>JAWMRA010000130.1:37921723-37966012 GCA_035584735.1 Pseudotriccus pelzelni | reverse complement strand
CTGGGATCTTACACGTGGAGTTACAACTCAGGAAAAGGACCCACCGTTGGTCTGGAATTTACCCCTGTCCCATAACCGGGACAGTTATTAAGTTAAGTTATTAAGTATTCAGTATCCATCTACACACTTTTTTTAATTTTTAATTGAAGGAAAGTGTTTTATTACTAAAAGATTGCTCTTCCTTTCTCCATCACAGTACCTAATAACCCAGTGATAATGACAGTTCCTTAGGCAGCCAGAGATCAACACTCCATGTGCTGCTCCAAATCATGTGGAATGCTTTGAACCTAGATATATTACTTCTTGTGGGACTACTTTAAGCCAGCAGGAAAGAGACTTGCAGAGACCACTACAAGTGAAACTGCACTCTGCACCGTGTTTTTGGTCAAAAGTTGACCTGGCAAACATTGCAAGAAACTATATCTCTTGGGGCACACTCCAAAAGCAAGATATGTAGAGATAGTTAAACAATTCCATCTACGAATGAGGTATAAAGAAACTCATGTCTTCAAGTCTTGATTTGTGAGCACATTCTAGGGGAAGACAACTGGCTACAGCAGAAACTTAGCTTCCTGAGAACACTTGGATAAAGGACTAGAAGGCAAATGCAGGGTCCTGCACCTGGGAGGAATAACCCCATGAATCAGAACAGGCTGGGAGCGAACCTGCTGAAAAGCAACTTTGTGGAGAAGAACCTGGGGACCCTAGTGGCCAACCATCTGCCCATGAGCCAGCAGTGTGTCCTTGTGGCCAAGAAGGCCAGTGGTATCCTGGGGTGCATTAGGAAGAGCATTGCCAGCAGGTCAAGAGAGGCCCTAGTGAGGTGTATCTGGAGTACTGTGTCCAGTTCTGGGCTCCTCAGTACAAGAAAGACATGGAGGTCCTGCAGCAGGTCCTTCTGAGGGACTGGAGCATCTCACTTACAAGGAAAGGCTGAGGGAGCTGGGCCTTTTCAGCCTTGAGAAGAGTTGACTGAGAGGGGACCTCATGTATATATGTAAGTATCTGAAGGGAAGGTAAGGGGATCTGAAGAGGATGGAGTCTGGCTCTTCTTGGTGGTGCCAAGCAATAGGACAGGCACCAACTGATGTACAGGAAGCTCCACCTGACTATGAGACAGAATTTCTTTCCTGTGTGGGTGACCAAACACTGGAATGGATTGCCCAGAGAGGCTGTGGAGTGTCCCTCACTGGAGATATTCAAAAACTGTCTGGATGCAATCCTGTGCCATGTGCTCTAAGATGGCTCTGCTTAAACAGGGAGGTTGGACCAGGTGACTCACTGTGGTCCCTTCCAATCTGACCAATTCTATGATTCTGTGACTGCGATTCTGTGATTCTGTATCTTTAAGACTATGTAACATTGAATTTGAATGCAGGAAACCCTATTTTTTGACTACTTACCTCTGTTTCAGACATCTGAGATCGAACTAAGTTTGGGGTTTTTGTGTTAGAAAGAAAAACTGGAGAAAAATATCTATAAATATAGAGATTTCTTCAGAAATGCTCAATATGCAGTACACAAATTATGGCATTTCAAAATTCTGTAACCATACTAAGCATATCAAATTTCTTTCCTGAATCATTCTTTTCAAAATATTATACCCAAAGAAGAAAAGATCTTTTCCAGTTCTTAAACTGTAGATTAATATTGGAGCAAAATTCACTCAGACCCTGGTTAAATTCAGAAATAAAATGTTTGGAAAATAATTGAAAAAAACCACAGTGTTACTGTATGAGTTTGTAGTGAAAAACATAGGGTCCTTAAAAGTTCTTATTCCCTTCCCAGTTAAATACTCTTATTGCTTTGTGTCGTGGTTTTGCAAACCCACGACACTTTTAGATACTCGAATCCATCAGGATAGATGCCTCTACCCATTCACAATGGCATAATCTCATTTACAGTCATGCTTCATTTGGAGAAACAAGTATGACAGTGATGTGCAACTGGCTCAGGGTGGGAACAACAGATCTTACTGAAGCTGCATATTCATGGGATAAGTACAGACAACCTTCTTGGTGACTTATGAACATTGCTCATAACTTTACTTCATCTTGAGATTTCCTTGTTTACCTGATAGATATTGGCTACTCCCAAATTAAGTAAAAGTTACTACATTTGTCTGGAGGAAAAAAGGAAACACTTAAAAATTTGCAGTGGTTTGTTCAAAGAGCAAAGCCTTGAAGATCTTTAAGAAAAAGTGTCCAGCAGTGCCTCTAGGCTATCTCCATGCTAAAACAGATGAAAGGAGAAAAATGATACCCAGAGAGAGGTAGAAGCATTCTTTGTAGCCTTCTTGTCTATAATGCTTTTATATATACACTTCTCTGATGTGTATTCACTTATCGTGGATGTTTTGCATTTAAGATTAGCTCCTTGGGGAAAAATGAGAGGAATTAGGAGAAAATGATTTTAGGATGAAGAACTTGCCACCTTTTATTCAAGTTTAGATGCTATACCTTAATGATGTACTGAAAAAATATGAACATAATATTTGTTCAAAAGCATCGATAGTATTAGAAGATCCCAGAAGCTCCAATAGCAGAAAAAAACCAAGTTATGTTTGCTGGACAAAATACATTGAGGGCCATAGCAAAAACTGTCCTAGCAGATACAACCAGTTTTTACTTCTCTGTTACACAAATAGTATGATTCCTGGTACTTTGCTACAAGCCTTTGTCAGCTGCATGTGTATATGCAGCACTCCATTTTAATTAGCCTGAAGATTCAAGGCTTAGAAGAAATAGCAGGGGGTTCTAATTATCTTCACAAACTAGTGATCTGCCCAGAAAATGAGGAATGAATAAGCATTAAGCAGTCAGAGGCCAGTATTCAATCACAGAGAGAAGCAGTAAGAGAGGAAGATAAAGAAATGCAATTTTCCCTGACTTGACAGGGCCTTGAAAATTAGTAAAAATAATCCTTCCTTAGTAAAACACACAAATGCTAGATACAGAGATTTATTATTTATTCTTATCAGTAGTGTTTGACTAGATATTTTAGGACAATTTTTTTCTCATATCTGTGCCACATTTCTGATATTTTGATTTTAAATTTGTTTGTGTCTGTTTAGGCATCAGTAGCATTTCCGGGAGAACTCTTATGAGAATATTGTTTTCCAAGCATTGCTTGTAATTTCTCAGTCCAAGTTCCAGGGAAATAAAGACTATTCTTTCCTTCCCTTGAAAAAAATTATGACATTGGGATTTAAATCATTGCTATTCACAAACTGGCCTTGACAAAAAAGGCTGAGGATTATCTCTTTAGAAACTTTTGAATCACAGCTGCATTATTGATATGAAGCTAAAAAGGCTTTGCAGTTCATTATATAATTAAAAGCAACTGTTATTATGGAAATTTTTCAGAACAGCTGTTGTATTGGAAGAAAGGTTACACTCTTCTCTATCAGTAATCCCTTTAAATCTCTGACATGATTCATAGCTCCTCAAACAATGCCAGTAAATTAAACAAAACTGGATGGATTCCCTATTTATTACTTGCACCCTTATCAGCAAGAAAGAATGCAATAACAGAAACTCAAACTGGCTAATGGAAGTAATGTGAATGACCCATTTTATGAACTTTATTCCTCTTTTTGTCTTCCAAAGTACTAATTTTGCCCAAAAGTGTTGTCCGGCTTCCTGACTGGCCTGAGGAGCTTATAGCTACCACTTTATTCTTTAACCTTAGTCAAGGATAACAGTTTAGAAGGAAAGGACAGGTCTTGCTGGGTTTGGTAAAGGCTAGAGACAGTTTTGATGTAGAATAAAGAGCTTTAGCTCTTTATGAATTTCTGCCTTTCCTTGTGGAGAGTCGAGAAAGATTTTTCCTCCTGGCTGGAAGGAAGCACTGTATCATTATTGCAGCTGAGGTTTTCATTTCATTCCTGGCTTTCAAGCCAGAGAGGACTTTGGAAAGGGGAGAAGGACCAGCCAAGATATTTTTTTTTTTTTTTTTTTTTTTTTGTCCTCAAGGGGTAAGAAGGAAAAGGAGCAGAAAGAAGCAAAAATAGAAAACAAGCGTGGGCCTCAAAGACTAGAACCGGTGAAAGACTTGCTGGCTTTCAGAGCGTATGAGATGTAGCGCGTTTTGTAGAGCTGAGGAAACTCGGGAACAAAGAAGCCTGGGCTTGTAGGGAAGCGAGAAGACGCTCCGTTTTTCTCAGCGCAGCTCCCGGGGTGGGGCGATGCTGGCGCGGAGCGAGTGCCGTGCCGGGGCCGGCCGGCGGGAAGCCTCGGGCGCGGGGAGGGCGGTGCAGCAGCGCGCCCTGGTGGCAGCGCGGGCGCACGGCAGGCGGGCGGGGGTGGGTTCTGCTCGGTCACGGCACGGCAACAGGCGGACTCCTCCGTGAGCCTCTGGATTCCTCAGCTCGGGAAGGCACTGACGGACCGCAGCGAGCCCAGTCGAGCTTCGCCAGTAGGAGGCTGGAGAATAAGATGGACGGCGAGAAGCTGAGAAAGCAGCGCTTGCTTAGCAGAAAAGAAGGGCGAGGCTTTCTACGCTTCTCTGATTGCTGTCTTCACCTGGTTCGCATTCAGAAAAGGATTTGAAAAGGGGTTAAGCGCAGGAGAAAGTTGTCCAGGGTTCATTTGAAATCTTCACCCTTAGAGAATACTCCTGGGAAAAGCACTGTAGAACCTGATCTCACTTTGAGTGGAGTGTTGAACTAGGTGAACCGCAGAGTTCTCTTCCTAATCTGCTTGTTTTCTGTGATTCTAAGATCTACACTAGCTGTTCATCAGCCAGACTGCGCTTTCTCTGGTTCTGGATTCCGTGTGAAATTCTTCATGGTACTTAAACAAATTTCAAATTTTATTGTACACATGTTTTGGACATAATTTTTTTTCCCCCCCTTCTGATAACAAAATACTTTATCTAACAGGTGTTGGCAGAGGACTGTCAATAAAGAGTTGCCGATTAAATTACTGCAGCAGTTAAGAGATGGGCTTCTGTGCAATAAACCTTCTCATGATTTGTGAAGTGGGGAAAATGTTGCTTTGGCAACAAGTTTATTGGCAGGGTATAACCTGATAGAAGCTGATGAGGAAGATATTTGACAGGAGTACTGGAAATTTCAAAAGGACAAAACCTTGCCTTTGGATGCACTTTTTTCAGTGTAAGGATTGTCAACACTGCAATGCTATGAATGATTTATTCCTTTCACCTTTGGGTGTTTTGAACTGTCTTTACAATATTTCACCCTTTGCCTTCAGTTCCCTCATGCAGACTTCATAAATGGTGAGATTTGAGAATAAATAAATAAATGGTTAGAGTGTGGCCTGTCAGAGGCAAAGGAGGGTTGATGATAAAGTAGTTGTGGACTGTACTTGTTCTACTACCCATCTTAAGTCAGATCTAAAGGAAAAAGAAGTTTCATAAACCAGTGAATAAAAAGTGTCATCACTGTAAAAGGTTTTAGACACTGGAATAACTAGAGAAAGGGTAATGTTGAGTACTACTAAACAGAATCTGGTGAGAAAAACTGGAAGAACTGCATAAAATAAAACAACCTCCCATTGGACTTCAGAAGCACACTGCATGAGGATATCCACGATGCATTTATCTCCACAAATTACATGAATAATATCTGAATCATGAAAGTACACAGTAAGAATACCAGCTACAGTAGTCTTAGATTTCAGCAGGCTGCTGCCTTGAAGTGTAGAGCCCCTGGACTCTCACTGTAATAGTGGGGAGCTTCCACTATGGCTCAAGAGAGATTATATAAAATATTTACACAAACAGAATAAAAACTGTTGAAACTCACAGTGATCACGAAATATCTTACTTGATATTTATTTTTTTCAAACTGGGAAAGACCTTGCTTTGCCCATCTGTGTGCTCATTTG
This sequence comes from Pseudotriccus pelzelni, assembly GCA_035584735.1. Taxonomy (NCBI): domain Eukaryota; kingdom Metazoa; phylum Chordata; class Aves; order Passeriformes; family Tyrannidae; genus Pseudotriccus; species Pseudotriccus pelzelni. The sequence continues at coordinate 37,960,163 of JAWMRA010000130.1, read as the reverse complement.
CCAGAAAGGAAAAGTATGCCAACAAGCTATGACAGAGGGAGGGATTCAACCACTAAAAAACATCAGTAATGTAAGTAACAACATTACTTAGATCATTATCTGGGGAGGCAATCATCCTGAGAATCCTCTATCTGTAAAAGTATCTGTCCAAAGTAATTTAAATACAGTTCAGCTGCTGCTAAATATATTTTGCCATCAAAGATGTGAAGGAAGCTGACTTTCAGCCTAAAATGCTCTGTTTTGGGAGCACTTTAAGAAAAACAGGTTGCTTTCTTCTAGGAGTTGAAGTTTTTGAGTCTTCTTCATCTTTTCTTTGCTTTACCTTGAGAGAGAGTTTGCATCTCACTGCCTCAGTTAATTCAGTATGGCTTCTTTTCAAAAAGGGATTTGCTTTCATGAAGAGCGTTTGCAGTGGTCTTATTGCTGGACTGTCTCTCAGGTGTCAGGAAACAAAAGGTTTAGAGCTCTTCTTGTCAACACTCTTCATTTTCCAGCTTGCAGCAAGAAGCAAATAAAGTCAGTGAAGTTTTCCTGTAATTGGTGTAATATGTTCCCTGTGGATAACATACCCAAACAGGTGGGCAGCATCCTCTTACATCAGCTGTATAATCCAAACGGCTTCCAAACAAAGGCTATGATGAATTACGTTGTGAGGAGAGATGTCTGCCAAGACACCCTGGGATTAGTGTTAGAACTGGTCTTATTTAACATCTTCATTAATGATCTGGAAGAAGGAATAAACAAACCGTTAATTAAATTGGCAGATATTACTGAGAAATAATTCTGAGATTCCATCTAGACTAGAAACAAAGGCAGACTAAAACCAAAGACAGGTATTAAGAAAGTAAGAGTAATTTGTGTAAACAGTTTCTCTTTGTCTGCAGCCACGTCTGGTCTATCTTATTGATTTTGATTGCATGTGTGTGTATCACCCACTCATTTAAACACCGTTTATTTTACAGTTAAACACTCAGTAGCTTGAGAGATGTAACAGCTGCATAGGATACACCGTTTCTTTGTTTGTAGCAGGGATAAGGCCATAAGGTAGTAGAAAGAGTATGTTTTGGTTCTTACTGGATGAAAGGTATATCTTCAGACAAGGTCTATCCTGTACATTTACCTGCCAATATCAGTATACCTTTTGTCAATATAGTAATTTTTGACCATTTCTAAAGTATTGAGCAGAGCTAACTAGTGTTTCATAGACCCCTCTACAGACACCCTAACTTGATACTTTTAACTATTTTTTTTTTTTTAGATTTCTTTCCTGATGGTTTAATTTACTTTATATTTTTACAAGTGGTTTTTAATCAGAATTGCATATGGTCTAACGATGTCACAAAACTTGTTTGATTATAAGGTTTTCTAGAAATAGTGGGAGTTTTTAAAGCTAATTATCCTTTAATTCCTTACTGAATTTATGCTGTATCAGCAGTTGCATGATTTTGATAGAGTTCCATATCAATCTATCCATGCTGCAATCACCACTATAGTCTAGTTTCACTTTTAAAATTTATTATTAAAATAAAAATGAAACTCATTTCTTATACACCAGTTTTATGCAAGGCCTTGTAAAGTACGCAAAAGAATAGCTATGATCAGCAGCTCTAAAAATCAGGCATGTACAAATAACACAGAATAAAAATCTGCTTGATTTTTCAGAAGTTGTGAATGTACTTCATGTGTAATGTTCTGAATGGACTGTGTACAAATAAGATGTGTTCCCTACTCCTGTCAGTGAGACAGAGCTGTCTAGACCACAGTAATGTGGGCTGCATGCATTTCACTTGGAAAAGTCAGTTGTTTCTGTAAATCATGGATAAATCTGCACAGCGTGTGTTAAGCTGGAAATAAGCAGCATTTCTCTAGGACACAATATTGCAGTTCTTGTGGTGCTTGGAAGTCTCTTTTAGTTCTCAGTGCAAGCACAGCAAGCAGGCTCCTGATCCAGCAGCGCTCTCAGGAGGAAGCTGGCAATATAGCAGACTGAATAAGTCAAAACCTAGAAAAGTATTGCTGCAAGTGCATCTGTCAAACCGGGGGATGCAGGAGAAAATGAGGTGCTGACAGGTTCAGCAGGAAGAGAAATAGCATAATATGAAGTGAGTTAATGATGCCAGCAATTTTTAGCAGTTGAGAAGGTAAGGGCTGCATAGGCAAGGTGGCACTCCATGATTTATGTGCAAGAGGTAGGCAAGGTGATATTATTTGAAGTGTATGTTTTAAGCTGCTAGACTAAGTTCAGATGTTCAATTTCACTGTTGCCCAGGATGAAATTATAAAAACAGTTTTGCTGGAATTACCCAGTTAATCAGTGATTTGCTCTCTCTTGTGTTCCAGTCTACATAACATTACTTGCTACTAAGAAATATTTATTGATAAGCAAAGAGTTTGGTTCTTTTTTATGCCAGATATATGTTTAAAATTTTGATTTTGATTGAATTATTACTCCTAACTTACCTATGGAAAGTAAAGAACTTTAATTGAATTCAAAATATAAAGATTTTATTTCTTTTTAAGTAGTAATTTGTCCTACTTTCATCTCATTCATAAGAAACTATAACATATGCTGTACAGCAAAAATAAATCATGCCATTCCAGGTACCTGAGTGACTATTCGTACCAACAGGATAAATAATAAAGGAAATGAAAAGCATTAGAAAACTTAATTTGAGCTGTGTTATTTTCTTTATGAAAATCACTGAAAATTAGTATAAATTTTGAAAAAACAGCTACAACATAATTCTAAAGTTTTTCTAGTAGTATGCAAATCAAAGGATTTCTTGTATGTCCTTGGCAAGGATTTCTTTTCAGTATCTGCTTGCTACGTTTTGTTTCAAGGTATTTTGTTTGTGAAAGTGAGTGTATTTCACTGGTTATATGTGCAATGTATATTTTGTGATCTAAGAAAGTATTTTAGAAATGAAATATATGTTATAGATATAAAAATAATATTAGTGTGACCTAGATTTGAAGAATTCTATAAATTAAAGAAGATTAAACAAACAGATCTGGGTATTGTGTTAAAACTGTGTTCATTTGACTTTCCATATTTCCAGCCTTGTCTAGTATCTCAAACTTATTTTCTTGCTAATTGCAGTCACGGTATAAGCTGGTACAGCTTTCTCTTTACGTGATGACTTCTTACTCTAGAATGAGTTTGATGTCTCTTCTTGATAGATGCCTAACTTCAAGCTAAGAATAGAGGTAATCCAAATGGAATATTGTTCATTGCATTGTATATTAGGGGCATTTAAAAATAATAAATAACAGCTGTCAAAGGAAGTTGTCTCAGAGGACAGCAGTTGAAATTTTCATGTGGTCAGATCAGCTCATAGTACAGTAGTCACTGGTCTCTATGAGGATAGTAGATTTTAAAATGGCAAAGAAAATGGAATGTGCATTCATCAGTGTAAAACTGATGTTCTTACAGGATTCTAATTATGTCATAAACACAAGAAAGCTGTAATACAACTTCACCATGAGGGACTCAAGGCCATAATATATTTACCAGCTGCTGTTCAAAAAAAAACCTATTTCAGGAATTTGGTTTTTTATAGGACTACTGGAGCTGATCATTGAATCAAGTCATGAGTTCTCAAGATCATGGTAGTCAGAGGGGGATAAGTATCTGTTGATGTTCAAAACATCTGTTAAAGAATTTCTCCCAAGTCTCATCAGTAGCTGGCAAGTCTCATTGCTTTAGCAAAGTTTTCATTATTGCTCTGTCTATAGCATAATATGTTTTGTACTACTGGTCTTTTCTGTCTTCTCAGTGCAAACTTGTAGCAGTTATTTGAGTTCTAGCTTCTTGTTAGAAATTATGAAATAATTTAGTGCTTTTCATCTGCTTAGTCCTATATTTAAAATTTCAATTTCTATGCTAGTAGAAATCACTGGGTATGAAAATATACTATATCTAATCTATGAGCTATACTTCTAGCTCTGCATAGACCTACTTACTTTTAAAATGAAGCAGTAACCATGTCCTTTACTGTGTTACTCTAAAAGTAGATGTACCATTGCATGTACTCTCTTTATTCTATACACTGAAAAGACAGGTTTCCTAATGAGCATCTGTTGAGAAGCTCATGATCACACCTACACTAATCTTAGAAGAGCAACCTACAGAAGTAATATAGGTTAGCCTGTCATAGGGATGGTTTTGGCAAGCCAAATAAATAGTCTGTTTATCTATTCTTTCAGAGGAAGTGAAAGTGGCAAGCATCAAATACTGCAACAGAGTTCAAAAAAATTGCAGTGATACTATCCATTTGAAAAAAAAATAATCAAGAGCAAGATTTTTCAGTTAGGCTGAGGCTGAAACTACCTTTTCACATTGCCTGATATCTCTTTACAAGTGTCAGTGCTAGAATACTCAGACTTAAGAACTTTAACACATTGATAATTTATTATTTTTTGTGGTGACTTTGTGACTTTGTGACTTTTTGTGGTGACTTTTTTCTACACGAACCTCATGGTCAAAGGAGATGCTTTACAGTACAGACTGTAATCTTATCCATTCACTATTTACAAATCATCACCAGACTAATATACACAGCAGAACTGACTGGAAAAAAAACAAGATATATATATTTTTCTTAGAAAAGAAAAGGAATAGGGTTGAAGGGAGGGGGAGATCTTGACTAAGAGATATTTGATAGAAGTTCAGGTTGTCAGAATTTGAATTGTGGTTCACAATCTGTTTTGTGTAACAGTTGTAATAACAGTGACATTTGATTAAAAATATATAGTATGATTTTGCTTTCATTTCCTTGCTTTTTTTTTTTGGTTTGTCAAAACATCTGATCTATCTTGCATTACTCTAATTGCTTTACATCTATGAAAATACATTTTAATATTCTCTCTAGTAAAAATACTCATTAAATGTATGGTCTTTCTGTCTGCTGCTATCATGGTGCTATCTTGTGGTGGGTAGTTCAACACATTAATTATGTACTTTTTAGTAATATTGTCTTTTAACTTCAAGAACGATTTTCTAAATGGATTCTTACTCTTATGTTATAGAAGAGGATAAATAGATGTTCACATTCACCTCTTCAGATTCAACTTGGATTCACTGATATTCAGAAATTATGAGCAGTATAAAAGGAAGAACTGAAAGATTTCAGTCAAATTAATTTAAAATACATTAGACATGCATTCTTGCCTTCCCTACGGCTTATCATACTTTAGGAACACAACTAGACCTCCAGCTTACCTGGGTGTATGTACCTCTGATAGTTCCTCTTCTTTTTGTGTCTGCCCTCTACCAGTCACCATTAGGGTTTGTCAGTAATTTGTCAGTAATTTTTGACGGGGGGTGGGGGGGAGTATTGTTTGTTTGTTTCAGGTTTTTGGTTGGTTGGTTTTGTTTTGTTTATGCATTACACTTAAGCAAAGAAATACATACTATATGGAGTATCATCAACTTTATTTGTATCTGTGTTATCTCTAATAGTATGTTTCTTTAGAATTACTTTTAATCTAATTTTTGTGCTTGTCTTTGTTAATAACTGTGCTAAAATCAGTATTCCTAAGATAGTGAATAGTATCGTCACATCTAACATGTAAATTCTGTTACTTCTGCAAGTAAATTACAATTGCAAGATCATTGATGCATGCAACAGACCTGGCAAATACAAGTAGTTGTCTGTGTGTGGTTATGCCTGAATTCTTATAGCAAGGAAGATTGCTTAGCTAAGCACTCACACTTCTGTGGTGCCAGATGTACGAGTGGAAAAGGATTGGTGTTAAAATGGGAACCCTAACTCTACCATTAAAGACATATCAACTGCTCTGAAATATCTGAAGAATTTGTTCCCAATCTGAGTTAAAAAAACTCTGGTAGATGAAGGGAGGGATGAGGCTGTAGAAATTATCAGTGTTATAAAAAACTATAAAATTTTCAAAAAAAAGAAAACAAAGAGGCAGACAGATGGTGGCAAGTGTCATCTTTGGATCCAGAGTGCTTTTATAGTCATCTGACACATGAATTTCTCTCGTTTATTGCTATCAAAGAGAGGATGAAACAGCTTATCTTCAAGGCAATACCTAAGCCCTTTACATCTAACTCCAAGCACCTGGCTCACTTCAGAAAGAAAAGCTACTCATCTGTCAGTCTCCAGCTTGAAACTGGCAGTTCCCAGGCAGCGTTTGCCAAGTACAATTACATCAGTTGGCACAAGACATTAGACTCCCTGTTAAACCATCACAGAACTAAGTTCCCAAATTTTAAAAGTTAGTACTTTGAATTCCTTTAAATGCTGAGGTTAATATTATAGAAAGATTGATAGCAAAGGATATAATAATTCAGTGGTTGTAACGGTTGCAGTCTTCTGGAATCCATCAAAATCCGTAGCAAAAGAACTTCCTTAAGACAATTATTAATTTGTTCAGTCTGAATTTAAATGATACCATACATTCATCGGTGGATTCCCAGGTTATGTAGAGATGCACTGAGAGATACAATGCTAGAAAAAGACAGGAAAACTTTTCTAGCTAGGCAAGTTAGAAAAACAAAAAAGAATGAGGGTTTTACTGAATTTCATTTTAGTATACATTACAGCAAACCAGAAGTATGTACATGGGCAGTTACCGCATCTCTGTGTCTCAGCTGAGGTGCAGTAGTAAACAGGTGAGAAATAGTTCTCTCCAGCTGAGCTCTAACAGAATCAATTCACAGATTATTAGCTTTTCTGAAACCATTCTAAGAAATGGGAATTGTTCATAGTGTTTAGCAGTACCCAGCCTCTTTAAAATAAATGCTTCCATTTGTTGTCCATAGAGTACTTAATGCAGTACGGCTAGACTCTTAAAATCAGCTCAGAGAATGAAGAAAGAGGTCAAATATATTGTTTGCAATAAATAGATCCCAAACATACCTCCTTTGACTTTATTAGACATAAACTAGGGATGAACTTGGCTCATTCTGTCTGTGGTTAATACTAACCTCCAGTTGCTGATGCCATTATTAAGTTAATTGTTTGGATCATCAATCTGTGTCAACAAAGCTTTCAGAGTGCTTGATGAGATATCAAGCATCAAGCTGCGATGCATTAAAAAGTGATGAATTTACATCCAGGTAAAACAATGCCCTTCAGCTATAATAATGAATCACTACTTTGTTTACAAATGGGTATTCATCATGAGACATGGCATGTACAGACAGTTTTGAAGGGGAAAGGCATTAGCACAGTAAATAATCTTTGCAAATAAAGCTGAATACGCAGCAAAATGAAAAAGGAAGGCATGTCAAATTATCTTTTCAAAAAGGAATTATGAATGCAAATTCACACTGGTGTTGCCTGACCCGCATTTAAATGTTGACAAAAGATACAATTCAGTATTAAGATGTCCTTTTCCAGTAGAGAGAAATCAACACAATAGACTTCTTCCAAAAGTTTCATTATTGGATACAATATCTTAGTATACACTTTTAGATCCTGGAGTAAATTCTTAATATTTTACTCAGAATTAAAAGCCACTTTCTCTAAAAGGCAGCAGGTGCCAGTGGTCTACCTCCCACCATTCTGGCAGCCTAGGAAGATTCAGTTATTTTGGCTTTCCCTCCCCATGCTGCTTCTGCCATTGGTTGGGAAGATTGATATCATTTTGTTAGGCCTGTCAGCCGAAATAACTGTGTGATCACATCACAGGTAAATTTAGTGTAATTAGTCTCATAAAGGCAGGGAAGATAATACTGCACAGGCTGAAGCAGCCAGAGAACGTGCACAGAGTTGCCAGAGGTTTGATACTGTGATTGCCAGCAAATTACTAGTACTGGGCAGATTATAGTTATCAGAAGTATGCCTGCCTGTCTTGTAAACATACCCAGATCATGGGTAAATTACATATATATTTGAAATTTAAGTTATTAGTATAACTGGAGCCCTTAATAATGTCTAGAGAAGTAACTTCCATGCCGTAATGTCTGAATTCTTATGGGACATTTCTAGGTTTCCAAAAAACCCACGACATTTGTATTTTACAGTGTGTTATTCAGATGAGCAGTCATTGAACCAATATGAGTGCTGGGGACAAGTCAATACAAAGAGTTACAAAAAGCTGGAGTATAAACTGGAGACACATTAATACCCCAGCAATAAAGTTCTGCTATGAAGATGTGAACATTTGTTAATTCTGGAAGCACCAAGCCTCCTACAACCCGTTCTCTGGGGGCAGAATGTGCTGTACAAAATGCAACTATGCCAGAACTTTCTAATCAAATTATCCAGGCTGTTTACCAGCAGTCTTAGGAATAAATTTTAAGACTCCTGAAGCAGCCCTTCTAGGATGGCCTGCGTCTGAAAGTTCTTGGCTGATCTCTTCAGCAATTAGGTTGCAATTGTCTCAACAGCACAGTTTGACAAGAAAACAGTGCTCCGGTCAAAGTGACACATTCTGATGGAAGTTTTGACAGACAGGCAGTAAGTATTTCTGCTAGATAGCCAGTGATGCTGAAGTTAAGGAAAATTTGTTCTTTCCTCAGGGTACGAGGAAGGAATTTGTGAAGTCAGTGTGCTACAAGCTTTCATTGTTCTCCTTTCTCTGTGCAGAATACTTGTCAGCCTAGCCACTGAGAAGGGGAGGAAACCTCAAAATGAACAGTAAGATTCCATGCTGTTAACATTTTAGTTACCTTTAACATTAATCACATAGATCCCAGGCCTTATTAAATTTAAAATAGAACTGACACAAACTTCAGGATAGACACTAATTTTCCAACTTGAATTTGGAATGTGTTGGCAAATGTTTTGTTTCTGAAAGGAAAATATGGGTAAGGGAGGACTTTGGCTTATTATAGAAAGTGCAATAAAATTCGGAATAATTTTATACAGCTTCAAGGCAGTAAGTAATAACTACAGTGACTATATGTTAACAATGCTCACTACCATCATGCATTATTGATTCTTTTTCATGAAGAAAGGCATTTTTTGTCCTTGGTTGAAAGGTTGTCTGCCAAAATTCTGTGAAAAATTACAAATAACTCTAAGAATTGTTTGCATAAAGCAGAAGAATACTTGAGAAGATAGGCTGGAAATGTTGTAACAGTTCCCATTTCTACAATAAATCACTAAAGAATGACCTCTGTGTTCAGAATTTTAATTTACAAATAGAAATGATTGCAGTTCATCTGGCTAAAGCAATTACTGTTTGTCTGCCTGGCATTCATTCGCTTGGAGATTATTGCTTCTGTAGCAGGAGCAACCTCACATGAAAAAGCTCTCAACATCTGACGTTTGCTACACAGGATATTAAAGTAACCCTAAGCAGCATCAATACAGTTTCTTATGGTGATCTGGGTGAGATAGTGAACCATCTGTGATGGTTAAGGAGTTGTTGCTGCTGTGGGAGCAGAGGCTTTCAACAGAGAGATAGGGAAGACAGGCAAGAATGGTAAATTCGACTGTCAGCTGACTGCAGCAGTAATAATAAGCCTTCTCAGAGTTTTCTTATTAGTCTGGTTTCAGTTACTTTCAAGAAGAACTGTTTGTGTGTTAATCTGAAATTCTAGTCTTGTACCTTCAATGGGCCTTTACTAACAACTCATTTAGTATAACAATCTTTCGTGTTTTACTCTGTAATTATTGTCTGTAATTTTACTGGAAAAAAATAATTATATCTATGGCTTTTTGAATAATTTTGTTGATTTGTAACCTGCATTATTCGCATTCACAGTTGGACTGTAAATATACAACTTGGTACAACAAAGTAATGCACCCGAAGTTACACAGAGGGAGCTCTTGCTTTGTTTTTCCAATGCAGTAATGCAATATTTCTGGGCAATGACATATTTTCTTTTATTTGTTAGAGGCTAAAGCAACAGCACCCAGTGATATTGTCGCATCTGCTGACTTTCTCATTTATCTGATATAGAATACTTAATGTTCTTTAAAATGAAGATGTTTTCAGCTGCTATTTGTTTCATATAAAGAAGGTAAAAGAATAGACTCTTTGTGGCATTGAAGCTTCACAATCCCCCATTTCTCAAATAAGAAATTTCTCATTCTAAGTTGTGTAAAATATGAACAGTAACCCTACAAAATTATGTGTAGAAGAATTAATACTTGTCATGAACCTTGTGTAGTTTGGTTCCTCCCTTTATCTTGGATTTGTAGCCATGTATTTGGTTCCCATCATTGTTAACCTGTTATTTAATCTGCAGTTGCAGTTCAAAACCTTTCATCTGTTCAGTGTTCTTTTTGTGTTTCTATTTTCCTTTTCCTGGAGTTGTTTGCTTTTCAGAGAATGTTTGAACTCCAGCTGCTAAACAAACACTAGAAAGAATAAGGTTTCCTTCCCTGTTACTTATATGGGAACCTCACAATTAATTTTTATCACAGATATGTGAAAGTTGTTTTCCTTTTTTAATAGGGACTCAGAGAGGACATGCTTCATATACCCTTAGGGTGGCAGACAGAGTTCTGTGAAAGGAAAGCAGAAACTTGAACCAGAATCTTAGGGTCCATGTACTAACAAAACAAATACTCCTATGGGTGTGATTTTTTAAAAGTACCCAATTTTCTACAGGGGATTGTATTCTTCTTATAGTTATTTACAGTTTGCAAGATACAAAAAGTATTTTTGAAAGCTATTAGTTACACAGCAGTTTTTAAAGAAAATTACACCTGCCAAATACAGCATAGGTTGTGAAATGATACTGTATAATATCTACAAGGTTTGACATTCTTTACAATTCAGTGTGATGGATTTTTTGTTCAATAAGTTAGAATAGTTGTATGAACTGGCTGACTGTCAGTCCTGAAGGGCTGAATAAGCTGGCTGCTCAGGCAGAATGCTGTAGTAAATTCTGCTAGCTGTGTTTTGAGGTGCAGGTGCATAGCATTTTCTCACATCACCATTCTCCTTGTCTGAGTTATTCCAATAAATCTGTAGATCATTAAGGATTTAACACACATCTAGAATAAACTGGGATAATTTCAGTAAGGTAAATGAAGCTCTTATTTATAGAGGAGAAAGTCTGTTGCAAAATATTTTTAAATACTTTAGACAGCAGAATTTTTTGTTAATGGTTTTAAAAATTCTAGGAAGAAAAGTTACTACTTTACATGTTTACTTAAGTTTATAGTACAGGTGCACTTGCATCTTTAAAATATTTTATGGGTCTGCAAGTTGGTGTTTACTCTAGTAGACCAACCTGAAGCTTTAACTGATCCAGCAGCATCAGTAAACCAGAATGAATGGTAGTAATAAATGTTATTGAAGGTCCAATGGTCTTTACTGACTGGCAAGAGCTGACAAGGCTCATTTTAATGTTTTTTTTGTCTGAAAAAGTGTCTTCATGTTAAGGGAACAAGGGCCCAATACTCCTAGGTCATCTAATCTCAAGGTATCCCAAACATAAGGAGACAGGGTCACTTCATCTAGTTCCTTGGGTTTTTGGGGTTTTTTTGTGTTGTTTTTTCTTATTCTTCTGTTTCTTCTTATTTTGGGGTTTTTTGTTGTTTTGGGATTTTTTTGAGGACTACAGTCTGTTGTGATCCTTGGACACATTTCTTTGGGGTCTGGTTATAAGGTCTCATTCTTTTTAAGCTCTGAGGAAGGGTGTTTTGGGCTAGGAAACAGTAAAGTATATTCTAGGCTGTTAGTGGGAATAAAATATATGTTTTCTGATTCAATATCCAGATTCTACTGCTAATCCCCTCTTAAATAAGCTAAAGAAGGATTTCCTCCTACGTGGTCGTGCAGGTGGCCTGCTCTGTACCCCTGTGTTCTTAAGGTCTGTGGAGTCCAGGTTAGGGTTGTAGATTCTCCTTAAGGCACAGGTTTGTGCAGTCTGTCAGGTGCTGAAGAGAGCCTGCGTGTGAGGCATTCTGGCACGCCTTACCTCGGCAGTACATGGCTCAGCTTGGAATGGGAAACACTGTCCTGTGTGATGCCGATGTTCCAGCAGGCCAGCCCCGTGAAGACAGGTACAGTGCACTCAGCCTCATGAAGGCTGTTGGCTTCCAGGATGTGAAAGAGCCCCGGGAGGGCAGTGTAAGTGGCAGCTAATGCAGAGGTTCTGCCCTGGCCCAAGATTTACACCACTTTTGTCATGAGGCACTGGTGAGGTAAGGTAGAGCTGCTTATGCAGGGCTGTACAATGAGGTTGTAGAATAGCTGTGTTACAGAAAGGTTAGAACTGGAACAAATCCTAGAAGGCCTCGTGTGTGAATGCAGAAAGGACACTTTATGGAGAGCTGCTTATACTAGAATAGCCCTCAGGAATGGTGTGGACATAGTCTTTATCACCAACTAAAAGGATAAAAGGAAATATACCAGGGATGAAATTATTATATTTTCTCTGTATCATATTATCCCTGAAAAATATTGCAAGAAAAGCAACATGTTAAATGATACTCTTGGAAGATATGGAATTTCTTTTTTGGCAAACTGCAAAAGTAGAAGACAAAGAGAGCAATAAAAAATGAAAATTTCTTGCATTTTTTTCTTCTTTTGTCACCATGAGATTTCCAGTTGGCAAAAAGTTTCAGAGTATTTCAACCAGTGCTACAAAATGTCTGAGTCTAGCTGAATCCAAACATGCTGTTCTCCGATTGGAGAGCGTTTGGAGTTTATATTCTGCAATGAATTTACAGTAAGCCTCTGTATTATTGTGGGCTAGGTGATTTGTCAAAAAACAAAGCAAGCACAAAACCCCACCTTTATCAAAATACCACTAAAAGAAAAATTGAAGAACTGTATCCAGTATATTTTACAGCCCTTTTCTGATATGTAGAGATACTTGTTAACATGTATACATTTCTAAAATGCCAGTGCTAACATTCTTTTACTTTGGAAAAAAATACAAGGTCGTCTTTTGATTTGTTTATATACAGTAAGGTTATAGTCTGTTCTTCATTTTTGTTACTGTATATTGTAAATCAACTTTCTGTGACTGCAGTCTTTATCTATTACCATAGAGAAGTAATAAGTTTATAGAGAATAGTACTAATAACTGGAGAGAAAAAAAGGATGTCTCCTTCAACTTGAAGATCTAAGAGATTACATGCCTTAGCCAATTGCTCCTGATTTGCCTGGCTAAACAAAAACCTGAAACTCTGTCCTACAGTAATGACATTTTATAGTAATGCAATCCACAGTGTTTGATCCTAGATGAGAGAAAACTCATATTTTTCTACATACCCTTACTGATAATTGTGTATTTAATATACATATACAAATTTATGTGTGTTACAATGTTTCTGCATTATCAGTGTAAACATTTAAATGCTTGTGTTTACAGTGCCTGTTTTTGAGATAATTACAGTAGCCACTGAGTTACTTGTGTGTATCATGTCAACTCTGACTTGACTTAGATATTGTTCCACTTTTGAATGTTCCCTCTTGAATTTACTAGTTTACATAAAGAAAAAACACAAAATGCGAATTGAGATATTTCTGATTATCCCAAGGTATAGGTTTCCTTTTGTATAAAATTCCAGTAATTTGGTAAATAGAATCGAATGTTAGAAAGGATCACGCTAGGGAAATGCCAGTTTTGATGCTTAACTTTTAATCGCTGTTGATCGAGTTGAACTGCAACTCTGGATCTTGAAAAGATCAAAAGTAGCCAATGTCAAATCACACTTTCATGGAAGTTCTTGCCATGAAGCAGGCATTTCTTATTACATTTGCTCAGAATAGCCAATGAATTATGTCATTCAAACTTTTTGTAGATGAGAGTGATGATCTGAGCTACTTTTGTACAACTAATGATAACAAGTTAACAAAGTCACATGAAAATATTTACCCTATGCTTGGATTCTGTAATGTTATTGTAGAAACTTTGATTTACATGCTGAGTTTAATTTTATGTACATTTACATTTACAGTCAGTAAAAAATTTTGTATATATATATATATATACAAAATGAAAAAATTAGGCTCATATTCACAAAATATATTAGCAAAATGATCTGTTACATACCCAGTGCCCTAACACTTATTCAAAACTGAACAATGACTGGACTCTATCCAAAATGCAGACAAATGCTAAATACTGCCAGTGTACTGCCAGTATAAAACCAGTCTCTCTTGCAAATATTCAGTGTCCCTAAGGGAATAGTGACCGTACATTGCCATCCATAATAGCTACTTTCCCAGGAACAGAGGGGAAGAGAATGTTTGTACAACCAACTTTGGTAAGTTCAATTGCTTTTTATTCGTATTTTATTTTGTTTTAGTGGCAATCAATGGACCTGGAGAGAGGACTGTCCTGCTAATTGAGGTTTCAGAGACAGAGGCAGAAGAATCCATCAGAGCAAGCGTTAACTCTCTATTCATCTATTGAGATACCTTATTTCTAGTTTGTTTTTCTATTGTGCTTTCTGAGCAGCAGTGAGTTTTTTGTTGTTCTTTTGATTTTGCTGTAACTTACAAATCTTTGTCATCATATTTGGAATATCATTGCACAGTTCTCTTTGAATGTGGTCCTTTCGAACACTAAAATATAAGCTCTTACCACAACTCTCCCAGACCTAAGATTCCTTAGGGGAGACAAAGAAGAGAAGGAGTCCAGGAAGTCTTAAATTAGGATTTTCCCCATCTCAAACAGGGCCTACAAGAGAAAAACCACCCCCATGGTTCTTAGCAGAGGAGGATGTTTCTGATAGCAATCATCTGGTTCAGACAAATTCTTAAATAAGGATAAGGATAAGCAACATAACTCATTAAATAAGTAGTCTTCCCCTTTGACACAAGTTCCAAATTCTCTCCAGAGTTTATGACCATGGGAAAGGAAATACAAATGTTCCTAGACTTTTATGGGCCAGACAGACAGAATCTGAGCTATTCCAGAGGAGCCTTATCTTCTCCTTCCATGTTACGGTTCTGTCCTCTAGTTCAGGAAGACAAAGAGCTATTCACAGCATGTCTAGAAAGATTCAAGACTTGAAGAAAATCCCATGCACTGTGAGAACACTGTGGAGGGGCAAGGCCTTCTTCACCATGAGCTGATAGCAGGAAAAGATTTCTTTTTCTGTAATGAATATAAACACCTGCACTCATTGATCGAGATGAATTGTAATTTTTTGCTTTAGCAGAGCAAGAATTCACTGGTGTCTCATCTTTTTTTTTTTTTTCACTTGATAATTTTTTTTCTAAAACTGGGGCATTCATCTGCATATCAGTAAGTGGAAAGAAAGCAGGAAAAAGTAATGTGAAACCTAATGTGTGTCCTCTCTGGAAGACAGGACACACTGTTGCACAGATGTTAAGTCATCAGACTTACAGAGACTTGAAGGCACGAAGGTTCCTTAGCGATATTTGTAGCTGAAGGCATGTGTCATCTCCAATGGAGGAAGCTCATTCAGTAGAAAAAGCATGCAGCAGGCAGTGACTTTGAAGGATGAAGATGATGACAAAGACAATTTTACACCATGTTGTTCCTCTAGTACTGCATAACTTTTGTGAATATTTGCTCTAACTCCTTGCTAGTTGTTCTTGTTTCTGCTGCTGTTAGCAATGATTGATAGTATGCTAACTAGATACAAATTATGCACTCTCTGATTCATTGATATGTTATGGAATAATGTTTACGGAATATTTAAATAACTATTATCAACTTTGTTGTGCCCTTTTTTTTTGTGTTTTGATTTTCTCTAGACAGAAATAAAATTTACACAACAAGAGGTAAGGAACGGGGGAAAGAAATGGTGATTCTCTTGCCAGTGGTAGTTGCTTCCTATAAGAATCTATCACAAAGCACATTTGGACACACAGTTGGACTGAATTTTCCAGTTTTGCATCCACTGAAAGGAAGGAAATTCTGTTGTCTGATCCAAGGCAAGTAGGGCAGATGGGGAGGTTTACATGAACAGCGTACTGTAGGTCTAACTAAACTAAGATCTAAACTAAAACCTGAATCCAGATATTCCCTATGAAGAGTAGCTCAGTAGTCTTACAGGAAGAGCCAAAAGTCCAAAGTGGGGATCAGGTAGGAGGCAAAGATCTGAGAATCAAGAGTGGGACAGTTGAAGTTACAGGCTCTGATTTCCTCACGCCTGATAGAAGAGCTATGATTGCATTTCTTGTTTCTCTCCACGTACATAAAGCAGTCACAGATGAGCTTAGAAGTAGGTTGCTCCTGTTAGTATGTGCTAAGTGTGATCTGAAAATGCATGCTAGATCTGGACTCCGGATTTGCACATTGCTTGTTTTCTGAATGATATCAGGCTTACATGGAAACTAGAAGTTGACCTCTGCCTGGCATATCAGCTCTGGATTTGAACTAGAGCCTGCCATAGAAATTCTATGTGCACAGTTCAAGCAGGGTGGTACCCAGTGAGTCAGGCACTTCTGGTCTTTGGCAGCAACAGGTTTTTTATTGTGATTTCTACTTTAGACATTTTTTTATTTCTGTGTACTTATATATCTTTCTTGAGAAAAACAAAATTTGCAACTAATCCATGTATTTGATGGTTTTGTATTAGAACTGTTCCTGGTGATTCTAATCATGATTAAGAAGTTGTCCTGTTAAGCACAAATATAATGAGGGACAGAACTTTAAATAGCATAGTAACAGAAAGGCAGAAGAGAAAGAGAAATTAAATACTTTATCTTGTTTCTGTAGTGGATCAAGGAAAGGACCATTTTCTCATCACTATTATGGCATATGACTCCATGTTGCTGTGCTTCCTAAGAGAATTGTTTATTCTCTTTGTTGCTGCTGTTTGATGGTATCACAGGGCACCATTTAATTGTACAATCTCTGTGTATATTGGTTGTTTCTTTTGTGTTTTTTTGGTTTTTGGTTGTTTTTCTTTTTTTGCAGAGTAGCTTGTGAGATATACTTCATTCTTCTAAGAACTTCTGGCCCTTCTTGTGCTTACCTCTTTAACAACTACAAAGTTTGCTTTCTGTGGCCAAATAGTGTAAAGTACTGAGTTCTGTTAACTCTACTAATTCAATTAGCTCCTTCCATGATCAAACCTTGTCCAACTGCAACATATATTATCTGGATTAAAGACTGTAATATGAAAGTTGAGTTACATTTTACTGACAAATCAATCAAGTTGCATCTGTAGAAGTATTTAGCAGTGTAGAATTCCTAATCTTTCAAATTCAGATGTCCAGTCTGCCCTTATTATCTGCTTTCTGAGGTCACCTCATCCATTCATTTTATTATCATTATTTGCTCTGTTTATTAGTAAAGAAATTGTATTCTCATACACCTAACTTTAAAATTTATAAGCATGGACTGTAGATAGTGTAACGAGCTGCCAATTCATTAGTGTAAGAAGTGGAGAGCGGAAAATTACCAAGAGGAAATGTTTACACAAATACCCAGAAGGAACATTTAGACACATCAACTATATTAGCTGAGTTAATTGATAAGCATGACCCAACTCCCTTCAGTCTAATTACACCAATTCCCAAATTCCATGAAAAAGCAGCGGAAGAGAGGCTTCAAGTGCAGCTGTCTTGCTCTTTTTAACAGAGGATTAAAAAGATTCAAGAGATCATTATGATAAACAGAAACCTTTTCCTCATGTAAACTGTGGGGACAGTCTGCTTGCTCTCTGCTTTCTCATGAGTGTTGGGAGATAATGACAACATGTACATCTTTTCTCCAAAACCATATGTAAGGCAAAAGCTGGCTTGTTACTGAGCATAGCAACTTCAATCCTGAATGCCATATCATTCGTAGCTCAGCAAATTCAGTATTGCTCCAGTGACTCTTAACTGAAAGCAGAACCTATTATTTTGTCATATCAGATTAATTTTTTATTTAGACTTTTAAACTGGCTTTTTTTTTTGAAGTTACTGTTGTTGTTTCTCTTTCAAATGCTTTCTACAATTTTTGGAAATCTCTTTAAAAAATGAAAAATACTGTGGGTTTTTTTTGTTAAACTCTTATTTCAAAAATATGTTTCAACTGACTTATTACAGGAGGCCTAGGACTAATATTTTTGAAAACATTTTTTGTGGACTGATCTGGATCACATATGAGTGTATATATATAAATTTGATAAAAGAATTTTTAATTATGTATTCATTCAGTATGATTAATTCCTGTTCACTGACATGTTTCTTTTTTCTGTAGAAATGTATATGAATGTGACAAGAAGTACCATAATAATTTTAAATACATTTAGCAAAACAAAGAATTCTGTTGGTAGGAAAAAAAATTTTCATTAATCTTCTGCCTGTCAGCATTCCTTTGTTTTGAGACTTCTCATTTTAGAGTATAAATACTATGTGCATTGTACAGACATCCAGTACTGATAGTGCTAGTTTAAAAAGAACTGGATTTCACTCAACAAGAGTATTAATTAAGTCAAGGTACTAGTCAAAAAGTAACCTGGCCTTTACAGCATCTTTAAACTTAGACAACTACAGATGTGAGTTGAATGAAAGAAAATCTGTCACAAGATTGCCTGTCATCTTTGTACGATGAGAATAATTTTCAATCCAAGCTGTCTTATTTTGTCATTTCATGGGACAGTATTTGGCAAGGAATTACAGCATCAACTGACATGCAGAACAGATACAGCAGACACAGGAGTAATCCAAAGATGAAGATGAAGTGCCCGTCCTCCTTTGCATACCTGACAATAATCCCATGCAAGAATATGCTGCATAAACATTCTCTTTTTTTTTGTGCCTGATCCTGCATTAGAACATGATAGTTTGCATTTAACGCCGAGAGGGTTTTTTAATCTCAGTACAGAATAAGATATCCTGTGTCCTTTGGGAAGATTGGCAGTCTGGCCTCTACAGCCTGGAATCCCGTTACAGTCTCCTGGGAAGTTATAGAGTTAAAAATGCACAATGCCCAACATGACTTTACATCTTCCCTTGCCTGGCCAGTTTTCTTGTCTGGCCTGTTCTTGCCTTTTCATATGTTCTACTTTACTATGATACTGTACAGATGTCTTCTGGGATCCTTTCTACATGGGGGTACAATGATGGCATAAAAAACACAGAGAAGTTAAACTTTATTATGTTCTAATAATGCTGAATTCTTAATGGAATTCTGCAGTGATTATGACACCTTATGTACTGCTCTCTTACAAACCAAACTTTTTAAACTTGACTTTCACTTAATAATTGCAAAAATCCACATGCACTTGTTCTCTTTAATTAACTGTACGTCCTGCTTTCTCAAAACTTTGTAGTAAAATCTCATTCACAACTTGTTAGGTCATAATATCTTCCAGCTGCAATCATATCTGACAAAGTACTAGGTAAAATGAAAGTAGCTTCGATAGCATAATTTGTTATAATATTCTGGGGGTTTTAAAGTGGATATTTTGCAGTAATTTTGTCTTTTTTGTTGTTCAACCACAGTCAAAACTACATAAAAGATGCTTTTAACATGTTTTCTTTGTTAGGAAATGTTGAAGTTGAAGCCTTTGAGACTACTCATTATCCTTTTCCTTTTTAAAAAATTAAATAGTAATTTGGAACAAATTTAATGCCATCTAGTATGTCTCATCCATGTAAACCACTTTCAATCTAGCAATTATCTGCTTTGAACTGAAGAACACAATCTGTTGTTACAAATGTATCAGCAGGGTATGCAATTTCATAACTACTCTCTGCCAACTAATAGAAAGACTTTTTAAAATAGGAATTCTGACTTGTATAGAGAAAGGTAATTCCAGCCAGCAGTAGGACAAGAAGGTATGGTCTTAAGCTGTGCCAGGGGAGGTTTAGGTTGGATATTAGGAGGAAATTTTTTACAGAGAGGGTAATCAGACATTGGAATAGGCTGTCCAGGGAGGTGGTGGATTTACCGTCCCTGGAGGTTTTTGAGATGAGAGTGGATGTGCCACAGAGCGCCATGGTCTTGTGCACTGAGTGCCATGGCAGTGTTGGATCAAGTGTTGGACTTGATCTCGGAGGTCTTTTCCAACCCAGTTGATTCTATGATTCTGTGATTTGCCTGAGGATTCAAAGTTTGATAAACATCTAGTCCTAAATGAAACTATCTAAATTATTAGTAAAACCCCCAGGTCCCTCCTAGGTGACAAAAATATCAGTCGTTTTAGAGTTCTTGGAGTCATATGTAAGAAATACAGGACCCAAAAGCCAAAATGCTCCCACCTTTGTTTCAAATTGTGTGCTTCTGCAAATTCTTCAGAACCCTGGAAGTATTCACTTTTATCCTTCCATGTGGCCCACAAATGGGCTTCTCTGAGCCAGGAGATTTACAAAACCTAGGGATTTTTGTGCTGAGGACTAAAGGAGAACAATGTGTATAACTTTGATTAGAAATCAGAGGTTCTGAAGAAGCGTGATTCTGTCAGAAGTCCGTCAAGTGCTTCTACCAGGTGTTTTTAATTTGATGATTTAGAAAAATCTAGAAAATGTTTATAGGGTTTTCTTCTGTTGAGTTGAAAGAATGGACTTTAAACTTGGGTGCATAAGGCTGTATTTGTTTCAGTTAGTGCTGCCTCCCAGTTTACTCATTTGATCACATTTTAAGATCTAATCTTTGTGTCAAAATTTTATTTCTCTGACCCACCCTGTGCAAGGGGATAATGAGAAGCTTGCAGTCTGTGAGTATACCAGGAAATTAATTATGACTCAGAACGACAGTCTCTTTTGTGCTTTTCCCTTCCTGTTGTGTGGAACTGTGGGACTACTCCACTGGTTTGTATGGAGCAGATTACTTGCTGTTTAAATGGCAAAGTAGTTTGGCTACCAAGTACCAAAAACTCACCTGCAAGCATGTTTATTTGGAGAGAGAGGAAGAAAAATAATCAATATTCAACTTGGTGAAAGATCATATTAATAATAAGCTTATTTGTGAAAAGTAATACTCTGCTTGATAATAAAATTATCTGTAAAGTATTGCCTCTTATAAATAGAAACAGAACGTGTCTTTGAACTGTCATTCCAGTGTTTCAATATTCCAATCAAGATATACTTTATTTTGCAAAGAATGCAGCTCAAACATTAAAAACTTCTCTCTTGAAATTATTTTTGCATGCCTATGAGCTGAATGTATTGAACACAGTATCTTAGTACCTAACATGTCATGTCAATTCTGATTCTGAACAAAACACTGCTTTCTATGTAATTAAATTGAATATGAGAACTAACACTTTCTAACATTTCTTAAAGCATTCTCCTATCTCCATAAGTATATATCCTTATTTTAAAATTCTCCTTATCTCCATAAGCACCATCAGTAAAACGTCATAGCAACGTATCTGTTCCTCCACCAGAAAAAGGAAAAAAAACACATTCCAAAACTAAAGTAGCAAAAGAGTACATTCCATAGAGGACAACTTTAATTTTTTGACAGGTTTCTGCTGCCAATCCAAGTTGGGCAACACATTTTAAAAAATCCCAGATTATTCTCTGTATTCGAAGGCCATATGCCTGAATGAAGTGAAATCAGATAGTCCCTTTATTTGCTTTGTTGTACACTGAAAAGCATTAAGCCAATGTAAATAACTTCAGAAACATACCTGCCTTGGTGCTTGTTGCATTGTACTGGATGCAAAAACTATGCTTCATCCAGGAAAATAAACATATTAAAGGAGAACAGCTCATTTTCAGCTGCTGGACTTTATTAAAAGCTTACATTAAGGGTAACCTATTAAGATTTATCAAAATATACATTGGAACAGGTGGAAAACTTATATATGCTGCACCTGCAGCTGAGGTCTGTATGAGTTACATTATAAGCACAGTTGGACCTTTTTAAATACAATAAAATATAATATAAAATAGAAGGTCAGTAGTAAGATTTGCACTTCTAGATAAATGTAATTACTCTTACAGAAAATAATGTACATGCTTTAGACATCCAAGCATAGATCTAAACAGGTTTGTTTATCTTTATTCAGATCCTGACACATATATACCACTTTGCAACAGAAAGCAAGCTGATTGATTTCCATGGGGAGAAAAATGCAATTCTTTTCCTTTTACAGAACAATTACGTAAACAAACTTTGGTTTATGTGACTGGTATTAGCCTAAATCAGTATTGGAGTTAGTGACCACTTTCTATGCAGTGTATGCGCATTCAAATATGCAAATGTCTCCAGATAAATTTTTGAGAATGCCAAGGAAATACTAATTGAAAGCTGATTACCCATTGCATGCATAAGAGCTGATAAACTGAGCAGTAGATGTCATAATGCCATATTGTGGGGGTTTTAATCACTCAAAGAAACACTGACACAAGGTGATGCTTCAGCCTTTTCATTCTTTCAGTGATTAAGCACAGTTGGCCTCCTATCTTCTGATTTCATTGTAATAAAATGCGAAACCAGTCTGAACTAGAAGAAAACTCAGGGTCTAATTAACTGCCCATTTTTAGCAAGGCTTGATTAGTTCCAGTCAGTAGAATCTTTTATTGACTTTGCGAGGGCTGAGAAAGGAACTTTGACAAATCCATCAGAGTTAACATGAAGAAAGAGAAATTATTACCTCTTTGGACTCAGTTGGGTTTTGGCTTTTGCTCTTATTTCCCAAACCTTTGTTTGAGGCTCAGATGGAAGAAGAGAACTGAATTAACTGAACAAAGGGAGGCCAATATTAAATAGAGAGAAGTGTCTGGTTGCCAATGTTCTTGAGAGTTTGATTCTTGTAGGTGATGAGAGCATAACTGGATGTCTGAGCAGCTACTCCCACAGAAGGGATAGTAGTACTTTTGGTTTTCATTCTTCTGTCTGGGAGAGGCTCTCAGAAGTGACAACAGATTCTGTTCCAGCTTTTCAGAGAGCTCATAGGCACACAAGGCTGCCTGCATGGGTGCTTGCATCTCACTATTTCTCTCTGACATATTCCTCATGGAAATATTTTTTCTAAGTATCTAAATCTTCTAAGTATTTTATATTGTGAAAAAATAGATTTTACATTATAGAAAGCACTTAAACTAACAGTCTACTTTAACTTGCTTAATAATGTTTTATTGGATTCATGAGGGCATGCTCCTGTGCAAAGTAGTTTGCACATTCTCAGCATCCATAGTTTTCTTCAAAGCCATCGACTTTGTGGTTGAGAAATGAAATCAATAATGTAACAGCCCTCTCCTTAGTTTTCATGTTCGAGACTCATTTGTATACATATATACTGAATGAATATGTGGTCTGAGGCAAAACTATTAATCAGAGGATACCCTGGATTATTTTTAAGACTCATGCAAATGAGTGATAGAAAGAAAAGCTAAAAGGGGAGAGAAGAGCAAAAGAATGACTGGAGAGAAGGAGATGGTAGAAACATAAAAGTATTTATATTTCCATTTTTAAAAGTATGATAAAAAAAAAATTTTGCTATGCATACGTTTTCTCAGCAATGAAGTACATTATTCCGAAACCTCAGGAAAAAATATTTTTGTAGTATTGTTACTTTCTTATCATGGCAGACTAGTTTTACCCGGAAATAGCTTTGTAAGTTCACTTATTTAACATAGCAAATTTTGTACTAAGTTCTCATACTTTTGGCATTCCAGGCATGAAAGCATACATTTTAAAACTGGAGGCTGAATGGCACAGAGATTATTAAGAGTACACAAGCACCTTCGTTTAGACAATAGAGCAATAAATCTTCGGGTTCTCTTGCCTGTTTCCTAGCAAACAGAGGCTTTGAATAATGTTTCCATTAAGGTTTTTTTTGTTGCTTTTATTCACATGTATCTGTATTTCTGTTTGAAATGTACCTTTACTTAAAAGAAAGGGAAGGTGTTTTCGAAATCAAAGATAGTAATTTTATATGTAGATCTAACCATAATGAAATGTATGGAAATATAAACTCCTAATTACCATATGTATTGAAATGCAATTTATGGTGTTTTCCTATTGATTTATTCTATTTAGTTTAAAATCATGAAGTTATTCAAATGAGCTATCCAAATATTGAATACTATTTATACGCTACAGGATCTGGCCTGGTTTCCTTACTTGATAGTGCCTGTGTATTCTCACCATTGATTCTGTGCACATTCCTTTAATATCTTCTGATAGAAACAGGGGTGATAGCTCCATGAAATTGCTTTCTACCTACAAGATTGTTTATGCAAATCCTCATTGAAAGGGAACATGAAGTTAATTATTGTGATTGACCAAAATTCATCCAAAAGACAAGACACTGATGAATATAAACAAGGAGTCAGAAGGTCACAGTAGAAATATTTTCCAAATAAAATAGCTTCACCAACCTCACTGAGTAGGAAGCTTGCTAGGATTTTGAATTCACAGATAGGCTCTTTGTTTACATGGCAGATTCATACCTAAGTTTCTAAAATACTGCCTGGCAATTTTATTTTGTGATATCTAAAGTAAATAAGCTGAGTATAGGGTGTAAAATTATTCAGACTAACAAAGGAATAATGGGATAAGTGTCAATTAGCAAAAGAACATCCTGCCTTTTTCAGATTTAGATAAACCTAGGAAAATATGGTTAAAAAGTATTACTTCACATCTGACTGGTAACTTACCCATTTTTAAACTTAATTTTTCTATTGTATAAAATAAACTGAATGATTCTGCTAAACAGAGTGGTTTTCCATGCTTGAAAACTAAGAGACAATGCCCTGCAAAATTCAAAACTGGTACAAAAGAAGTGTCTTTTGTTAGGGGAGATAAACAAAATAAGAAAATGACCATTAGTACATTCAGAAGTCATATATGTTTTACCTATTCTGACAGAGAGATAAAATTACTTAGTACTGTGAGCTGCATATTAACATTTTCAATACAAAGGTGTTAGGGTCAACAGCGATTTCATGCTGACTCTTGAACCTTTTATGTTTTAGTCTGTGGGCACAAAGAAGTTGTGAACCTGCATTCAGTTGCATTTGCAAATGCATTTTAATGGAGGAAGGTGAATATTGATAGATTTTTTTTCAGTCTAATTCAAGGGAATTTGTTTGTCCATATCTCATCGTCCTAACATTAAGCAGCAGTAACTAGAACCTGTAATATTTGATAAGAGCAGACATTATATATGACTGATATGATGTACAGCATATGTGGTTATTTATTTTCATCTCTTAAATAGTAATAAAAGGGAATAGGGAAAAAGCTATTTCCTTGTAAATTTCTCACATCTTTGCATATAACCCTTTGCAGGAGGTAGCTTGTTTGGAGAGTTTACCAAAATCAAGTTTTTTGTGATTTAGTAAATCCAAACAGGCTTCTCAAGTCATCTCTGCATTTTATGGTGACGTAATACTTTTGCACACTGAAAAGGTTTATGTAAAAGAGCTTAATGGAATATTTTTCCATCGAAAAAATAAATTATAAAACTAAAATAAAGACAAGAGACATCAAAAGAATAATCAAGACAAAACAATCCCTTTGAGAATGAGGTTTATATTTGCTTTGTTCATCTCTTACCTTACCCCAACCCCCCAACAAAAAGCAACAACAAAAACAAACAAACCCACAACCCAATCCTAAAACTAGCACCTACTTATAGGATTTATAGGCACATAGAAAACAGCTCGCTTCAAACCTAGTTCTCCTTGCTTAAATTCTTTGACTTTCCTTACCAAACCTGTTTCTGCACTGATTGGAACCTCTAAAATCCGGCTAACACATAGGACAGCTACGGGCACTAGAGGGAGACAACAACACGTTGACTTAGTCAGTGTATTAACATAGTATTTAAGTCTTGTGAGAAATTACTATATATTTATTATAATATAATTATAATATATTATAATATATTATAATTAATATATAATTATAATATAATTATAATTATATAATATATAATACAATTAAAATATATTTTATATATTACTATATAGGGAGAGAGAGACCAGATGAAACATTAGTTCTGAAGGAAGTCTTTAGATACCAACACTTCAAGTGTTCAATGTATGATTCGTAATGATTTTGAGAGCTATAATGAGTATTATTATAGATCTTGAAATAAAGTAAATAAAGTTGCTTATTACAGAATAAAGTTACCAACAGTTAGAAATACTCTTTCAAATCTACTTCAATACACTAGTTGTAAATTTTAACACAAAAGTACAAGTCAAAAAAAAACATTTTCTAAGGTCCTTTACAAGATCTCCTGTTTAATTTTGCCTGTGTATCCTTTTCTGTATACAAAGTTATTTCCAATATAGGCACTATTTGTGAAGAGATACACACTGATGCTAGACAAATATATGACATTCCATTAGAGATTTTATCGAGGAAGAAAACTTTTTATTTTCTTTTGCAGAGTAGATTAAAAGTGAAAGATAAAGGTTTTCATGTGGGTTTATGATTTAATAGCGTTACCACCTGTTTTTGGTTTTGCCTTTTTTTTTATAATATTGTTTGGAAAATTACAATAACTGCATTGTATAATTATTGTAATTACAAGTATTTTTAGTTACTTGAGAGATCACATTACATCCAGCCCTCTTAACTTAATAATGTTTTAGACACATGGAACTTCAGTTTCTAAGGATCTAAGCTTTATCTGGTAAAGCAATCCATTAAGATCCAGACATTTTGTGACCTGTAAAGGGATATGAAAAGGTTTAAACAATTTGTTTGTGCAAGCCATCTGTATAAAATCAGGATGTTTGTTCAAAGATATTCTCAAATCAGATTATCTTCTCAGCCATATTCAGCTGCTTAGGAATAATATACTGCATTCTAACTGCTTTCTCTAATTCCTTCAGCAGCATTGATTTGGATGTATAGAATATGGATCAGACACAGCCTTTTAGAAACAAAGTATGTTTATATGACATCTATATACATATTTTGCTAACATACTAGCCATGTTAAATTTTTATATAAATCAGTGTTGGTAGGCAGTGCTGCCTAATGAAACAATGTGGTTTAGGAACTGTGCACTTTTAAGAGAAATTTAACTCTTACTGCTAGCTCTGTGTCTAGCTTTGGGTAATTTTTGAATGCACTTCCAGAAAAAGTTGTCATAATACCTGTGGCTTGATTTCCAAAAAAGCAGTTTCTGGGTTTTCTCTGGGTAATGCTAGCTAACCAACTGTTGAGATAACATATCTCAAGCTCAAAAATTGTTACTGGAAATAAAATAGTTTATTCATGTACCACGTATCGCTCAGAAAAACAAAGAAAAGAAAGCAAACCAAACAAGAAGTCTGGGGGCAGGTAACAGGAAGATGTGCTTTTCGCATCTATAATGTGTGGTTTTGCTTGTATTTATGTGACATCTTAACTACCATGATGTGTTGTACTAATCCAGTTATATGTGAGAAATAAAACATAAGTTTATTTGTCTGTCATTATAGTATAAGAAAGTACTTTTCACGCTAATTAACAGATTCCCACTCCTACTCTGTCTCACCTCGGTACGGAGTGCTTACTAGAGGTAAGAAAACTAAGTGTCAAACTCTCACTCAAACACTGACACAAGTGCACAAGTGTATCTTGTGTCTCTTTTCATAGTGGCAAAGTGAGGCTAAAAAATTTACATCTCTTAACTATGAGTAGTCAGCAATGAAAATGTTTACAGCATTTTGCAATTGCCAAAAACCCTGATCATTATAAAGGTTTTAATCAAATTAAGAAATAGACTTTGAAGATAAATTCTATAAAGTATTTTCTAGATTGAGTTGCCACTTTAATAAGGTAATATTTTAATATTCAAAATATATTCTCACATATATTGATGTTCTTATCTATATATAAAGTAGTTGCTATCAAGATATAATATAAAGTTGATAGTTGATAATTTCCTACAAAAGATATTTTTAATTATTTTATTAGAAAGCAAGTATAAGAACACAAAAAAGGCTCGGAATGCAGTAAAGCCATTCAAAAGGCATTAAAAAAAACTCAGCCTAGTAGAATAAAAGACTACAAGCATGTTGTTGCATTTTATTAGAGCCAGAGCCTACATGCCTGAGGAAGAGCATCATATAAATAATTCTTAAGCTTTTGCATAAATATGTTTATTCCTGATGTTGCTTGTAAACACTAAGAGTGTGAGACTTTCATGTATTTAGTACAAAGGCGGTTTTCCAAAAAAGTCCAGTCTTTGAACCCTGAACACAGATACTTTTGTCGGAAGCAATAGAAATATAAGTAAAAATAATTATGATCTATAAAATATTAACTAGATGATGCATTTTGTTTTCAGCATCCTTGGTGAATTGGGATATGTGATCATTCATACATTCAACCAGTATCCTGATGACCATTTAATTATTTATAAGTTTTGGCATCATTCTTAGGAGACACTAAGTACCTTTTTGCACTTAGTAAGTGGGTAGCCAGGCTTTGCAGCTAGGGAACTGCTTGGCATTATACAGGATGTAGGACTGAACCTGTTGTTCCCATCCAGTTGTATGGTTTGGGGAGTCATTTGTACTTCCTACTTTGTAAAAAAGACCTTCATAAACAGATGATCACCATTAGGAAACAAACTTTAGGTTGTTTTTGATGAAAACCTTAACTGAAGGGAAGTAGTTATTACCAGTCAGGCTGGGTAAATTAAGATGTACTTTTTGCCACCTTTCATTCCCATCTATTTATCATCTTCCTATGATCTTTTCATATGTTCTTAATTCATATTGTGCATTACATGAGAGGCTCAAATGCCTAGTTCAGTGTTCAGAATTTAACATCTATGCATTTCTATGAAACTTTTTATCTTGTGTCTTCTATACCTTAAATCCCATTACCTTTGTTTTCTTATTCAGATACCATAGAAAGCATCTCTGGTAACACTAGAATAAATCTAGAATATATTAAATAGAAACCCATTTAAGAGATATACAATAATTATTATGGTAAAAATGCACTGTGCTCAGTGGAAAGAGCTTCTATATCTTTGAAAGAAAATATCCTCCATCTTTGAAAGTGTGTATTTGCTGTTAGTCTAATGTTGTATAGATGAAAGCTTCACAAGAGCAGGCTTAGGTCGCTGGTTTTTCATTCTTTCCTGAAGAGACATGAAAAATGGAAAGCTTCTTAAGCAAATACATTCTGATTTTAAAAAAAGTTTGAATGGTTTAACTGTGCTTTCTAAATTAAAAACAACTTCTATAGTGTCAATAATTCTCCCAATGTCAATTTTTGCCTTAAGTATAGTATACTAGGATACTATTTTCACTAGGAGCTGGATTCACAGGGATGGTTTATAAAGACCCTAAGATAAATATCTGCAGCTGATTTCTGAAATTATGATTACAGCATGCACTAATGTAGTTCACATCTCACTAATCTGTCCTATCAGCTCTGGGAAACTGTAATAGCATTGCAAATATTTTGCCTGGATGCCTCTGAATGCTCAGTGGATGATTTGAGTCACTCACAGGTGACTTGAGTTTATTCTATGTTTAACTAAGTGTACCTAATGTATTGCTTTATTGTAACTCAATTGGAAAGATGCTTCACGGTAATTGTCTATTACAAGCTTGCTTTCTTCCTGAATATAAGCTATTTATCATTTAAAATATAATTTAAATGGTGCTGGGAGCCTTATGCAAAGATAGACTGCTGATTTTGTTGTAATTCATGTTATTTAGTTAACATAGTTGCCTTATAAAATCAGCTAGTCAGGAAAATTTGATGCTTAGCTTGTCTTACGGTATAGCTTTATGTAGGGTCAACTTAATGTCACAAAGACCGTCCCAATTAGGTAAACTCTCGGAGGGATTACATGCATATTCCAATCACTTATTAGCCAGAAGAAAATCACTTTGAAGTTTGAGAGCTGTAAAGCTGAAGACAAGCTAAATACAAGTTCTTGTATATACTTGGCATGTTGGATAGATTAGTCTTACTGAAATACTTTATAGTTCTACAGTGCTATTAGAAACAGCTACAGATGTTTTAAAAGCAACTACTAATCAGCCTGGAGTGGCCTAAGCTGTTGTTTGGGCCCTTTAGTTTCTTTCAAAACTGACAAAAAAACCCAACAGGTTGTGTAACACATGCAGGGAATTGCATTAATTAATCTTAGAATAACAAAATGCGTAAAAGTAATATAATAGTTAGAACTTATTTGAACCAGACCCTTCACAAAAGTTTATGCTTTCTGATACAGTGCTTTCATAATTATACGGCAAGGGAAGAAATAAAGAGTAAGTTTTTAGAAGACAAAATAAGTGAAGGATATGGTAAGGGA
This sequence comes from Pseudotriccus pelzelni, assembly GCA_035584735.1. NCBI lineage: Eukaryota > Metazoa > Chordata > Aves > Passeriformes > Tyrannidae > Pseudotriccus > Pseudotriccus pelzelni. Next base: position 37,930,128 of record JAWMRA010000130.1, on the reverse strand, counting down.
GATTTTTCTTCATTTAAGTTTCCACGACAAAATTCTCAAGTAATTAAAATTTAAATATTTTCTAGCTAAGAATTACCATAAATTGAAATGCATTTTTTATAACAATAAACAGTCACAAACCAGGTAATCAGATTTTGGATTTGTAACTGGTGTGTTAGCATTTCACTCTTGACTCATAATTGCTTGGGAAAGTTAAAACAAAGATAAAAGTTCCAAAATTATGAATTCGTCCTGAAAAGGCCTTCTGATGTGCTGTTTACAGCTGATGATTTTTAACATTTGAAAATCATGATTTAGCAATATAATAACTATGAGGTTTCAAAATATCGTGTAGTGTAAAAAAGACTGATTTTCTCATTTTCCTTATTACTGTTTATAGAGAGATTTGTAATAAAATGATTACACTTCTTTAAAGCTTCATAGCGAATAAGACTAATGTCTTGTCTCAAAATACTTGCAGTTAAAGTAAACTGAACAAAAGTCAGCATGAGGAAAAATACTTAAGAATTAAAGTTGGTTTTTTCAGCTTATATGTTAAATATAACAACAAGTTACACAATTCCTTGCTCTGCTTTTATTCCTAGTCAAAATGCATAGAGTACAAAGCTGTTAAGGCTTCATTTGCAATAAAAGAAAACTGAATTATCCTAGGAAAACAAGAATGAAACTGCTTAAAAATCTTTTGACCATACTGCTTTTTCGGGAGTTCTTTTGAAAATTTGTAACATGTTTAGTTTAAATGTCATAAGCTTGTGTTTATGTCTTGCAGCCAGATCTAACAGGTCACACATTTGTTTGAGAGTACAAGGAAAATTAAATTTTGGACAAAAAAAGGATAGACAAGCCATATTCAGTTGCTGAGTCACAGTCCATTTCTGTGATTGTACCAGTTAAGTAGCAAAGCAAAGTTGTTTAGAAATGTGAAGAATGCAGTACCATATCAGCTTATATATATATATATATATATATATATAAGTGATATTCCAAAGGTACACTATTGAAAAGAGTGATTGATAAGGACAATTTCATTTGAAGCTACCCCTGGCTATCAAGGTCAGTTGCTTCATTTTCTCTGAAAATTTAGTTTGCTTTGATTTTGGGTTTGGATGATTTGTGAGCCTGTTTCTATACTCAAACCAGAAGTTAGACAAAAGGAAATTTTTATTACATTCAAAAATAATATTTGCTATCTCGTCTGATGTCATTAGCCTTCTGTGATGGCAGTTTAGCATACTGAGCCAGAAAAGACATATCTATTAAAAATATATAAAAGTGTCATTATTTCAGACAGACAAGAAAGCATTATTTTATCTAGAAATTCTACTGGGAACTCATACTGACTGAGACAAGCCATTAGCAATAGTCTAGCTATGAATATGCTTGTCCTTCTCATTGAAGAAAATATTAGAGAATATTTTACACAGATATGTGGCAATACTCATTTTGTTTCTTAAAAGAAAGAAGACTTTTGTCCATTAAAAAGTGTGGAACTAGAACGTGAGGCAGAATGTTTAAAATAACTGGGAACAGCATCTGGTGGCTGTAAAAATTATTTTTTTCTCCACTGACAGTAATTATTGTTTCTTTTACACTTCAATATATTATGGTTGTTTTATGTCATAGAAATGTTTTGCATGCCATATACTTTGTTTCCTACATAGTTCATCACCTGTCATATGTTAAATTGAAATATTAGTTGATCATACTGTCAGCTCTTTTTAAGGTTTGTAGTTGTTTTAAAATGTGAGAAATATAAGCCAGACAGTATAATTCATTCATATTTTTGTTTTAACCCCTCTAAGACCCCAGGTCTCAAGCTATGAGCTCACCAAGGGAGTTTGAATACAAGGCTCCAAAAATTTGCCTGTCAAATTATTAGAAAATGCCTCATTTCTTTTAACACTTTAGGAGAGACTGCATAGGAGACAAGCTGCACACATTTTTTTAGAGGGTACGTTTACTGGTAAACTTTAGGAAACAAGAGATCTTGGCAAAAGTTTAAAGGGTAACATATAACCAAAAAAAAGCACTCCACAAAGCATTGACTTAGCACATGCTAACCCATACAGTTTAGCAAATTCCAACCCATTCAGTCCCAAGTTACCCAAAAATAGTAAGAAAGGAGATTAAGAGAAGAAATAAAGAATGAGAGAGAAAAAGAGAAAGTTATATAGCTGCCACTGTGCTGAAGTCCTGTGCAAGTCCAGCTTCCATGTGTCCAGGTGGTAGGTCTCAAGGAAAGATGGAGAGCACATGTTGCTGCTCAACCTCCCAGGTGGGATTTCTGGCCCACTGGCCACTCTGGGGTGGGATGAGGGGTGTTGCTCCCACTGTGCCAGCCAATCTAAGGCTGGCTCAGGGGCTCCAGAGTGTGGTGTAGGCCTTGCTCCCAGGCTGCCTTTGACTGACGGCTGCTCCACGGCTGCCCCGGGATAGTTGCAGGGGCTGGGATGTGGGACGAGGCAGGACCTCACCTCCATGAAATTCAGCTTCTCCCTCCCCTCCTCATACACACACACTTGAGTTATATAATAATATATATAAATGCCAATATAATAATCCAGTGTCTCACAACCCCTCAAATTCATTCTGGAATTCACAGAATAGTGTAGTCCCTTATGTTTCAAGTTTGCCTCTAAAGTTCCTGTCATCTGGAGCTTCTCCACTGGATCTTTACCTCTAGCTCTGCCACTAAAACCTTGTAAAATCAGGGATAATCCACACATGTAAACATTTTTATCTATCAGCTCAGTTAAAAAGTGTTATCATAAGAATTTTGTTGGATTCTAAGTAGCGGTTGAGAGAACGAAAGGATTAGTTTTTTTCATTTGCTTTTTTGGAAGGGTTTATTCTTTTAATAATGCAAGAAGTATGTTCTATTTTCAGTCACATTTTTGTGAGTCAAGTTACTCCATTGTTTCAGTCAATGGGATTTAATCCAAAGAGAAGACAACACTAAGTGTATTTTTAGTTCCTTCTAAACCACACATTTCATGTATTTTCGTGTCTGCCAGACATTTTGTAAAACAAGTAGGTACGGAATAAACTAGACTATAAATTTATCCATTTAAAGTTCTTCTTCCTTGCATATTGACTTGAACGCTAGATTATGCAGGGTACTAAAGAAAATGTTTCCAGAACTTCGCAAGACAAGGTAACACTTAAAATTTTTGAGGAGTGGAAATCACACAGATCACCAAAATATAAATTATTACACTCTAATTCCTAAATTCCCTGAAGCACTTATATTTAAAAGTTTACTGTCTCACAACATTAACAGCAAGAAAACTTTATGTGCTAATTTCTTTTAACTTCTTATAAGACTGATCTAAAAATTATAAATGTAGAAACTTAGCTGCTGACAGATATAAAATATGTCTTCAAGAATTTTAGGCATATGAAGGAAAACTCATCCCTAATAAAGCATTAAACGAAGAACCTGTAAGATAGTAAGTTCTGTGTTGTCTTTCTGTATTTCTTTTTTTTTTCCCCAAATAATCAAAAAGTCACATTGGTAGAATGGCATCTCAAAAAATATTGCAAAACTTGTTTTGTACTTCTATTCCCCAAATCCCTGTTATTTCATGTTAGAGGGCTGTTCAGATTGTAAGAAATTAAGTGAAGGCAAATAGTTGTTTGAAATTCTTATGACCGTAGCCAATAAACACATTTCATCACTATGGCTGCAAAAAACAAATACCCACTATTGCAGTTTGTCTCCCAGGCACATAAGAATTAGTTGACATGGAAGGATTTGCTCTCTGAAACCTGAATTCTTGAGGGAAAAGGAGTGCAAGTGGAGTAATTTGATTAGATGAAATATTGCACGTAAGGTTTTATTCTTCATGTAGGTTTCTATTTGATTAGTTCTGATGTATTCTTTAATGAAAAAGTTTGCTCTGAGCCCTACTTTGAGTACATGAACAGTGCTTGTACAATGGCAGACGAACTGTTTCATGATATTTTTTCAGCTGACTTAATCACATTCTGTGTGTACCTGGTCCCTAGATGGGGGAAAAAAAAAAAAAGCATGTATGTTAAAATTTCATTGTTAAAAGTGGTCTAGAGCTTTATTTGCTAAATTTGGCCAAATGCCTTTAGAGGAAAACAGATTATGTTTCTCTATGGATTTTCAAATTACTAACTTGCTTATAACAGTTCCGTGTTTCACAAGCACGCAGGCGTTTATTTTAACTGTAAACTGCGTGACATGAGATGATATTGCTCTTACCATTTTATGGGAATCAAATTGCAGCATTGAGTTACAGAATCAAAATAGAAAGTACCCACTAACTTTTGTTGTCAATTTTGAAATATCATAGACCTAAATAAACAGTGTGTTTAGCAGTATGTGTTAGTATTTCTCTGTGTTTATAAGCTTAAATTACTTCTCAAATTGAAGTTTTAATCAAATGTTTGCCCTGCCAAAGTACGAGATGCCGGAGTACTAAGAATGATGGATCATGCTAGATTCATCCTAGAATTCATCCTCCACCTTTCTTGTAGTCTTCTCTGATTATTTGTAGGCAAAAGCTTTTGTAAGTAAGCTAGTGACATCTTTTCTATTTTCTTATCTGAAATGAGTAGCATTTATCTTATTTCTCACTTCTTTAATGAATTGTATTATTTTCTAACTACTTAATTTTTCTTCCTCTGTGGAAATATATTATTAATTTGATAACCGGCTTTCTAGAAATGAAAGAAAGTTGAAGTCTAAAACACTGCAAAGGTTGTCTTGATCTTGAAATGGAAAAAAATTTTCTATTCTGCTAAGTACAAAACAAGGTAGACTACTTGCCCATAAAAATTGTCCTCCTCTCTCCTGGGTCAGTGTAGGAGTCATTAATGACTTCTAAATATTTTTAATTGTTTTTGTTATTACATCACTTTCCAAATCAATACAGTTGTTAAATTATAAAATAAACACACACACACACACACACAGAGGCATGCACCCTGAATTCCAGAGCCATCAGCAAGATGAGGCAAGGCTTCTGCACCTGTCCAGATAAGCCCCTGAAGGTGCAGCCCCACTCCAGTTGCGATTATGGACTTTGCACACACACAGATGGCTGAGATTTCCCAGTCCCCAATGCAGGCAGACCATGGACAGTACCACCCAGGAAAGACTTAGAAAGTAATGTAATAAAAAGGCAGAAGAGATGGCACTGATCTGTTCATACATGACCAGCCCTTTTTATCCTCTTACCTTTCTTTTCTAACACTTTTTTTTTCCCTAAATCTCCTAAACCTCTCCCTTTTCTCTATCTTCTATTCTTTCCCTGAACATCCTGCAAAATTCCTGTGAAATCCCAAAACACTCTTGCCTGTATCCCATAGTATGTCCCAGGACAGTAAGCTTGTGGGTCTGTTGAGACAGCCCTGGAAAGGGCCCAGAGAAATTGTTCATTCCTTGAAAGTCCTTGATCTGGGTTCCCAATTGTGCCCCTGTGCTCCCCTGGGTTTGTGGAGACGGACTGTGAATGGGTTGATGACTCCTGTGATGGGACATTGTGTCCCTGGGCTCCTTTGTGAGTGTCCAGATGGCTTTTATCACATGACCCAACAAAGTCCAACATGGATGCTTATTAGTCCTGCTCCTGTCCACATTCCTCCTTTACCTTTAATCCTTTCTGATCTGTTTCTGCAGACAGAAAACATTTGTCTAGTGACAGACAACTGTGGCAAAATGTAAATAATATTTCAGATGTTTTCTAGCGGGATTAGGCAAATGTCAAGTATTTCAGTGTAAATGTGTGCCACGGGCAGTCTGGAGGTTACTAGAGACTCTGGTAGCTTGATCACAAATGAAACATTCTATCTTGGGCACCTTCATTGGTACAGTCCTCATCCATGTCTGAACAAAGCAGTGTAGAAGCACCTATGATGACTGATACTTTTACTGTCTCTATTTTGGAATATCATATTTCAGGAGAACTGACAATTCCAGATATAGATGTCAGCATTTTCCAGAGGTTGAGGTCTTTCTAATATTTTTAGAGCCATTGAATTATGCTTGAGATTGGAAGTTTAAATCCATATATTTTTAAAACTAATACCTCTTGTTTGGCTTTTGTTTTTTTCAGAAAGGTTAAGCAGATATTTAGATAGGATATTAAATTTTTTTTTTTCACTGCTAGAGTCATCTTCTGTGAACACCTGATTCTTCCTCCACCCACTGAGAATTAGTGTTTCTATGGATGTTTGTTAACCCTCGCCTTTACATAATAGGATTTTCTGTCTAGATCAAATGAAATTTACACTCTTTAGTGAAAGAAGTCGTATCCTTTATCACATTTGAAAACTAATTATTTTCTATACAAATATAGTTTAAACAAGGCTGCATTGCCTCAAAATTGAAATAAGACACAGAATAAGATACATAAAGAGCATGAAATACTTATTCAAATAATGTAAGTCTAATGAAGGTATGATATGAGAAATGGAGAGCATAATGCATGCAGCATGCATAAAGAGCTCCGGGATAAGTAAATTACCTTATAAAATTATGTTTCTACAGTCAACACAGAGCCAGAGCTATGGCATTCAAAAGGTTTAATTCTCTTTTTGAACACAAAGATAAAAACTGCGTAACTGTCTAATTCTAAAAAAAAAGCATGAAGATGTTCCTACCTTTTTATTTTACACACGAATTAGCCAAATACAGCCATTCTTCCACATTAGGTTATGTCTTTGTATATGAAAAACAAAGTCACTGCTCAGCTTGCACTTCAGCTGCAGCATGTTCATTTATTTTTACATCTACTCTGCTGAAAATTGTACCAGAAGATAAGCAGAATAATCTACAGAGCTTAGTGAATTTACTAATGTTTGTTTTTTCTCTTTAATAATGTACAAAGAGGAAAGATGTAGGTTATTATGTCCAATTGAGCATTGTATAGCACTTTGCAGGAATAAGCAGGAGATATGGGGAGGCTTAGCATTAGGACAGTATAGTTTATAGCAGCAGTGCAGAATGTAGATGGTGGACAGATGGAAGAGAACTGAATAGCAGATATTTTCAGTACTCATTTCCCCTTTATTCATATAATTTTCAAGTATACAGATAAAATTTTTAACACAGCTATATTCCTTCACATATTCTTCTCTGTTTTTCCGATTTGAAATCCACTTGATCCTTGTTTTGAATTGATGTTTCATAGTCAAGTATATGAACACTCTACACAAGCCTTCAGTCTTCCTAATTCCTTTTCTTTTATTGTGTCACTGTGATTACCTACACCACAAAGCCCTACAAGCCTTAAAAAATTGTCTTAAGAACCAAATATGAGCATACTGTTTGCCCTACTGAACATATTGTTAGAAACAAACTAGTTCATTTCAAACTAGTCCATGATGCCAAGGACAGGAAAAAAAAAGTTGACCCAGTTATGCTCTGTTGTCCTGGATCTCTTCACACCCCTCACCAGGATCTACAAATACTCCTATAGTACTGTCTTATGAAATTTACATTGCCATTGCCTGTAATTTGGCTGAATAATACAATCCAGAAGGACACCAGTGACAGCTGTGATATAGAAAATAAGCTAGTAGGAATAAAATCTCTTTATAAAATCAATTACTGATAAAGTTATACAAAAAAGTTCCTGAAAAAAAATTTAAAATTTCTCTACCTAAAAGAAAATAATGCTAAAAATGTAAATTTACATGCAATGTTTGTTAGCTGAAAAAACTTTTTTGTTGAAGAAAATATCTTCAGTGCCCTGCTTCAAGAGAACACACCTTTTACACATTTAAGTGGCAGAATTCGCACAGCAAATTAGGAGTCTAAAATTAAGAACAAGTGGTCCCCTTGACTGTTTCTAATTGAAGATTATTAACTTCTGGGAATGTTTTTGCTTTGAAATTATGACCTCTGCTGCTAAGAACTTGATTTATGAAGGGAAAAACTAGATCCCCTGTTAAGGACATAGGAAAGTGAATCACCAGGCAAACATTCATAAGGTACAGTCAGTTGTGGAAAATTCCTTAAAAATTCAGGCCTCAAACATCTAATTAAAGCAATTTGTGAAAGCCCTTAACTTAGAGCTCGAGGAATTCTACGAAAGAATTCCAGAGTGTTTCAACCACTACTAAGCAGTGACTATAAATCACAGATTATTACATGACTGCTCTAGATTCTTCTTTTAATGTTAATGACACTCAAGGAGACATCAAACCTGAAAGAAATTGAGTGTTTTATCTGTAATCTCTCACTTTACTCTTTTAGGAATGTAACCATTTCCCTACTGCTATATTGAAAGACACTAGCATAGCAGTTTGACTTTTAAATATAGCAAAGGTAACTCTGAGGAATATCACAAATATCTAATAATGGCCAGTCTTCGCGAACGAAGAACCGGGGAAGGTCTTTACACCTTCCAGCCTGCGCATTGGATTTTTTA
>JAWMRA010000130.1:37902114-37921623 GCA_035584735.1 Pseudotriccus pelzelni | reverse complement strand
GAATCGAACCCAGGCCTCGGCGGTGAAGGTCCTGCGATCTAACCACTAGGCCACCAGGGGCTCCCATCACAAATATAAGTAGAATATAAAAACATTAAATTAATTTTTCAGTTGGGGGGGCATGGTACATGTAAAAGAGGCATAAACTTTTCTTGAATTCCTTAACCTAAAGGGTTTGCTTCTAAGTATGAAAGTGGTATTAACCTCAACGGCTTTTCTGTTTTAATTTTTCTTCAGCAACCCAAAAGAATTCCAATTAGTTCCAAACCTTGTGAATTAGTTTCAGTTGAGACTGACCTTTTTTCATGTGGGAAACTGCAGTGTGCATGTAAATTTATCACTGAACATCAAAGGTTTAACAAACTGTTGCCTGTCATCTCTGTTAATCCTGTTTTGCTGTTGATGTCATGTGAAAGTCAGGACCAATCCGGAGAGAAGACAGCCCACACAGTTTTTGCAGAGAGAGCACACTTCTTGTACTGACTCTTAGAAAAAGATGTAGGTAAGTCCAGATCTGAACCAGAGACTGCTGCAGAGCAGAGACACACCAGCTTTTCCTTTTTGAGTCATTGTGTATTCTTTTGAACTTCAGATATTGCATATGCATTTTAGGTGAGTTCTGCTTCATATTTGAAAAGTTTGAAACTGCCTACAAAAGATGCAGAAGTGTGGTGAAGAAGGCAGGTAGTCACTTTCTCTAAATTTTTACCTAGAAATTATAAGCCCAAACCTATGACTATGCCATTATATTAAAGAATACTCAGCTGTTATTGAGTCTTGTGTGCAGTGCTGGTTCCCTCACCCTTTTGCTCTCAAACCACGGTTCCTGCTTACAAGGTAATAGTATTAAAAAAGTAAGGGGAAGAGTAATAAAGAAGATGGAAAGAATAGAACACATACACAAAATTATGGAAAAACTGAGGAAGATAATGCTTTTCCACCTGAAAAGCGGACAACTGCAGGGTGATGTAACAAAGGTTAGAAGTTGTTGGAGGCTAGAAGTGCAATTGAGACAACAGTGTTTTTTCTGTTCTTACATTCTCTTCTCAGTACTTGGCTTTAGTTACTACCTATGGCCTAATACAAATGCAAACTACTCTCATATAAATTGTTTTAGAAGGAGCCAGAGTACAATACAGCAGTAAGGCAAATTCTAGCCAGAAACACACTGAACTATTGGAAACAGAACTAGAAATCTGGTTTTTTTATGTGTAAGCAGATCTGTAGTAAGATTAATCTGTCAAGCCTTTTATAAGAAGTGGAAGATTATAGGGTCTGCAGACAGATTACTCCTAATCTGTAATTTATCAAAATTATATCCCCAGTTTTATAAATTTCATAAATTGGGCAATTCTTGCATACTTTGCATATGTAGGCATATATTTGAAGATTGGTAGATGTGGAATAAAAATATTGCCATTTCTGGTATATAAATGCCTTAAAATAAATCCATTTGAAAACAACTTAATTTTGCTGTATTTATACTATTGTAAAGGTTAACAGATATAGTAGTATATTGCTTTGATGTTTTTGGTTCTTTGCCACTTTAAAAAATCACTCAAAAAATGTCTTTTCTCAAAATAATACAGTTTTGTGATTAAAATTTCATGGTTTGAAGAGATAAGAGAAAGCAGACATGAATTATTTACTATTCATGAGGAGTCTCTGCTGATAAAGCAATATGTTCCTTATCTATTGATTTAAAAGATCAAATGACATACTCAGGTTACATTTCTGTTTTGTTTAAGTAAGGTCACATTCCTTCAGTACCTTCACCTCTTGTACTCTCACCTTCCAGGTTTTTAATGATTGTGATAAATTAGTTGTTGATAGAGATCAGTCTTTCTGAAACTGTAACTTGAAATCCTTCAGAATAGATGTAGTTTTGTCAGCTCTGCTTACTATGAGTGCAGATGAAAAAGATAAATAGTTGTTGTTTAAATACTGTGCAAAGATCATCCCAAAGTTTAGCCCAATACTCCCCACTCAACAGAATACAAAATTTTACAATTTGAAGTTAATTTCTTGGCATTATTGCAAATTAGATGGAAAATTATTATTGTTATTGTTGATGGTTTTATTGCTATTATTAAACACCTATTCATATATCTGTCCAGAAAATACTGTACATGAGCAGTGTTTGAATTTGTTTGACTCATCAGAATAAGAGCAAGACTTTGGCATGCATCCAAAGCAGGATTTCTCTGCTGTAATGATGTGGGTTGTATCGTGTCTGTTCTAGCTGTTTATTATTTTATTATAAAACTAATGTGGTGTAGCACTTTTTTCTTAATAAATATGAAGTTTTAAACTGCTCAGTGAGAAGAGTGAACTTAGAGCTACAGTATCAGTAAAATTAGCATTTAATTATTCATTTGAGGGACACAGCTGAAGGTGCCATTCCAAAATACTGTTAAACTCGTGCCTATGTTCAGCAAAGTTCAAATCTTGCTTTGATTAGCATACGCAAAAAAAGTTTTGAGGATCAAGTGTATGAAAGATACACCAGGCATGGTATAGAAAATTAAATTTCTTTTCATTACCCCACATCAATATTTTTCACACTATATAGCGCTTTTTAATGTCAGACCTTCTTTTACTTTCCGTTTTAAGGTATTTTAATTCTTAAGAGTTCTTAAAGTAACTCTTAAGTCAACAGCTCATCAAAGTTGTCTTGTCCAGGAATTGCAGGACATAGGTTGGGAAGTCAAAGTCTAACTACTCTTCCGGCTCTTGTTTTGCCATGTTGTCATCTTGGGAAATATTTTGTAATTTTTTTCTCCTTCTATAAACTGAGGATACACATAATCCTTTCTGTAAAATGTCACATGGTGTACAGAACAGATGGAAAGTGGAGTGTGAAAGTTAGATAACTGTTATTCAGATTATATATAACCCACCATTTATTGTTGTATACTCCACCACACTTTTCTGCATTCAAGCTAACAGCAACACCTTCCCCGCCTATCAGTCACATTGGCAGGACAGTAGAAATCTCAACCTTTCTGCTCGTTTTCACCTAAGATGGGGATAAAAGCTCACTACTAAAGCAAGAGTACAGGCTGGAGGGCAGGGTGTGCTGGAAGCAAAGGAAACATGTTCCACGATCAGCAGCCTTCCAGAAATCCTGGGACACCCTGGCAGAGTGTAGATCATGAAGCCCCAGTCAGATTTTACAATGCTGAATAAAAGTTGCACAAATCCCTTCCATCTGCCAGCAGTAAACTGCATTCTTCTTTGCTGCAGGTTTGTCTGTCAGGGAAAGCTGGATGAAGAGGGACTAATTCCAACCCATTTTCCCCTAGTATATAGAGCTTCCCTAGCATGCAGTTGCAGATTTGTCATTTTAAAAGGAGGAAGGAAGTGCTGTACTAGTTTCTAACATAGTGATATATTTGACTTAGTATCAGTCACCTTCAGAAGATACAGCTGAAAGCAAAGCCCAGAGAGGCACCTTTTGACCCTCAGCATGGTTTACATCAGGTTGGCCTCACTGCGTGGTAGCTTCTCCTAAGTAGTTCTATCTTTAAATTTTGCTTAAAATGAAGCTGTAGTTTTCATTCAAAGTTGTAATGAATAATAGAAGTCTAGCAACCTGAATTTAATAATTTAAACAGAAAGGCAATGATATATTTATGCCAATAGAGTATTCTACAATATGTAATATAGAAAGGTGTACACTCAATCAGCAGTAAGTTCCCTTATATTTCACAATTGTATTCAACCGAATGTCAGCAAGTTGCTGTCATGTCTAGAAATTGCAGAATAGTTTCATCCCTGTCACGTCTTTGTCCTGTGCTAGAGAAATGTCTGTGAATGTGTGTGGACACTTTACATTTGGGAGCAATGAATATGAGATATTTTTTGTATATGCTTTAAAAAACATATATAGCCAAATATTCTACATGTTAATTTTGAACAGGCTTTTTTCAGTCTCTAAGTGTCCTAGTCTGACTTAAAGTAGTTTAGCATTTTAGATACTGATTAGACCTTTGAATTAAGAACAGCTAATACTTAAAAGTTAGCAGAGTGTTAAATATTTCTCTATGCTATGAAGTTTTTAAATTAGTAAATACTGAAATGTCAAAGAAAAGTCAATTTCTGGCAAAACTTTTCTACATTCATCTGTACAAAAACTGCGAAAGTGGAATTATAGACAGGCAAAATCAGAATTTGATTAAAGAAATCTAAGATGCTAAAAAAACCCTTTATAATGTCACAGCTGGTATTTTGCACTGAGATAATAAGTCTGAATGACCTAAAACATATCAGATACGCAAAAGTGCCTGAATATTAGTACAGGATTGTTTACATAGTATTAACTACTTTGTTGTTTATTAATGGTTTCCAACTGTTAATTACACCTTTGAGCTTTTTTATATTTTTAGAAGCTGCGTTGTGCAACAAAAAGTGATATTGTGCAACAAAGTTAATACTGAATAAACAAGAAAAGAGTTTAAGGAAGCTGATGCGTGCATTTCTGAGCTCAGTTTGGTTTTCAGCATAGTGTATTTTCTGTTGGATGAACCTACATAAGATTTTATGCGATGACAGATTATCAGCCTCTCTTATCTTGCACATATATTTCTCAACACTTTTAGTAAATGCCAGGTTTTGGGATCTATTATTCCAGTAGACTTCTAAAAAATCATTAATAGGATAACTATTTGTTGAGAGGAAGAAAAAGTTATTTATAGTTTACAGAAAAGTCTGAATATTCAAAGCCAGATATAGCCCAATAGAAGTGGCTGAAGTGGAATATTACTAATAGAAAAAATTAATTGATAAGAAATAAAAAATGTTTTCAAAGTATTATTTTCTTCTAGCATTATGTAAACATTCCAAATCCAAAACAGATTAAACTGTTGCCAAATCAATTTCTGTACATCCCTTCCTTTCAGCAACTTGGAAAGGGATGTGGTTTCTGCTTAATGAAAATGAAAATTGGTCCAAGAGCAGAAAGCCCATTTCATATGGCTTTAACTCCTGTAGTATAATCTCTGAGCTGTTGTCTGTCTCTGACTGATTATACAAGCATTAACCAAAAGAGCCTTGACATAAAATGGCGTTAGTACAAAAAAAATCTGTTAGAAATTGTAGATTATTGTTCAAGAGTTAAGTGGAAGGTCAAAGCTCTCCTGGACTGGCTGTAGAACACATGTGGAACCTAATCTTAATACGCTTCTTAGTAAATAAATTGGAATGCTTTCAAAATGATACAGTCTCAACAAATTGACATATTCCTACTGATCTACTATGGGTATTATTCTTTTGATTGTTTGTTTAATTCAGTGTGAATTCTCAACAGTGTAACATAGGGCAAATGCAGATTTTAATAGTAGAAATATTTCTTAAAATTTATCTTGCATAATGAAATCAACAATGGTGGTTAAGAAAAAAATTAAGCTTTTATACATATCTCACACACTCCACCACCATAATCAGCCAACATTTTTCTGTTAAACTCTTCTTACAGACAAAACTGCATATTTAAAGCTTTTGTTTATGAAACTATGTGATTTCATGTATAAAACTATAATAAATATATGCATAAAATAGCCTGGTAATTACAAATATCCCACTCCAAAATTTATCAGTTCAAGGAAGCAATAAAAGGAGGTAATTAATTAACATTGCAGATAAACTGCTAAGTCACTGTAACTTTGCTCCTCTTTACTCCTATTTTAATTTATTTTGATCAATTTTTTGGATAAACTGGGATTAAAAATGCTTCCTTTTAAGTTCAAAAATTTTGTATACAGAAAAAATAGGTGACTAAAAATATATATAATTTTTTAAAGAGAATATTTCAATGCATGGAAATCATCTGTGAATACTGAGTGTACAATTTCCCACAAAAAAACCCCCTGTTTAGAGTGCTTTTGGAGTAAAAATATCAGAACTGAATGTTAAGGTGGAGACTGAACTGGGAAAAGCTGAGTGTATAAAGGAATATTTATAGTACATGGAATATTTTGAGCATGTGAATGTATTCCATTATATAAAATCAGGTGAATGAGCTACATTGTGTGAAATAGCATGCAGTTATCCCTAGATACCTAAGTATAACTAAACAAATACTGATAATTCCAAAATTATTCTATATTTTCAAGTTCACTTAATCTTGGAAAAAGAAACACCATTGTACTTCACATTTGAAACATATGAGTTACATACTAAAGATCAGATAATTCTGATTTGCAAGTTTTACTTAACTGTATTATCTTTATTGCATTAGACCATGCTGTATGTTGCACAAATAAAGTTAATGTCCCCTAACGTTTACATTTTCAGTAATTAGCCATGTGAAGCTCTTTTCATAGGCCATGACTGTTAGTCAACATAATCAAAAGAATCCTAAATCCATTTCACATTAAGGCAGCAGCTATATTTTGTTAAGTGAATTATACTCCAAAAGTACCTATTTCTTTCACTGATACACAGACCAAGTTGTGGTTGACTAGTATACGTGTTGTCTGTGCTGTACATGCCTATGCTTCAGGGAGAGAAATCCCATGCAGTGAATCTGGGTTATGTGAATGAAATCAGAAGTTTCGTGCAAACCATTGACTCGGCAGAAATTCTACAAAACTTTTATGATGTGGATGTTTGGTACATCCCCTGTCCAAGTGATCTGGGTATTTTCAGTACGTCATAATAAGCCCACAGGACATCCTGCATGCCCACAGGCTATAGCCACTGCATATATCAGGTTGAAGAAATTCAAGATACAAAAGGCCCATGATATGGGCCAGTTGGCTTGTCTGCACATGCATAGAAAATTTTTCTGCCTTTTATTGATATGCTGCAAATGCTATACCACCTGAACCATTGGACATCCTGAGTAAATATCCATGCTGCAATGTTTTTCTCAGTCAAGGTTACCAAAAAGAGAGTTCATAGAATTACAGAATCACAGAATGAGTAAGATTGGAAGGGACCACAGTGGGTCATTTGGTCCAACCTCCCTGCTAAAGCAGGGTCATCCTAGAGCACATTATACAGGATTGTGTCCAAATGGTTCTTGAATTAATCTGGAGAAATGCAGAATTTTTTTAGCTCTCATACATTTCCTGGAAAGCATACCAAATGTAGAGATTTCGATTTCCCTCCAAATTCTAGCAGCAATTTCTCACAATGCAATATAAATATAATTGCACGCGTATAACAAGAAGGGAAGGATTGCTCTTATAGAAGGGTCATCAAGGTAGTCATCAGTCCTCAGAACTAATTTATCAAATTGGTTTTATGAACCACTGGAGCTGAAAAGCCTTGGAGACTTCTTTGCAATTTCTTGGCAGAAATAATACAGTTGGCTGAGCCTAATAAAGCACAGGGCATCTCAACTAGGTATGAAATTGTTGTTATCATTAGAAAATCACTGGCCATCTGGTTCGGCATTATGTGCAATAAGCTATAGACTATTGATGTGAAATTCAGAAATTTAGAAATATTTTCTTCAAAATAGAAGACCCAATTATAAACTACATCATCAATATTCATAACCAGAGAGAGACATTTTTAAAGTCTGAACTCTACAGTGTGAAAGCTAATAGAGGACAAACAAATTAAGCTGTTTGCCTGAAAGTAAATAAGCATGCAGGTGGGGTGAAACCTTCACTTAAACTCAGATACTAAAGGATACTACAGTAGCACTTCAGGTATAATTTAAAGTCTCTATTATAAAATTATTGTGTGCATCATCTTAGAAGCTGTGCAAAGATCATGTGATATAGAAACAGTACACTTCTGAAAAAAGAAGAAAAAGGACAGAAGAAAGAAATTTCCTGTTTTCTTTATTGTAAACTTTATTTTTGCAACTTTAAGTGCTCTTTGAATCAAGGCAAATCCATGGGGTAATGCAGAATTAAATTAAGGCAAATCCATCTAGGTAATACACAAAAAGCAGTTCTGTTTAAAATCCATATTTACAGTGATCATTTAAAAATAATGTTGGATAAATTAATACTTGCAATTAATTCTTTGAGTTAAAAATGTGAATAATTTTGTATTTTTATATTTTATATTTTAATATTTTAAATATTTTATATTTATTTGTATAATAATCTATATTACTCTAAAACTACACATATTCCTTTTTCTCCTAGCTGCCTTCCATGGATTTAAGTGGCTGTGTAATGGAAATTAATGAGAAATTGCTGCTAATGTTGAAAGACCACATGGACCTCAACAGAAGTGTTATTGGAAATGGATAAATTTTTGTCTTCTGATTTAAATAGGTGAAGGAAGACAGAATAGTTTTCAGTAAACAGAAAGTAGGAATTATCTGACTAAAAAGAACTGCAGCTTTGGAAAAGCTATAAAACACATGGTTTTGCTTCAGGTCATTTGTAAGTTTGGACACACTGGGTACATCATTGACAATCTGAAAATATGTATCCAGGCATCCCATACTGTTCTGGCAGGGAAGCCTCTCTGGGTGCACCTTGTGTGCCAGGCCAGAATACTTTGCACTGCATTCAGGAGTCCTTTTCCCCCTGATTGCTGTATCAGGTACTTGACTTAGGTCACTTTAAATCTTTGGAATCCAAATGCTCTAATTTTTGAGGGAAGATGGAATATGTGTATGTCTGAGGGGAATGCAGAGAAAAAAGCATACACAGGTTTTTTTCCAGAAACTGAGCAGCATTTTTGTGTTACAGAGTCCTCTCTTCTCTTATGAAAAGCCAACTATCCAAAACAAGTAGAGGATATGATTATAATCCTGATAGATAAAAGTTGTTAGCTGTTATTTTCATTACTTCATTGTCCTCAGAGTCAGATCTTGGGGATAAAAAACATCTGGGTCTCATATATGAAATCTAAAATTAATGAATGTATTTGAGCAATTTGTTAAATGAAACTGGGGCGTTGACAACAAAACTAAAAGGAATATGCTACCTCCCTGCTGTATAATACCCAGCATGTCTAGGAGTAATTTGTCTTTTTTTTTTCCCCTGGGAAATCAATACTACATGAAAGAAAAATTCATAACAACAGAAGATTAATTTGTATGCCAGCATTCCCCATATATCTTGAGATACAGGTATATCCTGCCAGGCATCCGCATTAAATAGCTTGTAGCAGAAAATATATTTCAGTGTAGCAAAAGACAGAAGGTGACTATTAAAGGAATGTCTTTTATAATTTAGAAAGAAGGACTGTCTAAATATTCCCTCTGAATATTTATTGCAGTTGTTTTGCGTGCAGTAGAATATTTGGTTTGTTGCATTTGAACTTATGTGAAGATGAAGCCATATGATACACAAGCATAAATGGTGAAGAAATGTGAATTTCAGTGAGGAACCCAAATCTATCTGTCAATTTTCTACCCTTTTCTGTCCCACTATACACTCATCCTATGTTAAGGTCAAGATCTTAGAAAACTGCAGTGCGGACCAGTATCCAAATCTTGCGGATCTAGTCCCCATTCCCGGTAATTTTTTCCTGTCTTGTACATATTTCACTCTAACTCTGATCAGCATAGTTGTTTAGTGGTATGAGGATGATGGGAAACCCAAACACCGAATGCTATGGACTCATGAATTAACTTTATGATGTCCAAAAGTATTCTTTACTTAAATAACAGAAGCTTGGAGGGGGTGGGAGGGTGGTATGGTAATGCTTCTGTCAGATGTTCCACTCATGATTAATGTAACTTATCCCTAAGTTTCTTCATTAGTTCTGTTAAACAAGATAATATTGTACCTTTTATATATTGCACCTTATATATGTACATATCATACACATGCACAGACACGTACATCAATGCTAAATGTGCCTGAAAACAGGTTTAAAATTAAATTAAAATCAAAAAATAAGGAATACAGAATGTTTTCTGTATTTTTAGTTCATGGAGCACTGGAGTTCATGGAGCATGTGGTTGTTAGAAAACAGTGTTCTAGGATAAATTTCTGTGTGCCACATACTATTATAAAAGCTGGGGGAGAAGCTTTTAGTTATCAAAGTAAGGTCATCATACTTGGTCATCTATACAGAAAAAATAGCTATATTTGAACATTGTTATAAAAGATGTGACATTTAAACCCCACGTAGACATTTGGATTTAGCTGGAGACCTGGGATGAGGGGCATACCCAGACTTGAATACTAGTAAAAATAGTTGCTCATTCAGATTAAAAAAAAAAAGGCATAATTTGATTTGTCATATGCGTAGTGAAGAATTCATTTGGTCGTGATTTCATGAACAGTTAGAATTTATTTTTTTTTTCATGCAAGTGTGGTGTAACAGAGATTAGTCATAAGTAGGAACTCAAACTCATCCAAAATCAAATGCCACCCCTAATACTGATTGTAGTATTTTTAGTTTTGATGCCTGCTGCACCATAATAGACTATTGTCTTTTTCATTTATAATTTCCTGTTGGTTTCTAAATGGAATTTTGCATTATTTCACTGGGGATGTAATATGTTTTATAAATTTTCATTCATAATGTTTTGTGGAGCCTACATTGCTTTCCAAATTGTAGGTAGATATTTTAATAGATAACTAATTCTATTCTTTAAGTAGCATAAGCATAAAAGAAAATTGCTTCAAGGTCTGAGCAACATAAATAATTTCTGAAACATTATACAAAGTTCCCTGTTAGTATTTCTCTAAAGGAACTAACACACCATTAAACAAAAGAAGAGAAATAAAAGAGAATTAGAAATTATAACTGTATGAAAGATTCTTAGCTTGGAATGTGGCAATTTGTAAAAAACCCCAACATTTTAGTTAATTACAACAGTGGTTTGTGTGTTATTGAAAAAATCAGAAAATGGAATTTCTGGTCAAAAAAGAAAGATAGATCATCTAGCAAGACAGGTATTCAAATGAGCTAATTCAAACCAAAAACTAAAATTTCAGGTTTTCCATGCTGTACCATGCTGTAATCCTTTGCAGTCAGCAATGAACATATTCAGTAGCCCCCTATATAAAACATTCTTGAATGCAATTGGTGAAATGCACTTCTGTTACCATGAATCCCTATGGTGATTTTAATCCCTGTGGTGATTAAAATGTCAGTGTGATATTCTTTTAGAGTTCCTATTTCATTATAGTAATGTGTGAATAGTAAAGGTGCTATATTGCATGAAGCCTAGGCTGGTACATATGCCAAACATATTTCTAGTTAAGAGAAGCATGTAATCTCTCTATCACTTCTCCCTTCACCGTTCTTTTCCCCAACTCTCTTCAGGTCTCAACCTTAAAACAGACCCAGAACAGAGGGAAAGTTCACACTCATCAAAAATCCTACATCAGTGTGTTAGAGCGATATGGAGTTACAGAATCCCCTCTGTATGTCTGTAGGTTTTTTTAATTCATTGTAGCAATCAAAATTCAAAGAGGATGGTCTTATGGCAAAAGGGATTCAGAAAATCTGGGCTCTGATTATTGGTTTTCTCCTGAGCAAGTAAATCACACTGCACTTCATTTCTTCCCTTGGAAGACACAGAAAATATATCTTTCCCTTGTACTTTTTTTTTTTTTGTCTATTGTCTTGTAAACTGAAGAAACAAACCTGTCATTTTTTGGATACTTTCACAGTGTCTAGAATCAAAGCTTGCATTTGCTGTAGTTTCTGTCAGAGATGACTTACAGCTTCTCGGGGGCATCTCCTGAAGATGAGCAGGCTCAGTCAGTGAAGGGCTGCTACTCTCCTTACAACGAAGAAAAAAAGATGGAGCAAAGGTGGAGGAATAGAGTTGAATTAGACTTCTTGTTGCCCCTGAAGATGATACAAAGCTTTATTATTATTGGGAACTAGCATTCTTCTTAACAACAGAGCACACAGTGCATTTGGTCCCTTAATATGAACTACAGTCCAAGAGTTTGGCACTGACAGTAGTCTGCTTATGAGAAGCAGGAAGTTTTTTCTATTTATTAGATAGGAAAGCAGTTACTAGCAATGACAATATTAGAAGAAAAACAATCTATATCTGAAAGTTCTTTTTTCTTTCAGTAAATACCACCCTTTTGTCTAAGGATTCTTGATCACGGTGGTTGCAATTTGGGAACAGAAATGCAATTGTTGCAGGAGTGTAGAATAGTCCATACAGAAGAGTAGATATATGTATTTCAGTGTGCATATGCATCTTATATATATAGTGCTGTACATGCAGTCACAAGTTTCACTTGGCATGAGACACTTGTTGAAGTAGTCAGATTGACTTTATTCAGTTGGGTTTTAGTCAAGCTGAGCATAATGTAGAGGACTCTGCTTGACTACAAGTAACACTGTTTAAAGCAATATCAACAGAGTGAAAAATCTCACTGCTGTGCTAGGGAAAAAGAAGAAGCAGAGGTTTGGGGAACAATGTCCCAGCACTATGTTGCACAAATAATAGTACAACCTATTTTGCAGTGTTTATATACATATGAATATTTACAGTTTTATATACAGATATGTATACACTTCCTTTCAACAAGCAGCAGAAGAGTTATAAATACTTTGTGTTGCCTTTCTTTCCCCACTTGCTGTGTTGCCAGCAATACAGAGAGAATTAACAAAATGTTTTATAGACTTTTTTGATGAAAAATGTTTTAAAGCTGCCAAGTTCATAGTCATTTGTGCCTTGAAGCTAGATGAGAAAGATTGTCAAGGAAACACATAATAACAAGTTCCAATAGAAAATGTTGCCTTTAGAAAATTAGGGAAATGGGAGCCAAAGATCTACCAGGCTAATCTGTAATTGTTGTGGCTTTCACAACAGAACAAAACGCTGCATGGATACCCTAGGTTTTGATGTAGAAAGTTTATTTGCAAATGCTTTAATGAGTTTTCAAAGAACATTAAGATGATAAGTGTCAAAAGACAGTTTTTGCATCAAGCAGAAAGTACTACAATAATTTTCTGAAATGTGTTCTGACTGCTTGGGTCATTTCTACACACATTAAAGATTTTTAAAGTAAAAATATCATGGGAAGAACATTTTTTTTCTTCAGTCATAACTGCAATGCGATATGATCTTAGGGGAATTCAGTGAAGGCCATGTAAATAAAATCAATTGGAAAGGAACATAACTTTTATATATTTATTGATGGATATTTTCCAGAAGTCTACTATTTTCCTGGGGGTCACAGAGTCACAGAATGATTAAAGAGGGGTTCACCAGTGGGGTCATCTGGTCCAACTTCGCTGCTCAAGCAGGGTTATCCTGGAGCACAGTGTTTTGTCTAGATGTTTCTTGAGTATCTCGAGTGAGGGAAACTCCACAAACACTTGGGCAATTTGCTCTAGTGCTTGGTCACCCACACAGTACAGAAATTCTTCCTCATATTCAGGTGAAACTTACTGTGCATCAGTTTCTGCCCATTGACTCTTGTCCTATTGCTTGACACAGCTGAGAAAAACCTGGATCTACCCTCTTGACACCCTCCCTTCAGATAATTACAGACATTGATGAAGTCCCCATCTCTTCTCTAGACTGGACAGGCCCAGCTCCCTCAGCCTTTTGTCATAAGAGAGATGCTCCAGCCAATTCATCATCTTTGTTGCCCTCCTCTGGATCCAATCCAGGAGGTCCATGTCTCTCTTGTACTGAGGAGCCCAGAACTGGACACAGCACTCCAGATGTGGCCTCACTAGAGCTGAGTAGAGAGGCAGGATCAACTCTCTTGCCCTTCTGACAATGCTCTTCCTAATGCACTGCAGAATTCCATTGGCTTTCCTGACCACAAAGGCACACTGCTGGCTCATGGACAGTTTGTTATCCACCAGGAATCCCGGGTCCTTCTCCACAGAGCTGCTTTCCACCAGGTCAGACCCCAGCCTGTACTGCTGCCTGGGCTTATTCCTCCCCAGGTGCAAGACCCTGCCTTTGCCTTTGTTGAGTTTCAGACAGTTCTTCTCTGCCCATCTCTCCATCCTGTCGAGGTCCCTCTGAAGGGCTGCACAGCCCTCTGGGGTATCAGGTGCTTCTCCCAGATTTGTATCATCAGTGAACTTGCTGAGGAGGCACCGTTTATTTACATGAGACTTTGTGCTGTGGTTATATTATACATCAAGATTCAAGTGTTTAGCAAAACAAACAATTTAACATTGATACAAAGGAAATTTGGAAATATTTCTCTCTTTCCTTTCTCTGAAAATTTCCTGTTTAGTATGATCTTATTCAGTAAAGCAGTTCTAGAAGAGGATTTTTTGTTTGTTTAAGTACTTATTGTAAGAGCTGTTGATGGGCAATTAAACTAAACCAACATTTTCATTGCACCAAGCCAGAATGGAACCCCTGTCTTCCAACAGACTGTCAGGAGTATGCAAAGAAAATTCATCTACTGTAAAAGGTAAGAATAAAACCTTAATTTCCCCAAGGAGCCGATGTTTTAAAAATGAAAATACTAATACTTTTCTGCTTTGATTCATTTTGCTATAGATTATATACTAGCCCTCTAAAAGATTACCCGTGGGAGGAAAGGATTAAAATGGAGCCTGGCCTAGAAAAAAAGTTATCTGATTGAAACATACTACTTTTTTTTTCAATCTTTGAAAAATAACTAAATAGGGTCTTTTTGGTAGATACCATATTAGGTTGCAAATGTAACACATGAGGTTCAGTACAAGGAACAAAACCAGATGGGAAGGCAATATATACAAATTAGGAGGAAATGTAATATTGAGGTATGGAGAAACATCTACAATGGATTACTAGTTCTCAATTCAGTGATGTTGTCACCATTTTCTAGCATCTAATAAATCTGAAGCAAGATGCATACTCATAATTGAAATCCACAATCCTCAGGGGTTTTATAAAATCCAAGGGGGACCCTGGAAATTTTCTGGAATCAATATTTACATGTAAACCCTGCAAGGCTGGTGTGCTCAGTCAGCCACAGGAGCATACATTTTGTTGTCACCCAAAAGACTTCAGAAAGATAAGGTCGCAATTGTTGGACAATACATATATCCATGCATTTGGCATACTCTTTTAATGCTGCTGAACCAGTAGGCCTTATAGCTTTTGTTGCCAGTAAAGTGTTGATACAATGTCAGTAACTTCAGGGCTGTAATTTGTCAACTGTCTATGAACTGATAGTCTGAGAGCCATGAGATCTGGCAAGTTCACAGACCAGCATCTCATCTGTATGATTTTGGTCATATGGGATTTCAGCTAAATAAACAGTCAGTGGGAAGAGCTCTGGCCTTTTAGACTTCCACTGTGGGATAGCACATATCAATTTAGTGCTGAAGAGAAAGGACACAGAAAGCAGGTTCTGCCATAAACCTTGATGTCAACTTAATAATTTTCTTCCCATCACTGCACTGGAGGTGGTATTAGGCTTGGTACTGTGAGGGACAGTACCAAGACACTATGAGGCATTTCATGGTTGTTTATTGTCTGATTATTGTCTCCTCTTTTCGCTCCTCCGCCATCGTCTATGACATATTTAGGAGAAGGATACTACAAAACAACCACCAGAATGTGAGACTAGAAGGGGAGCATCAACCCTCTAAGAATTGTTATATGGAATAGTGGTTGTCCAAGTAACCACCACTTGATCACAGAGGCAGAAACACACTGGCATCTAGCTGGAGTATCATGCTAAACTAGGTCTCCTCCATGTTTGGGTTTGTTCTTGATGACATGGCTTTATTCTCTTGTTTTATTCTGGATAACCACGGCTTTTCATTTTTTCTTTAGCACAAAAGCTGGAATTGAAAACTTCATTGGAATATGAAGTTGATGTGCTTTTGTAAAGATACTGACTTTTCTGTGCTTACCCTCTACCAGCCAAAAAGCTGCTTTACTTTTCTTTTATTAAAAAAAAATAAAATTCATCTAGCTTAAAAATGGATTAGTGTTGACACCTCTTCTTAACAGCAAGGATAGAAACTCGGAATGAACAGCTGTTTGGACAATCTTGGATGAAAGCCTTTCCCTAGGCAAACACAGTAGATGCACAAGCACATGCAAGGGCACATTGCTGCCATTATTGATGCCCATCTGCTAGACTGGCATGGTGCCCACTCAGAAACTGAGTCTAAAGCAAGGTCTTTGTGATGTAGACTCTGCATCCTCTATGACAGTACTGCCACCTGGGTGCCAAATGACTTTTCACAATACCTTCCATTTTTAGGTAAAGCGCAAAAAGGAGGAAAAAAACTAAATATAATCAAATTAGAAACTTGGTTTACTTTCAAACAAATTTGGTGTAATGATTTTTTATATGTCTGTGTGTAGTGCATAAATATAGATACACACACACATTTATATGTAAAATCACATTGTTGTTGCCTGTTCTGATAGGTGGCTTGAACTACTTGTTTTCATGAAGACTGAAAATTTTTCATTAACCAGGCAAGTGATTTATAGATTTTACAGAATATTAGGGGAAGGGAGAGTTCAGAATATTCAGTAGTTTCAACTAGGAAAAGTTTACTTACAGAGAAGTGATCACATTTAAGAACATGAAGAGACTGATTCTTTCTACTGCTAGATATTCTTTGAATAACTAAATAAGAGCTATTGTTCTTCTTGCTTCTGAATGTTTCTGAAATGTCCATTCCTTGACTAATGTTTCTGATGGACCCAATGTCACCAAACACCTAGCAATAATCTTTTCTCAGCAGTGAATGGAATTCCAAGTAATTCGTACTGCCATGCATAATCCTCCTCCAGGCTGTGAAAATGACCTTAACTGTTGTGTGCAGAATTATAGCTGCAGTGTTTCATGTCCTGCCAAAATTCAGCTTATTTCTCACACAGAATATTATATTTAATTATGTTTTCTTCAATAGAACTATTTGTTCTTCTATTTTATTTCGGTCTGGTAAATTAAGTATAAAGCTTTATGCCATGTCTAATAATATTATGTAAAATATGGGTCAGTTTAATTTTTTTACTGATATGACTCTAAGTATGAAAGTGATTCTATATTTGGAACTCTGGGCTGTTGCCAATCTGCCCTGGAAACTGATGAGATTAATAAGAAATAACTTCAGAATATTCCAGGTTTTCCTATTTTATGAAATCTGAATATTTTCCTTTTCTTGTTATTTTTAGGTTTATTGTTATTAGAATTATTTATAGTTGTGAAGAAGAATACCGCACAACAGTCACAGAAGTAAAAATTAATTTTAAGTTTTGAAATAGAAATATTACAAAAAATGTCACCAGGTGGCAATGTTACACAACCTCTTCCAAGTTATTTTTGCTGTGTTAGCAAACAGCATGTTTTAGAAAGATGTGTTAGCTTTAGCCTTCAGTTAGGTAAGACTAATAGCAATTCACTCTGAAGAGAAAGCTTCATGAGTGTCAGTAATATTTACCATCTTGGCTTCTCATTAGAATTCGTCATTGAGGCAAAGCTGGCTATGGATAAGTAGACACTGTTTCCTGTGAATGGCAGATATATATGATGACCTATGGGCTACTCAGGTTGCACAACACAATTTTAACACTACCAGGTCCTCCTTACAGGACTAATGAAGCAATTGCTATGAAGTGGAACCCCTTAATGTGGGGATAGTTTTACTGTACAAAGAGCTTTCCAGAGCCTAAAGAAAACATGTTGTCATCAGTTCAGTTCTCCGCATTGCAATAGTTACCTCACAAAATAAAAGCAGGGCTGGAATACACCGTATTGCCTTTATGCCAAAAGCTAGTGGAAATAATGTCTCTGATTCTGTGGTAAAAAAAAAAAAAAGAAAAGATAAAAATGTTTAGTTAGTGTTTCAGTGGGGAAAGATGGTTGAAGTAGGTATAACTAGGAAGGGCATGCCCCACAGCTGGTCAGAAACTTTACTATCTATCCCAGTTCTGTGAGCTAGGATTGTCCTTTCCTATAACTATGCAGTGTTATTAATGACAATGATACAATGAACAATCTTTTTGTTGTTGTTGTTGAATTAATGGAAAGATTTATTTAGAACTGTCATACATAATTTTATGGACCAGAGGAAGCGTTTCATGTGGCTTCATCCAAAATATTTAAATTTCAACTTGTATTTTTGGTTAAAAAGTAATGGCATTCAGGATATCATTAGTCTGTTGCATTTCTAGGCAGGAATGGAGAAAATTTTTTCTTAATCAAAAGTCATAGAAGACTTGTCACATGGCAGGTAATATACTATAACCTCACATACTTCTGACAATAGTAGTGCAGAAAATGCTCTAATATGGTTCTGGGAAACACAGATGGAACTATGTATGTAGTTAAACTGGCTTTTGAATTAATTCATGCAATTAATTAATGTAATTAATTCACTGTAATGCTTTAGCTGACTTCAAGTAATATCAGCTGTGTAATAGGTGCACAAACCAGATGGAGATAGTTTGAGTCCAGGTCTAGCCCAATGACCTAATACTTGGTTTTATATACCTGTTTATCAGACATACAAAAAATTCAGACTGCTTTCATTTGCCTCTAAGGGAAACAAATTTCTGTAAATTTGCAGCAGAATTTATGTGTTTTGAACTGCTATTTGCTGACTGCAAGGACAAACACTCATCTCTAAGATGCACTAAGTCTACTTACAAACTGAGTCAAATAATCCAAAATTATGTAATGGATTATTTAAATTAATGAAAAGAATACTTAACTTGGAAAACGTAACATTTATCACCTTCTCTTATGGACTTCCACCTTCTGGAATAATAATGTAGTATCATTTGAATCACATTCCCAGACACAGATATTGCTCAAAACAGGGTGACTAAAATGAGGCTGAATAGGACAGCACCGTAGTTACTTTTTTGCAAAATAAAAAGCAGGCTCTGGAAGAAGTCCAAACTCAAAGAATATTAGCCCTGGAAATAGATGTGGGAAACCAACTTTTCACATTCTCCAGACATATTCAGATAGACAGATTACGAAATATCACTTTGTTTGAGGCATGAAAATTTAGATGTCCTGAAACAGTGTGACAGGAAATATTTATTTACCAATCTCTTGGCCACTATTTCATATGAATGCTTTAAATGCTTATTTCCCAGTGAGGTGCACTAGAAGCAGTATTTCAAAAGTTAGCAACCATAGTTTAAAATGCCCTAAAAATCACCCTGGGGCTTTTTGAATAACTTGTGACACCCATGCTGATAGTACTGATAAACGTCTTTGCAGCCATGATGACCACTTTCAATTGTTTAAAATGTTGTTTCATCATATCTCTTTACTAGACTGTCAGAATGAACCTAGGGTTTATACAAAAGAAATTGAAGATGTCCAGATTTGTAATTTGAAGTCAGGAGCAGGCTAACTCCTGAATTACCTTTGATACCTCTAGCACTGATCATTTTAAACAAGTGTGCTGCCACTAAATGTTTACCATCTACTTTTTTGTGACTTTCATAGCAGAACAGTTCATTGCATTGTTTTCATGCTTATACAATGTGCTTTGCTTGCAATAGTGTGGAAGTTTCAGGTTATTCAGTTTGCAGTACAATGCTAAGACCTATGGCCTTAGATGATTCTCGTCATTTTCTTTCCCCTGTGTGGCAGTGGACATACCATATTTAGGATGGAAAAAGTCCTGTCAGAAATGGACTTGTGAAGAAAATGAAGAAAA
>JAWMRA010000130.1:37851684-37902014 GCA_035584735.1 Pseudotriccus pelzelni | reverse complement strand
CCTGTTTGCTATTGGAAGATTCTGTAACCCCCTGAGACCTCTCATTGGTGACCCTACAACCCCTGAAACCCATATAAACCTGTACCCCACAATAAACTTCCTCTTTCACTCGCCTCTCTCCTGTGGTCTGTGTGATGCTCACTGCGGGCTCCCAGGCCACGTGGTAGGGGGACAAGGGGGAGAGCACTTTCCCCGTCTAGGTAATGGGCTAAAATCCCAGAACCTGGCGCTTCCCTTCTCCAATTCAGCTGTTGTAACCCTGGTTTCTTTTTTTGTGTCCCTACATACAAACACACACACACAGACATCGCAGTATCATACCTCTGGAATTAACTTTTACATAAATCTGTCTTGGAGTCTGACTGTTTCAGAGACTATCTATATTTCTCTGGCAGCTGGAATTAATGAGGACATTGTGTCTACTGAAAAATGACACTTTTGGAAAGTAGGATCAGGGCATTCTCAGTGCATGTAATTCATATTCAATCTATATATGATATGTGGATTTTTT
This sequence comes from Pseudotriccus pelzelni, assembly GCA_035584735.1. Lineage (NCBI taxonomy): Eukaryota > Metazoa > Chordata > Aves > Passeriformes > Tyrannidae > Pseudotriccus > Pseudotriccus pelzelni. The sequence continues at coordinate 37,901,503 of JAWMRA010000130.1, read as the reverse complement.
CCTTGCTTACACATGCAGAGAATGATCTGTTTGGAAAAAAAGACATTTGCCTTTGTCAAATAATAATCTCAGAAAACTCATAGAAAAGGAATATAAATAAACTCATTTTTCAATGACAGGAGTTCAATGGCTTTTCTGTAATAAGTAGTTAACTTTGGGATATATTTTTGGTCATACCAAAAACTAAAGCTGGAAGACTTGTACACAAGGTTTGTAACAAAATCCATCAATATTTTAATTGAAATCAAGGTAAACATAAGAAATAAATCTCAGTCCGATAAACTTTGTTTTTCCTAGGATAAGCATTGAAGTAATTAAAGAACTTATATAAAGAATTTAGATAAAAAATTTAGAAAATTGATATTCATAAATATCAGAATATTCTACAATATCTATTGTCTACTTGTATCTTGAACTGGAAAAATTGAAGGGTATACCTAAAGATGAAATATGTAAGAATGATAAGCTTAGTTAAAAGAAGAGAACTATAAGTGTAAGCGAAAAATGTAATAGGAAATACTGTTAAACATAGAGGAAAAGACGGTATCTTTTATTCATTTTTGGAGCCTGCAGGTGGTGTATGTACCGTAAGAATTATTCAGAATTCCAAAACAATGGTTATTTTTCTCTTTTCTACTAATATTTTTCACAACGATATTGTATGTTTGGTAAGATTGTAGTTTCTAATCTGATAGAATTTTGTTTTTTCTTCTGGATAAATGAGTAATAAATTCACTTTGTATTAGTCAAAGAGCTGCATAACAATGCAGGTTCTTGGACTGTATCATCTACAAATAATTAAAATATATTTTATTAATTTATTTGTAGGTTATTTGTGTGTGGAGGGAGAAAGTGAATGGGATACTAGAACAAGAGAGATGTGTGTTTTACTTAAGAAATGTTTGAAGCCTAGTTTGAAGTAAACACATCAGTACATGTAATGTGACCTGCACAGAAAGCTTTTCTTTTGCTGCTGGAACTCATAAATTCAGAAGCACTTTACATAAAAAGGAGTTCCAGTTATTATGTTTGAAAGCTGAATGTGAAATACATTTAATGCCATGTTTATGCTTTAAAATCAGTACCAAAAGAAAAATAAAAATCATCCACTAGCAGTTTTTATCTCTTGTTATACTATGAGCAGCCCATTACTTTTTGCTAAATGATAGTGCTGATAAATAAACAAAAAATACAGGGCATTATCTTTCATTCTGTCTGCTAAATGCCAGCAGTTAAACAACAGCTGTAATAGTTCCTCGAAGTGTAAAACCTTAATGTGGTATAAAATGAAACATAGTTTCCCAGATTCCAGTTACGTAATGAAGACTTAGACATCAGAATTTTACTGTGACATTAATGCCATTGAGTGATGGTTTCTACCAGACATCAGCCCACTGTGGAGAAGTATTGACTCCTAAGTTGGGCATTTGTTGGAAGATGTCTGACTGTAACTCAGTTTTTTTCTAGATGAATGAAACATAAGTACTTTAATGCTAAAGTAAGGATTTTATTTTGTGTTTTATGACACATAAAGAATATATTCTGAAATTATTTTCCTTTCTAGATTTTAAATTAACGGGATATACATTCTTTACTGAGCTTTTACAGAAAACAACTAACACAAAAGCAATTTTAGTAGATGGAAAACGATGATTTTCCTTTGCAGAAATAATAAGCTTGTCTACTTTGTTGACTTTTCTGTGTCTTTCCTAACTGTTTTAACCTTAAGGAAAGAAAATGGATTTTGTCCAGCAGTTCAATTAATTGTGGGGATTTTTTTCTTTCTAAAGAGTAGTAACCTGATACCAAGACTTTAATTTTAAAAGTACACTCTATTGACTATTATACAATAGTGTAAGAGTATACAATCTTCTTAATTTCAGTTCACTAGAAATAATATAATATCTTAAGCTGCTAAAGATCAAGTCTCACAGCCTCCAAACTCCCCAGGGATCATTTGCAAAACTCTATTCCTTCTTTTAGCAGGAAGTTTGAGACAGGAAACAGGGAAAGATGATCAGTGTTTTCCAAATGGAAATTAATAAAAAACCCTATTAATGTCTTAAACTTGAAAGTCCAAACGTGTTTTAAATATCACATTTTTAGAAAATAGTATTTTTTGTTTGATTGATATTGCTGCAATATCTATTTTTCCAATTATCATATATATGATTAGTATTCATAATCTCAACTTCTAAGACACTTCTTGGACTGTTTATTTCTCTGAATAAAGATTATGGAAGGTTTTATACTCCTCATGCAAAGGTGTGGGTTTTTTTGCAAATTTTACCCGGTTTATCTGCATATAATAAGAGTAATTCCTATTTTTTCATGTCTGTCTTGACTTTCTCCCTTTTTTCTTTAGTTGAGTATCCTCTTCTTCAATTTTTTTTTCTGTTCAAAAAATAAACTGAAGTATTTAATTGTGACTAGAGAAGCAGTTTTACGGGTATTAGTATGTTAAACTGAAATGAAATCTATTATTTCCACCCAGATTTTTGTTTACCCAGACTACTGAATGAGCTGCAGGAATTGTCATTCTGTCTGGACTTGTTGGTAATGATTTTCTCTGGTTATTGAGCTTTGTGATGGATTACTTGCTCCAGCTACACCAAATAATTTGACATAGTTTATTATTTAAAAATAAAGCAGTTGTAAGGCGGCCCAGGATGCTACAGCCACTCAAAACAATGCGATTGTGCCATCATGCATTGCTGAATTGCTCAAAAAGAAGCTCTTAATTTTAAAGCTTTTTTTCATTTTAAAATAATTCATTTTTACAGTACCAATGTTCAGCTCTAAAATTTCTCCAATGTTTCCACTGTCAAAACTTTATTTATTTATTTATTTATTTATTTGACCCTAAAAAGGAAACATTTCAAAATAATAACATTTGGATATTCAGATCTGAAAAGTTTTGTTATTTACAATTTATCAAAGCAAACCCTTGGGAAACATGGAAGCACAAAACCCACACTTTAAAAAATACTCAGCATATTTTCTCAACTATGTCATTGATCTCTTAGAGCTTTTGTCTGAAAGTCGTTTCACGTGTTTTAATCTCTACATCTGTTTCTAATGTTACCTGTCTGACATGTTCACTACTATCAAGACTATGATCCAGAAAAATAAGTAAAAAATTAATGTAGGCTCATGAGAAATATTGAACTAAATAAGAATCTAACAGAACACTTAACTGAAAAATACATTCTCTTAACTGACAAATATATATTTTTTTGCATATTTGTAGCAGAAAGAACTATGGAGCAATGAAATCAAGGTAATTTTAAATAAAAGCATAGATAGTATTCTCCAGTTCCTTACACAGCTACTTGCATTTTTACAGAGAATCTATGACATAGCCAGAATAGCCATACTTTGCATTCTGTTCTGATTGAATTTGTAAGTGATTACAGATATGCAAGCTGGGAGAGAATCTGATTCACTATTGGATTGGGTAAACATGGGACCAAAACTCTGTGCTTATAATCTCCTTAAAAAATAGAATAGAACATATCTACTATAAGCCTATTCAGAAAAATTGAAACACGTCTCGTGGGTTACAAGTAGAGTTTATACAAACTGCTACATTTAGTAATATTACTATCTTGAAAGAAACAACATATTTCCTGTAAGTTTATTTTCCCAAATTTTTTATTTACAGAGGACCAAAATGTTATCGGTGCTGAATTTTACTACTAAGGCTTTAAATTGTTGTCAGACAGAACAGGGGTTAACTGTTTGTCTTTGACCTTGGCATAAGCCATGGATTAAAGTGCATATTTATCATAATATGCAAAAAATATGCATTGAAGTTTGAGAGCTGGTAGAAGAAAAGGTTTCTGCCAAAAAACCAATGATAGATACAGCAGTAAATGGGAGAGATCCCAAGGCTGAGGCACCAGATGTGAGTTATAAAATTTGTGAGGAAAGATGTTTAATGTGACCACTGCACAGCCAGTGTAAAGTAATACTTGAACAAATCAGGTGTTGTTTACATAGGAGTCTATGAAGTGATAACATTAAGTGAGTATACTTTGTTGGAAAACGTTTATTCCATTATGTGGTTGTCTGAAATGAGTAAATTTGATACACATCACTCTGTGTGTGCGTAACACTTGTCTTAACTGTAGGGAAACATATTTTCTATTAGCCAAAAAGCAAGTGTTACTAGAATTGTGAGATAAACTAGAACAGGAGGGCTGCCAAGCAGCCCATTCCCTGTAATCCTAGTCTTGGAAAGGGACAAGAATTAAACAAAGTTAAAGGGAAGACAGTTTATTAAGTATGAAATCAATATTTTGTGAAAAATTAAGAATAAAGCAGTCAACAATTTAACTACATTTTCTTCTCTGACTTAGGTACTTTTGTCTAACTATTGTTATTCACTCTCCTGTTGCTACATTGTATTTTAGGCCTTTGTAATCCACGTGAAAGGAGGCAAATTATTTTACCAGCTTTCTTCTAAAAAAACTAGGTAAAAAATTACTAGTCTGCTGCCAAGAAATAACTTTTTTCCCAACAACCTACTGAAAGCCTAACTATCAGACTCTTAATGGAAGCCTACAGAGTATTTAAATTACAATATTAAAACATTTTAATCACCATGCAGAGGAGGAATACATTTATGCATAACGAGAAGTTCAATTCCTTAGCATGTAGAGAACCTTTAAATGGGTCTATTATTTCTTTCCTTATCTACAGAATAAAGAATTGTAAAATTAAACTGAACAACACTTTCAAATTTCAGAAATTTGAACACTTTGCAATTTCAGAAATTGCATCTCAAAAGTCTTTTGGCAGTTGGGATGCACAAACATATTTTAAAAATGCCACTATAGGCATCTAATGCCCAGTGTACACAGGGACAAACTGAGTTTAGGACTTCTAAGTTTTTCTAACTTCTAAGGTTTTCTAACTCCATATTCCTTCACTGTACAATTGTGAGTGTAGATATGAGCCTTGGGAGTTAGAAAGCCTTGAGAGCTAGAAAAATAGTGTTTAAGCTTTCAGTGATGCAGGAATTCAATGAAGTTTTGCTTCAGAGTTCATGGGTTGGAGGGAAAACTATACTGAATGTTGATACTCTATAAGGATTCTTCTTCCTATTAGTTCCCATCACCTTTAGTATCCTGTGACTCCCATTCTTGTCTTCTGGTCCCTCGATATATCTAGCTTCTTTGGTACTCCTTTTGGCACCTTTAGTTCTGCATAGTTAGCCCCATAAAATTCCTCCTTCTTATGTTCTGCCTGGTTAGAAAATCAATAAGCTCACTCAACAGTACAAGGCTCCATATATACCGATGCGCAGGAGCTAGGTAGTAAGCACAGTACCACTAACGAGACTCTCCATTTTCTTTTTTTGCCCAGCAGACCTGATGAGGTCTGTATACTTCACCAGTCACTGCACTTTACAAAATGTGCAGCAAAATGAGACACTTCCTCTCCGAAAAAATGGGTGTACATTGACCACTTGGTGCAAAAGGTGTTAGACAGATGCAACTGTATAACTTCTGTTTTCTTCGGAAACAAGGCAAGAATAGGAATGCCATCATCTAGTACTGTTGTTTGAGAACCTGTAATGTCATTGCAGAAGAGCTTCAGCTCTGGAGAGAGAACAGAAAATCATTTAAAAGTACTGACAGATTCCTAGATGGATGCCTATATTTAAGTTGTATGCTGTAGCCTGTGAGTCTGATAAGTACTAGTAGTCATTTGAGGAACAGATGAGATTTAAGAACACTGACTATGTATGCCCACTTTTTAGGAATGATATGATTCATTTGGCTCTTGGTCATCTTTCTTTCCATGTAATTTCCTTCCATCTTCTTCCATATTATTAATGCTTTGCCATAGCTGTTCTAATCCCTCAGTTTCCCTTTACAATCTTTTTTCCTCCTTCTATTACCAACTTAATATCCTAGGTTGTTTTTTTCTTCAGTTCCTGTTATCTATCTTTCCATCTCAACTCTTCCTCTAATTTATTTTAACAGTCAGTAGAGACTGTCCTCAGTGCCTCTTAGTCACAGGTATGTCCTTCAGTCATTATTCAGTTTGTATTTTCACTCTCTTACTTCCTTGTTATGGTTAGCTTGCCTAGCTAGCCCCAAATTCCTGCTCTGCTCACTGAAATATATTTCCCTTGACTGTTTCCTTCACATCTTTAAGCAACCATTTTTCTTCAACTCGCATCTTTTCTCCCATTCTGTAAAAATCTTCAAGAAGATATTTTCATGGGACGGGATTTTTTTTTACCTTAAAAATGCACAGAACTCTTGTTTCTGCCCATAGAACCTGTCAGGTTAATGTGAAGAACTTTACAAGTTAATGTAACCTCTTAACTTTTTCAGCAAAGAAAGAAATGTAAGCTGTCATGCTGATAGCTCACTCATTATGGATCAGAGCAAAACGTTCAAGAGAAAACCTAGACATCCTCCCCCAGCAACCTAATTCCCATAGTCTGCTCTTCTCCTGACCTAACAGTGTGCCTCCCTTCCTGTTAAATAGCAATGGTCCCATGCCACTGGAAATATTTACAATAAGGCAAAATTATTACAGTAAAATTGACTTATTTATTGCCAACAGTGAAAGATGTTGTCGAGGTCAATGAATGCCATTAATGTTGAACTTATGCAGCTGATGCTTTCAGTGCTCCCCAACTCAAGTCATTTTTCTAGAAATGAACTACATTTCACACCGCAAGTATTTATAAAGTGATATAGCGTAAAGTTTCAGATACAACATTGATGCAGCATAGCAAAATATATTTTATGTGCTGGGAAAATGTACTTGGTGTCATATAAAACTTAAAATCAGACAATTTTACAATTTTTACAAGACCAGCTGCCAGGAATAGTTTTTATACATTGCCATCCAAATAAAATATTTACGTATGCAACATAAGATTCATAAATATGTTAATCTTAGTAACTTAACATTATCATAGGCTGCTAGACTGCCTAGAGAAGAAGAATACTGTTCTGATTACAGTCAGCCATTTATTAAAGTGCTGGTGGGTTCAATAACACCCTTCCAATAAAATAATTTAATAGAAATCGAACACATAAACTATTACCTTCCCCACAGCTTCTTCCCCAGAGGTCCTGTAGATGCAGGATGGAGCAGTGATGCTCCATCAGCAATGAAATTTAGTAATTATATGTGATTATCAGGCAACCATAAGATTCACAGGATTTATGAGAAACAATCTCTTCCTGCAGGGATTATACACACACAAGGAAGAGTTTAACCTTAGTAAAATGTAACTCAAAATGTGCATCAAAGAGGTTCTGTAATTTCTCTTCCTCTCATAATGAAGTGTGCAAAACCAACAATAAAAGATGCATTCTACTCATAAAGAAAAGTAATGAAACATTATTATGAAAATCCAGTTATTGGAGGTACTGAGGTGCTAAGGTGTTTTGTTGCTTGTTTCTTGTTTCCCAGGCAAACGCTCTGACCTTGTTAGCTAAAATTTCCTTCTGTGATCAATTTACACCATAAAAAATGCATGTCTGCATTTTCATTGTGGACAGATCCACCTTCTCACTAGGTCCCAGATGGGATCAAGTGGGATAAAAGTGTCTAGATGCTCAGTCAGCATGGTATTGTGGACTATATTTTTGGACATAGATTTTAAATGTCAAAATCCTTTTTCAAATACAGGCCTTGAACTATTGTTATATGTGATCAAAATCAACCACAGCTGGCAATCAAACAGCTAAATAAGTTGTGATCCTAATCTAAAGTAACCAAACTGAAAGACTAGGAAGCTTTCCTTCGTATTTCTCTGGTTAGAACCTTCTGAAGGGTTCTGTGGCTTGTGGCAAATGCTTTTAGTTGTTCATCACCAAATGAAAGCTGCCAGTAAATGTTTTTTTTTGGTCTTAGGTAGTTCTTTAAAGTTCAAATTATTTGTATTGTACTTCATTGCATTTCACTGCACTTATCACATGGCAAGTTAAAATTCATAAACAGTCTGCCTAGTTTCTTTCAAACAGTGACTAATGCTATTTTTATGTATACTGGATGTATTTGTTTAAAGAAGACTGTATTCATATACACAATATTCATATAAGTATTGAAAATCATCTTCTACAGAATCAACATCAGGTTTTCACTGTTCTGCATTGTTCTGAAGCATGTGCTTCTATTCCCCACTCTTTAAATTTGTGAATTAATCTATGCCTTATTGTTTAAAGAATTTAGTCTGTATGTATTAAAGCTGCTCCGTAAGTTTTTGATTACTTTTTTTTGCTTTTTTTTATTCTGCAAGTGGGCATAAGCAATTATTTTCAAAAAGATTTAATAATTTTAGATGCATGCATTTCTTTGGTACCAAATTGAGAGATTTTTACTGGGCTTCAATCCAGCCCATTGGAGATGATTCGACTTACATCCAGAAACCAAAACAACTACAGTCAGATTCAAATCCTGGAAAAATTTGGTGTTATTCAGAAATCTTTGCCAATTATTTCAATTATTGTAGCTGTCATAGATATGAAAATTTGATCAGAAACCCTGAGATTGAAAGGCGAATAACAAAATACTTGTTCAAGGCCGGGTTGGATGGGGCTCTGAGCAACCTGGTCTAGCTGAAGGTGCCCCTGCCCACAGAAGGGTGGGATTAGAACTAGATGATCTTCCAGATTCCCTTCCATCCTAAACCATTTTATGATTCTATGATTCTATGATGCTTCCAAATTTAAAACGGCTATAAAGTTTTTACTTTTTTTCCCCTCTCTCTCTAGTTGTTGATGTTTAGAAAGGATTTTTAATAAATCACATATTCTTGATATATTATACAAGTTTGGCTAAGGTTTCCCTTCTGTAACTATCTGTGTGATTAGAGTATGCCTATGTAGAAAGTACCACTCTAATTATAATAAAAATCAAAATAGTAATTATTTTTAAATGTCTAGGGGCAGTACAGTCGGTCAACAGAAAAGCAACAGCAGCAGGGCTGTGGGGAAGAAGGGGTGGGAGAGGGGCAGCTTGCCCTGCTGCTGGGTGCTGATATCACTGATGGCCCTGGAGGGTAGATAGAAGGGACAGTCGGGCTCAGTGGTGCCCTCAGGGCCCTGGTGGCAAGGTAGGGAAAGAGAGAAGTGGTCACATGCACCCAAATTTACTTGTAATGCTCTGCAATGAAAGGCGTTACTTGAAGCTCCATGATGGCTTCTTATCTTTGCACTTTTTTGTGCTCTTCTAACAAGTCTGTCAGTACAGTCTTGGGAGAGATACTGGATTTATTACTCCCAGTGAGAGCTGGACTTTGTAATCCTATTTCTTTTAATAGTAGCATAAACAGTTGTTCTTTTATTCTATTTGAGCTTCCTAGTCATGGATACCTTCCTAGAATTTACTCAAACTGGTTTTCAGTGACCTTATTATGAATTTACTCTTTTAGTCACTGCTTTTAATACAGGAAGGGTGGGTTTTGTTATTTATTGTCATTAGAATGCCTAAGAATATGAAGCTTGACACATATTTGCTAGTTATGAATTCACTGCATTTCTTTGCTAGCCATTTAAGAAGTTTTGCCTGAAAGACACTCCAAGTTTTACTAGCAAATCTTAAGTTCTTTTGAATTTCTCAGAGCTTATGGCTATATTTAATGAGTGGATATCATAATCTAACTACAGGTGGTCGCAAAAATACTGAGTTATAAATCAGATTAAATTGTATTTTTGTGTTTCATCTTAAACTTTTTGAGGTAATCTCTGTTCATAGATTAAGATTTGTTGAACAAACAGTTACGAATCATTGGCTCTGGCACCAAGTTTATTAGAGCTGGACCAACACCAACAACCACAATTTTCAAAATAAACTTTAGTCTTCCAGTAGATCCTTGCTGGTGTTTCTCTAAGTTTCCACCAATGTCGGGATGAATTAGACAATATGTGATGCTCTGAATCCCATGTAAGCTTCAAAACGAGGTCAAAAGTAAGCTGGCTCAGGCACAACTCTGTGTTGAGCTGCAATAGCTGCACTGCTAATCACAGTACAGCTAATCAACTGAGAGATAGCATAAGTATCTCACATAGAAGTCAGCTATGCAAGCTGACTGTAAAATAAGTTGGCTTTCATCAGTGAAGTAATAACTGCTATAACCATACAGCATAAGCAAGTTCAGTTATATTTCCATTTTCAGAGCTGTAAAAGAGTTCAAAATAATTCTATTGCTTCTCTGTTCAACTTTTAGTGAAATATAAGCACTGTGCAGCCACTTTCTTTAGGGCCATGTACCTAACATTCCTGTGATGAGTACTGTTTGTCTGTTCAGATTGACTATATCTAATGTAGATGATTTTGGACTGCTGATATGTTTAAAAGTCTATCTTATGTCCAAAAGCATATATTCTAGTTTCAGTAACTTTATTTTAAAAATCTGTTATTTATAAACCATTGAATGACTGTGTCTCAGGAAAAAATTCTTTTAAAATAATACCTTAGTATGCCAAATTCAAATAATGAATACATTGATAATTTTCTTGTAACTAATGGCTCAACAATAAAAGTTTTTATATTAAGTTCATTGTATATATTCTTATATTTTAATTGAAAGAATAATAGAATCATTTACGTTGAATCTTTGAGTTCAGCCTTGTGATCATCGAGTCCAACCCTTAACCCAGCATTTCCAGGTCCACCACTAAAGCACATTCCTAAGTGCCACACCTATACATCTTTTCAACACATCTTCAAAAGGGCAAGAAATAGGAACTGGGGAATTACAGGCTGGTCAGCCTTACCTTGATCCGATATTTGATAAAAAAACTAATTCTGGAAATAATTTCTGAGCACATGAAAGACGGGAAGGTGATTAGGAGTAGTCAGCACGGCTTCACAGAAGGGAAATCATGCTTGAGTAGCCTGATAACCTTCTATGATGAAACAACTGGTTTGGTAGATGAGGGGAGAACAGTGGATATTGCCCACCTTGATTTCTGTAAGGCTTTTGATGCTGTCTCCCATAAAATCGTAGAATCATAGAATTGTTTGGGTTGGAAGGGAGCTTAAAGCTGATCTAGTTGCAGTTCCCCTGTTGTGGGCAAGGGCACCTTTCACTACACCAGGTTGTTCAGATGTTCGAAGAGAAGTCTGGATAAGCAGGGAGTGAGGACTGAAAATTGGCTGAAGGGCTTAGCTGAGAGTGTTGTGATCAGTGTTACAAAGTCTAATTGGAGTCAGTAATTAGCAGCGTACCACTGGGGTCAGTACAGTATCGAAATATTGTTCAACATCTTCATGAATGTTCTGAATCATCTGATAGAGTGTATCCTCAGCAAGTTTGCAGATGATGAAAAACTGGGAGGAGTGGCTGAAACACCATCACGTTGTGCTGTCACCAGTGTTATCTCAACAGTCTGGAGAAATGGGCTGGTATGGACCTCAAGCAGTTCAACACAGAGATATGCAAAGTCCTGAATCTGGGGAGAAACAATCTGATGCAGCAGAACATGATGAGAGCTGATCATTTGGCTGCATAAGGAGAACAGCTGGCAAGAGGTTGAGAAAGGGACACAACTGTGTCCACAATTGTGTCCAGTTCTGGGCTTCCCAGGACAAGAAAGACATGGACATAGTGGAGACAGTTCAGCGGAAGACCTCCAAGATAAGGGCATGTCTTCTATAAGAAAAGGCTGAGAAAGCTGAGACTGTTCAGCCTGGAGAAGAGAAGGCTTGGGGGGATCTCAGCAATGCATACACATACCTGAAGGGTAGGTGTAAAGAAGATGAAGCCAGTCACTTTTCAGTGGTGTCTAGTGACAGGACAAGAGGTGACAAGCATAAACTGGAACACAGAGTGGGTCTGCATATCAGGAAGCACTTCTTGACTGTGAGGGTGACTGCACATCGGCACAGGTTGCCCAGAGAGGTTGTGGAATCTCCTCGGGGATATTCAAAAGCTGTCTGGACATGGTTTTGGGCAACCTGACCTAGGTGATTCTGCTTGAGCAGGAGGTTTGGACCAGGTGACCTCCAGAGGCCCCTTCCAAGCCAGTCTGTTCTGTGATTCACTTATCCAGCTATATGGCATTTCCAACAGACTGTAGGAGGAGCTGTTTGTGGTTCATTGTACCATGTTAATTTCTATAAACCATATCCAAGTTTGATGAACTGGAATTTTCCAACCAGATTTGTTGATAAGGTAAGTTTTGAGGAAGGCTTAACATCACTAATGCTATGAAAATTGTTTCTTTGGCTGTTCTAAATAGTGTGGATTGCTGACATCTTGGAGGCTTGCAAGACAAGGATACAGATATAAGATATAGAGACAAAATAAGCAAGTTGCAGGAAACCTGACAAATGTCTGATAGGAAACGCTAACCCAAATAAAGTTTTATCAGAAACAATTCTGGTATCCACTGATTAAGAAAAAAAAGTTTCAGGATTTCACAGACTCCTTTAATTTCATCTAATGAAAACACAGCACATTTCCAGTACTGTATTTCCTGCTCAGTGCCTTTCAAGAATTGGAAACCTTTCATCAGTACTTTTTATCTTCAGAAATAACCTCCCAGACTTAGACATATGTTACTACTACTACTACTAAAGTAATCACATCTTGTACCACATCTCCTCTATAAATTTATAGAAAAGTTCTCAAATTTTTGAGAATAGCAAAACAAGTTTTTTTCTGTGTTGGAAAATGAGAGCACAGTAACATTGTCTGGATAATGTGTAACCAAGTGAAGCAACAGCTGGATGAAGTGGCAAGCTATGATTTCCTGTTGAATGGAAAGAATTTAACACAGAATTTGAAAAATATGGTGCAGTATTGGAAAAATTCATAGGAACAAGAGAAAGCCAAATACAAGCCAAAAAAAGGTAAATTTTCACATATTTCTGGAAGACAATATCCCAATTTTACAACTTTCCTGTAAGAAATTATTTCCTCCAATCCAAGATGACCCATATGCATATGGTTCAGTGCTGCAGAAAACCTGCCAAAGGTTACTTTAAATGAAAAAAATAGGGAATACAATTCTTGCTACAACTTCAGATTGCAGAAACAGAAAGAGAATCTTAGCGTCAGCCAGGAACAAAGAGACAGAACATTGGAAGAAAACAGTGTTCTATAATTATTCTAAATTTCGATCCAGTAATCCTGTGCTGCAAAAAAGATTACAACAGCAATAAGAACCTTCCAAATATAGTTTCAAAGAAATAAGACATCCAAAGGAAAAACTGATTTTCATGTAATTTCTTACAAACTTCGAAATTCCTGTACGTGGGATTTTGTTTGCTGGCTGCACATAGTCTGAATCTGGTTTGAGACATTAACATAAATGCATGTCTAAGTCTATGATATGCCAGCAGAATTAGCCAAATGTATAGGAATATATAAGTCAGAAGGAAGCATCCTAGAGTAACAAATGTTAAGCTGGAACAGAGCTAATTCTGATAGGTAGCTCAGTCGCTTCACAGTTCTGCTCATTTAGAACTAATAAATGAATAATTTTCTCCTGTATTTTCTTTAGTTTGTGCGACTACTTTACAGATGTGGAAAAGAGAACAGGTGTGAATAGAACCTGGTGTAAATGTAAAGGACATACATAAACAATCACAGAAAAAGAATATCGTGAATATGGCACACACCTTGCAGTTTAAACAACATATAGCTATGTTTTTTGAACTCCAGTAGCAGTGAGAATTATCCATTCCTTGTGCAGGGTACATTCTAATGAAAGCAACGGAATTAATTTAAAATAAGAAGGGTATACATACATAGGGTATATAGTAGAAAAAGCTGTGTGATGTATAAGTAATAGAGTATGGTAATAGAGTATAGTAACATGGTAAAGCCAATGGGAGTCAAGGTAGGAGAGGCATATGAAAAGCTGTGTACATGTATTTATTTATTTATATTGAAAATTTACATGTTTTGATGGTTAAAGATGCAAAAATCAGGTGGATGCCTAGAAAAATCAAACTTGAGCTTGTTTGAAAAGCAGATATATTTCTGTTAATAGAAATTTACTATGAAACAGTAAATATTATATTTATGGTGAAAGAGTGACTTCTCCTGATAATCAGCAGCAGTCATAGCTCTTGTATCTTTAATGATTTTTGATATATTCATAAATTTTTTTTTTAATCAGTGGACTAGCTTGTCAAAATAACTTAATTTTTTATTAATAAATATTCTTTTTCCTTTGCAATCTTGCCTACTTTTAGAAGGATAAATTGCAGTCAGTTTATTTTCTCTAGAGAATACTTTATGAAAATATTGAGGTTTGAGTCTATGTCCAGGACAGATGTTCTTATTTTTATACAGAGATGATAAACTTAAATTTAATATAGTATGATAGTTTCTGGGCAACTGAGAAGATTATAACAATTTTAAATCAGTATTCTGAGTTATCTGAAGCAGCACTGTATTTACCTTACTTATTGGCACAAGCTGCATCATTTTTTTCTTTGGCCATTTTGTTTGTCAAAACGAGATATATCTATTTTCTTTATGACTGCCCCACAGTCCACTTGCATCAGACACAGTAATTGAAATTCATTTCCTCCAGTGGCCAAGCTATATATCTGATTTATCATTGGTTGAAGTGAGGCTGTACTCCAGGATTAGCTAATTTAGGATCTCCATGTGAGACAAAGGAGTGGCTCACAACTGTGAGTGTCATATAAGCACCGACCTAGCAAAGTATTTGTACTGTGATAAACTTCAACCACGTCAGTAACTTTAAGAATTCCACTGAGAAAATCTGTGTATTTGAATATAAGGGCCACCTGGACCATGGCCATAAATCTAACTGGTTTCATAGACTAGTAGAATGGTACACTATTGTGCATACAGATACATATTTTAATAATAAATAGAAGAATATTATAATTATTCATTATTATCATTATTTCATAATAAATGAAGAAAATAATTTTTTTTCACACATACTGTGTAACAGAAGGTACATGATTCACACTCTAGTGTAAGCAGTTTGCAACCATCTTTTTTGTTGTAGAAAACTGCAACAATTTCATAAAAGCAGTAATGTACTGCTTTTCATGTTCATTCTATGTTCATTCTATGATGTCATTATGGACTGTGATAACTTTATAAAACAAAAATCAGGAAATGTACTCATATATTGGGTTAAAAAGCAAATGTAATAAGAAACACAGAGCAAATAAACAGCAAAGAGAAACCTAGAAATACAGTCAATGAAGAAAAAGACATTTAATTTCAGTACAATATTTATCCAATATGTGTGTCATGTTTGTTAGTAGTTCCTCCTTTGTAATAAATATTCATATTCTAAACATTCTCAAAATGAAGGTGCTAGGGGAGCTTGATACAAATCTAAAAAAAAATTCCCAAAACACAGGAAGTGATCGAAGAGTCAGATCTATAGCAGTTAAAATTATTTTTTGCAATTTGCATTCATTCATGGAGACACAAATCAAAAATGTTCCTGCCACAATAATGGCTTTCACATAAATTGTCAAAATCCTATTCACAGCTATTATTATGAATGTGATAAAATGTCAAAAAAAAGATTAATTAAAAAAGAATTTAAAAAGCTTTTACCCCTATAAAGCTGGGAGAACTTAATTTTTAGGTATTTTTTTAAATGGCACTTCTTTTATTCACCAATTCAAATGTCAGTTAGTTGCTGTATATTATGGAAAAAAAGATTGTTCCCAGAACAGGTATTAAAAAAACTACTTCCTAAGTCTCCTAAGAAAATTATCACCATCTTCATATCCTGGTATAAATTCCACATCAGCTTTTGCTTACTCTTCTCAATTCAGTGTTGTAACATTGAACATACTGTAGTAATCAAAATAGATACTGTGTTTGAACTTGTTTTCTATAAGTGATAAGCTTTATTTATTTGATCTTTTGGGGAGTTTAAATCTTATTAGGATTGGCAATCTTTCTGCTAGCTCAAGTAGTCAGAGTAAAACAGTAGTTCCTTAAGGAGTTGTATAAGTGGACTAAAGTGGTTTGAGATCTGGGGGCATGAGTTTTAACAGTTTTTTAATTGCTGAGACAGCCATGATGTCACCTGACATGGAACAAAAAAGGGAAAAACCTGCTGACAGTCTGTCATAGCAAATTGTCATATTTTGTACTGTGTCTACCTCTTTGACCTCAAACCCCTTTATTTGTTGCCTTTAAGGGGCACACTGCAACTAGTTCCCTACCTGTATTTGGGGTTTTCAGATAACATTGCACTTTAGAGCAACAGTGCCTAAAACATAAATGGATTTATTCCTCTATAATGTGATCTTTACTACTTGGTAGTAAAGAAACACATAGGAATTCTTTTTTGGGAGCCACTTGAGGTTCTTTAATGGCATAGACTAGACTAGACTAGATTATTTCATTTGGAAGAGACCTACAATGATCATCTCGTCCAACTGCCTGACCACTTCAGGACTGACCAGAATTTAAAACTTGGTATTAAGGGCATTGTCCAGATACTTCTGGTAGATTCCAGTGTCCTTAACTCTGAGCTTTTAAAATACCAACTCTATGTTTTTAG
Organism: Pseudotriccus pelzelni; assembly: GCA_035584735.1. Lineage (NCBI taxonomy): Eukaryota > Metazoa > Chordata > Aves > Passeriformes > Tyrannidae > Pseudotriccus > Pseudotriccus pelzelni. Next base: position 37,884,998 of record JAWMRA010000130.1, on the reverse strand, counting down.
GCACTTCCAATAATTTAATAATTTGGAATCTTCAAGGTCTTAAGTGAGGATCTTACTTTTTATCTCATCATTTTAATATAAAGCTAGATGCATGTCTGAATAAATACATTTAATTAATGATGGTTTACCCACTAAGACTGAATAGGAAAAGTTCCCATGTATTTCAGTGATGGCAACAATAAGCTTAGCTTTTTATTGTTCTTGGGTTTTGCACAAGTTGGATTCAATTGGAGTTTAAATCATGACAGATGTTTTGAAATAGACTGTAGGAGCTCTGAGCAATATAATTAGAACTTTTAATTTTGTATTCCTAAAGTGTTTCTCATCAGAATACATCTGCACAGGCATCAACTTCTGGGCCAATGAACTTAAAATTTTTAAATGTAATGGCGAGTAACAAGCAAACAAAATGTTTGTTGCTATAAATTAATTCATTTGCATCTTTGTAGTTTAAATGCAAAACAAAAACATAGTTGCAAACAGCTAAATTGAGATTAGAGATATATTATCACATCTTCTAAAAGTTTTGTTTCACTCAGTATGAAAGTTGCTGAAATTTTATTCCAGCTAATGAGTTCTTGGCAAAGTTAGAGGCCAAGTTAAACTATTTTTCAACTCTTTATCTCATATTGCTTTTCAGTTGTTAAAGAAGTTATGTGGATAGTCCTGTTTGGATCTTTTAGTCAGGGCCCCAATAGTTCACTCTCACGGGAAGACAGTCCTGTGCCTGATTAGTGATTTTCACTCAAAGTTGACTCACGCTGGTAAGAAACATCATGTCAGTCTCTAAATATTTCTGAAATAATACTCTGAAACCTTCAGTCTTTTACTTTAGCTGCTTAAGCCATTCAAGTTAAGAACTCATCTTTGTCCTCAGTGCAAGTGCAGCTTATTGGCATGAATCACCCCTAAAACTGTTTGGGAATATGCCCATATTTTTCCCCTAAGAAAATGTTGTTTTGGCAAAAATAAAACCTTTTTGGAAGAACATTTTCATTGGAAAAGTATTTCTTAGACCCAGACTACAGTTTCTAGAAAAAGCTGTGATAAAAATAGGTCCAGCTTACACTTCCTAATTATCCATAGTGAGGCTGGATAAAGATTGGAGTGAGGTTGGTAAAACACTGGGTTCTTGCATTGTAGTAAACACGGTAAACACCACAAACACTGGGGATATCTTCTCTTCTTTGTTGTGCTTTGCCCCTTTTCATAAATAGTGAACTGTTTATTGGGTTAAACCAGTGCAGTAATATGAGTCAATGGCTAAGAGGTTCATTGTACAGCTAATTTATGAAAAATTTAATTTCAGATCCCCTCATACCATTTTTCCTGTGTTATTCTGTTTCTGGAAGGATGATTCTTAGACATGTTTAGAAACAAAAATAAATATATAATTTTTGTATTTAAATGGTTCAGCAAATTTCCAAATACTTTGTGAACATAGCAGAATATTCCCACTAACAGCAAATTATTAGGAACCGGATGAACTTTGAAATACACCTACTTGCTATTCATTTTTCCTGGTAGATGTGACTGATCACTTGACTCTCAGGTTTTTTCTGCTTTCTGACTTACTGACAGAAGTTCCTTAAGCAGAAAGAAAAGAACATCTGGACATCCCACTGAATTGTCACTGTGGAATCATCTGCATTTCACTAACATTTGGGGATGCCACACACATTGAAAATACCTATTAGTACTCATCCAAGTACTCAGGAGTGTAATAAAACACCTGTAGAGTGAACTCATTGCTCATAAATACATGAATGAATATTGTGTAATTCAAGCAGTTCCCTCCATTTCCAGAAAGAGAGCTCTACTTTCTTAACCAAGTGTTGATCAAGAAAAATGTTTGGCTATTGTTACTCCATGGACAGCGAAAAAGCTGCTGAATGTCAGCAGAGAATTTTGGACTCCAGTGTCTAGGTTAATTTCCCCAGCCAAAGAATGTTGCCTTTACTCTGTGGGAATCTTTCTAGATAACACTGATCCACACACTAGTGTCAGCTACATTCTCAGTAGATATCTCTACCATGTGGATCTCCAGAAAGAAATGTTAACAGTACTGCAAGTAGTATGTGGTCTTCAGTATATAAAATCGTCAGTTTTCTTTGTGCAAGAATCAGTAAATTATGACTTAACAGAAGCCTGTTGGAAAAGTTTTCTCTGTTATTTATGTTAATTAAACCAAAATTTCAGCATTCTGGAGGAAATAGCTGAATATAACATCAATAATGTAATTTCTGTTCAGTACTTGGTAGAAAATGTTGCTTTTTTTCCTCTAAACATTGGGTTGTCTAATAAGACTATCTTTGATTTACCATGATTTCCTCCTGTAATTTCCTCAAAAATTAATTGTCTAGAGCAGTACTTTTTGCATAAAGGAGAATGGTAAAAGAGGAGATTAAACTACATCTTTTATCAATCAGTACAGTAACACATATACATAAAAAATACTTTGAAATATATTTATTTTTAACAAAATAAAGATTTTGGTTTTCAACAGCTCAAAGTTTCCATGGAGAGACCAACACTTTAGGAAATAATTTTGCTATTGTTAAAATCTGTTTTCCATCAAAAATCGATGTTTCTAAAATCAATATTAGGATAAACTGAAGTTTTAAAACCAGAACAAACTTATTCCCAGCAGTTATTGCAATCCTTTCTTTTTGGAAAGTGTATTTTCAAAACAAGAAAAATAATTAAGATACTTGAGTCAACATAGTGTTTCCTATCACAAGATTCAACAGGTTAATGAATTTCGGCCAGCTAGTTGAACACAAATAGTCTAGGTATGTCAGTAGACAGCAGCTGCTCTTCCATAACATTTCTATCTTTTTTGATGACTTTTTGTCTGTGAACCTTCAATTTTTAAAAATGTCTCCTAATGATTACTTAGTCTGGTATGAGCAGTCTATCATAATTTCCCCATTGCTTAGTTAATACTAACTTTCTATGCTCTACAGAAGTGTTCAACCTGGCCTTGATCCTGCTTTCTAATTCTTTCTTTTTGCCTAATATCCTCATAGTATGCAAAAAAATAACAACAGTGAAATTTTAATATAACCCTTAATAATTCTCCCTTGCTTGAATCTGAATATTTTTACAAAAAATAAAATGATCATTTATACTGAAAGTATTTATGCCAGTTAAAACAAAACACACAGCTGCTGTGGCAAGGAAACCTATTTTCATAGAACTTGGAACCTACAGATCTTCTCTGTCACTCAGAATGTTAATTCCAGTGTTTCTGTTTGTTTGTGCTTGGAGGTGGGAGACTTTTCAGTGAAGTGGACACTTAAGTAAATGCAGTGATCATCAGTAAAGTATAAAATCACCATTGGTTTCAACATGTGCGAAGTGGGACAAAAACCAGAGACCGCTGATCAGCCTTTTAGTAGCCAGGCAGTTGGGTTTTATTTTTTAAACTTTATTCAATCAGTGCCAAGCACATGATCAGTATAAATAATAATCCCTTCCATGTGAATGTTGCTTCTACTGGCATTCTTATCAAGATCTCTGTTGACATTTGTCCTTGGAGTATCTCTGGTTACAACAACTATCAAATAATAATTTAGAAATCACAGAATCCTATCATCATAATTGTAGTTAACATTTGGCCATGGATTGCTGATATTTTCCAATAGGAAGTAGAAAAAACAATATATAAATATGTGAACAGTTCCATATTAAATATATTTATTAAAAAATTGTTAACATGGAAACCATATTCCATTGACAGAGAGGATAGATGAGGATGAGAAACATATGCAGGAAAAGACACAAGACTTAGAATAGGCACAAGAGAAATGTAAAAATGACCAGTGTATTCCACATAACTAATCAGGCAAATCGCCAGGTTAATCTTTCTTTCCTCTTTGTCCCTTAATGAAATCTCATTTGTTTTTGAGAGTAAATAGCTTGGTAACACAATTTCACAACCAGATAGAAACAAAGCCAAGGGTGAATGCAAAGCTTTAGACATGAAGGAAGGTTCTGTTTTAGAGATTCCAGCCAACATCCTTCTCTCAAATCTTTTTCCTTCAGTCTTGCTTTATGACTTTCATATTCTCTGGAAAGAAAAGCAAAATTTTGTGTTTTTTCCTTCTGTTCATACTGAGTCGTATTGTTACCAAGCATCTGTTGCAGAAGTGAGGCACAGTTCTAATGCTGAGAGATGTTTCTAACTTCTTGTTAGAATTTCTGATAGTATTATCTCTAGTAAAGTTGTGAGATCTGTGGCTTTATGCCTTTCTGGTTTCACCAAGTTTCATTTTAATGAAGTTTCACAAAAACCTGAGAAGTTAAAAATCTATGATGTCATTCCAGTGCACTTGCTAGTAAGTAAGACAACACATTCTCACACCTGATGCAAACATAACTAGCAAACTGAGAAAATGGAAATTTAAGGTATATTCAAAATTAAAAATATATATATTAAAATAAAATGCTTTCCCACTGGAGAAGTAAAATTTTTTCCCACTGGAGAAGCTGAGGTTATTGAATTACTACCTCATTTCTTGGAAAGAAATGAAGAAAAGTTATTTGTAAGTCCTTTGTCTCCACTTACCTACATAATGTGCAGAAAAAAAAAAAGGCAGTCAGTGGAGTTGTTAAAGCTAATGTTGAAGTGCTGGGCTGAAATTAAGCACATTGACTTACTTATCCATAGCTCAGATGACCTCTGCTCAACACTCTCACTATTCTGAATTCCATTCTAATTCTTCCTAGACTATTTTTAAGGGTATACATTTGGCTTGCTTAACTAATGACTGCAGTGTTTCCATGGGATTTTAAAAGCCAAATGTTGCGCTCACAGCTACAAAGTGCAGTGTAAGCATGTAATCTGTAGATTCTGCATTTTATAAAAAGAGGCTAACAAAGATATCTACTTCAAAACTATGTTGGAAGAGTGAATACAATAAAAATGAAAAAATGTCCAGACATTTAATATCAGCAGATTCATACATGAACATATTCTCTAAATGAGCAAGTGCAAAGAACAGTTTGGGTTAAAGAGTTTGGTACCTGTAATGAGCAGACACAGGTCTATTCCATTGTCTTTCATTTATTTGGCTAGAGATTGCAAAAGGGCATATATGTATATACAGATATATTTTATATTTTTTTATTTTATTTTTATTTTATTTTCTGACTTATTTGGTGAGGGATGCCTGGAAGGGATTGTATTTTAGATTGATGGTGCTAGTGACATGTTAATCCGACCAAAACTGCAGTGCTATTACTGTTAAAATAATAAAAAGTTGCAAGCTTCTGAACTCCTCCTACTTTTTTTTTTCTTGTTGTCAAAAAACTCAAGAAAAATGCCAGAAACCAAGAATTCATAATCCTGCGCTCAAGGATTGCTAAGTGTAATGGTAGTGTTGGAACATGAATAAGACAGAAATAGAAGTTACATAAACAACAGAGCTGACCTCTTTTTATCAGCATTTACTAGAACAAATACTGTGCCTGAAAAAAGACAGATAAAGTCAAAATATGACCAAAATAAAGCTGCCACATTTCAGTTAGACGATACCTGGAGATAGACGTATAGTGGGATTTTCACTCGGGTTCCTCAAAAGAACTGTAGTGATAACAGAGACCACTTTGGGCACTTAACTACCCATTTAGGCTACATTGGTATAAAAAACTGCCACCTTTCTCCAGGGGCAGGTACATTCTCCCTGCATTTCAGTTTCTGTCTATGAGTTTGTGTTCACAACGTCAGTTCTGATTCCAGCCTGCTGTTATCTTAGCTGAACTTCAGTGCCAAAGGAAGACTCTCAACCTAAGCTCAGTAGACTCGATTTTGTAGGTCTGTTCTGACTACAAACATGAAAACAGATTAAAATAAAATTGCTCCAGGTATTGGTCAACTCTTTTTACTTTTAGCCGTATTGTAAGTGCAGAACACCTGGAAAGTTTTACAGTATAACCACTTTCTGTAGGATAAGTGACCTCAGCTGAAATTCCTGTGACAAATTGGGCAAAGTATGGATTTGAAGCTATGTCCTGAGTATTTTATCTGGGCCATTCGTTACACAAGAGCTGTTTGTTTCTGCTTATTCCCTCTGTTTTGTTTTCCCATTCTGCCTGTACATACACAAACAAGTAAAATTGGAATTTATCACCTTGCTTCCAGGAAAGAAGTGCACAGTTTTAGGACTGCATCCTACTTCCAGGCCACTTCAAGAGAAAGTTTTTATGGTCCTTTCTAATGCATATAATTAGGTTAAAATGTAGCAGTTACTGATTTCACTAGGTTTTCACTGCATTAAAATTAGTGGACAATTGCACAAGTATTTCAGAAAAACTTTACATTAAAATATTCAGATTCATATCTGTCTGCTTGGAAAATCAAATAACTTAGATAAAATTTAAAGATATACTGGATGAATTAGTAAGTGAATGTGAGGACCCAACAACCAAGATAAATACAGATATTGGATTAAATGCCATTAGCTCATTACTTACAGCATCAGAACGGAAATTATAATTAGCTATACCGTGTTTTGATGGATGCTTCTGCTGACAAATATTGAAAAGAAAATGACCATGTTTTTAAAAATTACTACATTTCAAATAATATTGAATAAAATACCATGGGAGTGATTTGGGTACCTAAACAGAGATGTCTGCTGTCACTGACACAATTCTTGTTCTTGTCTATAAGGGCACTCACCAATTAGCCAGCCTCAGTACCACACCTGCTTAACTTTTTTAGACCACAGTTTTCCAAAGTTAATAATTCAACTTTAATTAATTATGTGGCCATTTTTTCCTTCAGTTACCTCAGTGGTCTTTCCCTCTCCCTCCATATACCACTCCCACTACCTAGAAATATTTGTCTTTGATGGTCTCTCTGCTGTGATAGTAGTTTAATATTAATCAACAAATTTAAAACATTGTTTTCTAGAAATTGCACATGTTGTTAATCTATTTCTTTCTTTCTCATTCACACCTTCCACATTTCAATTTTTGCTTTCTTTCTTTGAGCAGGAACCATTTTCTTTCTTACTTCTCTGTCCAGTGTGCTCCATAATGGTGCCTTCATTCATAAATAAATATTTTGGTGTTAGAATAATAATAAATAACCAGGCTATGTGTCCATAGTGCTGTCAGGTATATTAGGTACTATAATAAAATTTCATTAAGGACCTTCTGGAGCTGCTCTAAACAAAGATTCCAAAGAGGCAGAAAATGGCACCTAACACCATTTTCTGGCACCAAGTAGAGTTCAAACCCACTGAAAATACTCTTCCACAAAGTTCAGTCTGTCTATGAGCTCCTTTCTATCTAATGTCTTTCCTCTTTAAGTCACCCTTCTTCCTTCAGAAGGGGAGAAATGTCAACAAAATAAGCAGCTTCTCAGAGCAGTTCACAGAAAATGTCATTTATAGTGACCTTTCTTGGACTTTACCAGTACTCAGTGGAGATACAAAATATCTGGAGAGAACATTGGTGTGAAAGGTTTTTCTGTTTAGGATAGAATTTTGGCTAGAATATCTCCCAAACTCTGTAAGGGAAGATGCTGTAACATTGGCTGGAGTATTGAAAAAGTCTGGCTTTGCATTTACTACCCAGATAGACTGACCAAATTTCATTAAAAATGTCATGCTGAGTAAATAACTGAAGTACTTCATATTTCTGCCATTAATGTTTGTGCAATTTCTGGTATTGTCCCGTTCTAACAACATGCAGAATACCTCCTAGCACAGACTGAAGTATGTCTGCATTTCCCAGCTGATAACCAAATTCCATACTGGTGTACTGTTAAGAGTCAGATATGGATGTGACAGGAAATTATTTAGCTGTCCTTGAAAAGATCTTATTTTAGAAACAATTGGTGCTTTGGAAGGAGTATGGAAACAGTCTAGACTATAGGAAAGGACTTTTGTCTTGTTTGAAATCACTAAATATTCAAATATTTAGACATGCTAAGTTTAATTCCGATGCCCGGCTCCTACAAGTGGAACAGAAGAGCCATCCTTTAATGGAAAAAAGCAAAGCATGCATTTGCATTGCCTGAAGGAGGACACCTTAAAGAAAAAAACGAGGCATGGAGTCTTCTGTGTTGCTACATTTACAATAGAAAGAAGCATTTTAATTTTTATTTTTTTTTAAGGCATTGTTGGACATTGCATTCACATCAAGACACAGTTTCAGCCTCACTTACAGTTTGTTACTGTGTGGGATAGAAGCATTGTTCCAACACATTTCATATGTTACATTGTTACAGAGACCATGAACATAATGTTTTAATATTGTGTGACACATTACAGTGATTCAGTAATATTTGCTAGAGGTAAATACAGAATTCATTTTCAGCCCAGTTTTTATTACTAAACCACAAATAATGAGGAGATATGTTGGCTGACCTGAGCAGCTCTGTTCCAGATTCAGATCCTTGGGAAAAAGAATTATTTTCCATTTTCAGTTACTTGCATTTTCTCTAAACTGATTATTTTCCATGGAAAACACTTATTGATTAGCACAACGACTGAAAAACATACCTACGCATGACTGTTCTCTAATTTTCTCTGAGTTTGAGGCCTGCCTTCTGAATCAGAGAAAAACAGTGGTTTAGGTCAAGCAAAGCATGTTGACATCAAAATTTCTCTGCAAACAATTTTACAGCAAATACTTTTCATTAGTTGAGATTATCAGCTATTTACTTTGGGGTTTATCCACAAAAATCTTTCAATTAGTATTTGCAGAAGCAAATTGGCTACTGCAAAATGCTGCCAAAGACTACTTTTTGCAGAAGTTGGTTTGAAATTAAAAGCAGGAAGTGAGATAAAAAACCCTTTGAAACATGCTAAGTGCTAACGCAAGTTTTACTTGTGAAATTTATACTGCAAACCCTCATGTAAAGTGAAAAAAATGGAAAAAATATTTGGAATATGATTTTTAAAGACATAAATTCCAAATCTAATTGTGATTCAGCTTTCTCCAATAGAAATAGCACAAGATGTTCCATGCGAAATATTCCAACAATAAATAATTTGTTTAGACTTTTCTTTGTCTTTATTTTCTAACAAGAAAATAAAGTATTTTCATATAGACCAAAAATATAATATATTATAAAGGAAAATCTGTTTGAAGAGGCAATAGTTGTTTCTTTTTCTAATTCAACTTCTCTACCCCAAAATTAAAAATGTATGAAATACAAAAAATGTTATTTTGTGTCAAAAGAAATTCCCCAGTGTTTCAGAAAACCCTTAAATACAACTCATTGCACAGATTTTGTGGCATTTCCAGATCTTGATGTCATCATTATTATAAAGTGGACTTGGAGCAGAATGACAGAAAACCCATCCTTGGGTCTGACAAGCTTGGTCAGACACAGAATTGTAAGAACACTGATAGAGCTGACCGAGAAGTCCCAGGAAGTTTTTCTGCCTGTAATTCTGGGGGCATCCTGCTAAGAGGTGAGTTGTTTTTTTTCTGGCTCTAAGAAAAGTAAGTGAGGTCTCTGGATGCTTGCCCTTTCTGTAAATTAAATACTATTATTAAATACTATATGAAATATCTGGTGCATTAACACTGTAATTCATACTTTGGTTAGGATTTTTGTGTGTAGTTCATTGGGAGTACCCTTGTCTAAAATAATTACACATGCAAACCAGAACCTCCTTATTTCTGTGCTTTCCTCCCCATTTCATTCAGTGTCTGGTAAGTACAGCAGTTAACTTACAGATAATCCCTTTTGCATTGGATTTTTAATATCCAGTATCCAAAAATCACTTCTCTATATATTTTTATACAGAATGGCTTCACTCTGTTTTAGAAGCCCAGTATTGAAAAGCTCTGTGTTTGCACACTTCCTTGAAAATCAAAAAACTTGTGACATTTTACACCCAAGGAAACCGCCATAATTATGGGAAGTGTGTTAGCAGTTTTGCTAGTCACAATTAGCAAGTAAAGGCAGGTGAAAGCAAACACAAGACTTAAAAAACAGATTGGCAAATAAATTATACTTTCTGAAGAGTCAGCTTTCACTTTCCTTAACTCTATCAGTTATCTGTAAGTAGAGGAATAGAAGTATTATATCTCCTATTATATTCTAGTATGTACACACATGCACTATGTATTTTTAATATCAAGTATAGAGATTTTTGCTGTAGATAGCTGTATGTCCATAATTAATAGGAATATTCTTTAAAGTTTGACTGTAATAATATTTTACAAATAGATACCCATCATATTGTGCTAAGTAAAACTAAGCCTAAATCTATAACTTTTTTTTGCAGAAAAGCAAAATATAATAAGTAATATGAAAATTCATAACAAAAAAATCCAATCTGATGTCACAAATAAAATGAGCAAAAAATAAATTGTAGTCCCTCATTTTTGTAATTTCAACTGACCTCAGTAAGGACCATAAACTACAGAACAGAAGGACACTCCAATCTATTTTCTGAGATAACAGTAATGTAAACGATGAGAAATATATACAGCCTTGGGAAAAAAAGTAAGTGCCAACTTCCCACTGAATGCCTGGCAAGAAGTACCAGCAGCAGTGTCACTGGGCCTTTCAAAATGTACAGCTATCAAAACATCTCCAAAACTTCCCCAAAATAATGTAATCTTAAGAATGTCCAGTGATGGATTACAAATCTATAATTAGACTTTGGATCTCCACTGGACAGCAATAGAAGTTAAAATACAAATAGAGTCAGGCTACTGGATGGAAAAAAAAATCAACACCACTTTGGCATCAGTTTTGAAAGGTATCTGTTTACACACATTCATGTTTCATATTGTATCAAAAAATTTAAAAATAACTGTGTACTTGCTTCTCTTTCAACAGATACCTTAAGGTGAGTCATTCATTATATTACTCTAGAATTATTCTAATTTTTGCTTATAGGAAATCTGTCTTCTCCGGAGGATTTTCTCAGGTAGCAGGCAAATTTTTTTTAGAGAAAGATGATTTTTCAGACCTTGTCAAATCCAGTCTTTTCATGAGTCAGAATAAATATATATTCATTACTTTCAAGACTTTATGTTCCATTCTTGAAACTTTTAGAAGAGTCTGTTGGCTGAACCCGGGAATTACTGCTATATGGATTAAAGAAATTCTGTCTGTCATTTCCAGAAATGATAAGTATTATGTATTAAAATAAAATAAACACTATTTTGGAAAGAATAGCCAAACAACAACCATAATGACACCGTCAAAAATTAACTGGAACATGCTAAAATTATTACAAGATATACAGTTTAATCTGATGGCTCTTAGATGCTTGAAATTCATTATAATCTTTAGTCTCAAAGTAAGCTTTATGTGAAGTATTATTTTACTGTCTATTTTCAGAGATTAAATAGGTATAGAACTAAGCTTATATACTTTTTCATATAAAAGAGTACTTGCCTATCTGATTGAATGCATCATTGTCATCATGGAATGCCTAATACATGGGAAATTATTCCTCATATCCAAGTTTTCCAGTAGATATGTCATGAAAGATTCACAGTTTAGGGAAATTGGGATTTTGTCTTGTTTTAGCAACTTTGCTTAGTGAAACAAAGTTACGAGCAGTGTAAAATCTATGGTACTGCCATTTAGCTTTTTCTCATGATCTTCACATATTTTGTTGTCACATACTATTTACATAAATTACAAAGTGGTTCTAGCAAAACGTTCAAGATTTATCAGTTAATGATTAAATTTAAGCTATTATTTTAAGCACACACCTCTAGAAAAGATCTGGGATTTGTTTTTGTAAAAAAATATTGCTATCGCAAGTTTGTCTTTTAGAGAAATACTTTATCACAAGTTATGCATACACAGTTTCCACTGCATATGGAAACAGTTTACATATAATTTGTCACTGTATGTATATTAAGATTTGTTTCCAGTTTTAAAAGTTCTCTTTAGGCATCAAATTACATACTGTGCTAAGATAACTAAAAAGGAGTGTGTACTTGCTCCTGTTTTAACAGATACCTTGAACTGGGTCATTATATTATTCTAGTCATAACAAAATTATTCTAACTTTTGCTTAAAGAAAATCAGTCTTCCCAGGAGGATTTTCTTAGGTGACAAGCATCTGGCTGTTTATCTAAGAAAAGCTAATTCTTCAGATAATTTTGCCAAATCCAGTCCTTTCATGGGTCATAAGGAGACAAACTGTCAAACTTCATAAATAAACTTCTGGATTATTTCTAGCTTCTGAATAAAAGCCAAAAGGCAATGCATTCAGTCATTAAAATGTTTTGAGAGAAAAAATTAGCAAATACAGGAAGTAATTAAAGTGTCTGATAAATTTCAATATCTGCAAAAATATCCTGCCTGTTGAGGTGGATATTTTCAAGAGTAAGTAATTAAAGAACTTATCAATCTTCAATAGTAACATCATTTGGTAATAGTAACATCATCTGTGTGTATGAAGTCTATTTGGCAAATTTGTTCACTGAGTCTGACATGTTTTATTTTATATGCATATAGATGTCATGTCAACTATGAAGTGAACGGTCCTTTGTAAATAACATGAGAGAGATGAGAAGTCTATTCTTTAAACAGACAGAGATTTGTAAACAGGCCAGTGGCAAATTATGTGGGATATTCATCATACAACTAATGCGCAGCTCACAAATTTGACTCGCTAACAGTCACAGTATCACTTTGTTTTCAGGAAAGTAATAATTTGAGTAAATTTTGTCCAGATCCAGAGTCTGATAAAATGTCTATTGATATTAACAAAATCCATCAATCGACCTAACTGATTGTCTATCAGGTTGCTAAGTTTGCATCTACCATAGTAAAAATCAAGTTTGAGATGCAATTTTACACTACGAAACATCCTATTTGCTTTGTTCATCACCATGTACAAGCCCTAAACCAACAGAAGATGCTCGATTTCTCCTTGTTGGAGAGTAGAAAATGACAGGTATGATAAAAAGGAATCACTGAAATAGTGTATATCCTTACTTACTTAACAAAACAGTTGGGTTTGCAGCAGTAACACAATATTTTGGAGCTTTCCCCACTGCAGAATGTATTTTAGCTGCAATGATGTGGCTGACATGGCTGATGTTCAGCTAGGCCAGATAATGTTTCTAAGAAACAACAATTGTTTCTTAGAATAAGAAGAGGTCATATTTCCAGGGAATAATTTTAAGGGAATAATTTTCAGGAAGTTCCTTATCTAGAAGTAATAATTTAGGTACTTCTTTCCCTTTCTTTAATTTGTGATTTGATCTAGTGAAAATTGGATGGCTTTGGTATAATATAGAGTAGAGTTTGACCTAGCTGGGTTTTTTCTGCATTACTGAAATTTTGGCTAGTCTCTCATAAACAGCAAGAAAAATCTAGGGAGTATTCATGTAGATAGAAACACTGAAAGCCTCATAAATCATGCAACTTTAGTCTGTATTTTAAATTTGTTAGTCCAGATACCATTTCTCACTCAGATAAATTGTTCTCTTCCCACAAAGTTAAATTTAAAAATTATGGTAAGTATAATATACAATCATTATCTCAAAAGCACATACTATAACAAGACCTGGAGGTCCAAGAAATTATGTCACCAAATTACTGAAGATATTAAACATCTGTGTTAGTTATGCAAAGTTTATCAAGAAGCAGTCTCTAAATATAAAATGGAAACAGGTCAGATTTGGGAGAATATGCTTCCTTCATAGTCACATTTTGAGTTGAAAAGACTTGACTCCTAGAATAGTAAAATAGTCGTGCAGCTGATCCAAATTCATATCAGATGATCTCAGGACATTCTTTAAATCAGCTTATACAGAATCCAATATCATGTACCAGTGTGAATACATTCTTTTGAATTATAGTCTAAGAAAAAATTGTGATATCAGAATTTACCATCTGAAGTGTTCTTACAGTTTTAACTTAGTGCCAAACAAGCTATAGTCAGGATAAATATTTTTGTGTGATACTCACTCAGAATGAAAAAAATACAGATAATTAAGTCTTATGCAATGGCCATTTTCAAGATGTCAGAAATCTGAGACAAGGAATTAATTTGAAGAATAATTTTAATTCAACAGCATCAGGTTTGGACATGCTTTGATCTTACATTCATAAACTAATTGTCGGTCATAAGTGCTTAAGTTTTTGTTGCTTTAAGGTGTCTGCATTTGGAAAGGACTAACAGTGGTCAGCTTTTTTACCTTTTCATTTCACTCATTTGATGTTGAAATCAAATGTTTACCATTCTGAAAGAGTCATTGTGAAATATTTTCTGAATACTGTTAAGCAAAAAGGTACTTGTTAAGTGCTAAAAGAGTGCAACTTTTTTTAAATCTTACATAACACAAAAATATTTCACATAAGAAGTACTCATCAACAATGGGAAAATTATGTACAGAAAAATTTCAGAACCCATGTTCTCAATAAGATGATAAGATATTTAGGCATATTGCCAAAAATCAAATTTTGTGCCTAGATAAGATTTAGGTACCGAAGTAACACCAAGGAGTTAGGTATTCTGTGGAAAAAAAATCAGAAAGGTGAAGTTATAGAACCTTTTAATTTGAAAGATTAATATTCCATGGTATTTAAGTTAAATGAATAATCTGTATGCTGCTTCAGACAATCTTGGTAAAATATTATGACATCTTTGGGCACTATCAGGCTGCGAAGTATGTCAGAGTTTAACCAAAATTAGGTCATGTTTTTTGGAAGTAAATTTAGACCTTATTTTTTCCCTTCATTCCTCCATCTCTTTTCAGTTTGTTAGTACACTACATTCTTGATGTGTATTGAGCTGAAACGAATTTTAGTGCTAGAGCTTACAGATCTTTCTCCAACTCCAGAATGTTTCCTTTTCTCATGATGAAGAAATATATACTTACAGATCGATCAAAGGCCACTCTGTTTTCCATCACTACACTGGTTCAGCTGACTGTTCTCTTTTTATTTGTGGAGCACGTATTGCTCCAAGTGCCTGTTTTTCTTTTATCATAAATCCCATTCCCCACAGAATAGGAAGATATTTGTTCCCATTACTTATGTTTTCAAGTAGGAACGTGAAGTTCAGATTCTGAAATATGTTTGAAAAGAAAAAGAGTTGTTATTAGAAGGAATTCAAACTTCTTGTAACACTGACATGAAACATTGCACTCATTGTTATGGGAGAAGGTCAGCAGTTCAGACAAAATCTGTATTACAGACAGTTCCAAAAATGAAACTAAAGAAGCACTGATAATATATTTTTAAAGCAACTTTCTCTATGCTCACTTTTATGTTATTCATAAAAGTGTGGTGGCCTTGCAACAGACAGACAATCAAGGCTATGATTTATAGAACAGCCTTATCACAATATGTATTAAGAAGTGAAAGGAAAATGTAGGCTGAGATTTCTTAGTCAAGCCGGTTTTTTAGGAACTGTGTATAAAAGAGAGAGGATATTAATTGAGTCCTATTTACTTTTAATGGATGGGGTCCTAACACCAGAGGATGGGCACTTACTGAAAAGCACTCAAGCGTTACAGACAAAATTATTCCACTGGAATCCTAATAACAAGAGAGCATATGCGATATCATTACAATGCTTGGATTACGAATGTGATTCGATCATACTATTAAATAATAAAATGCATTAACGGTGTTTGGCCTTTCTTCTTAGGGATATGAAACAACTTTTAAAGTCATAAAATCATACTAATTCTTGAACCAACAGAGAATATTTGAATTCCTCATTCTCCAATGTTATATGAACTCTTAAATACCTACACTAGGTTAAATGTTTTGTCTTTTATTTACCAGGGAAATATTTTGAACGTACAAGGGTCATTTGTATTGCAGTGTGCTCAACAGAGGCAATTGCTATAATGTTTTTCTGATTTAGGGTGTTCATCATACGTGAACTTTTAATTATGCCTGATAAAAACGCCTCTGTCATAAACAGTAGTGAGACAAAGAACAAGATTGCCTAAGCAGTCAAGCCAAAGAACTCTTCTTTGCTTGCCTAACGTCATGGTATCACAACATACTCATAGACTGCTCTCCTGTGGATGTGAAATGCAGTGATATGTTGCCCTGTCAGTTTTCTGAGTACTGATGTATCACCTCCTTTTGGGTGAAATGCTTGCATTGATACAGTTTTTTCTCAACCAGGCACTGCAGATTTTTACACATAAAGCTTAGAAGACATCTCTCGTCCTGTCAATAATTCAGGTGCCAGTTTAGATGAGAATTCAGAGTCCTGTAGTTAGGTGTGCCTGAGCTTAACTCATTAAAATGGCAATTGTGCCTGGTGCTCAAAAACTCAGTGAAATTACACATCAGAGACTTAGTACTGCAGTCAAAAACCTGCTCACAAACTGCCTTTTCAGCTGCCTGTTGGGAAAAAAAGATTTTACCTAGAGATTAAATACAACTACACGTTTACTGACATCTTTTCCCGCCTCATAAGTTACAGCTTGCTCAATTAAATTTTGACCATTTCTAAGTGTCCCAACCCCCAAATTTCTCACTGTGTGGCTATCTACACTCACAGAAGCTTACACATTCAGTGATTTTAGGCAATCTCAGGGTTAGACCCTAAGACTGAAATTTTGGAATAAAATCAACCAAAAAAAGTTTAAATACACAGCTAGGTCATCTGTGATCTTTCTCTACCTTTTCTATAAATCTAGCCCATGAATAACATTTTATCTTTCAGTAATTAATAAAACTCATAATGAGACAGAAGCTTCCAACTTCATTCCAGCTATTTCTTTTACTGTTTTACTTATTTATCTTTCACCAGTTAGTCTTAAATGCAGGAAAGGGTCAGAGGATTGAAAATCTGTAAGCTTTTGTTCATTAAGGCTATTTGATTACCAACTGCAGATGGTAATGTCAAAGCAATTTTCTTTGTTATATGTAGTTGAAACATTCTTCTAGCTTTTGCCAGAAACTGATCATTGCTTATTAACCGAAATATTAAATAATAAATGACAATAAAGGAGGCAAAATTACCATTATTTTGGCTATTATTTACTAACAATAAAATTTTAACAATTCATTTTGTATCCCTGTGAAGTGACTTGACAAGGTTATTCACAGTACAGAAAGTTTAACATCTTAAAAGTGCACAGATTTGAAGTAAAGAAACTGGCAATCATTTATTGTGCACGAAATACAGCAAAAGTATAGCATATATCCTCCAGTACAGCCAAAAGTGTTCATTATCTAAGTGAAAGATAAATTTTTATTTACTAACAATTATAAATACAGTATTTCTATTTAATTGTTTATTGACAGTAATGATAACTTGCTACAATCCTTATACTGATTTACAAAATTGCTGAGTGTAAAAATACTTCACTGCATTTACTTGTTGAACATACTTTGTTTTTTAGAAATGAACTTTTTCAAGTTAGATTTTGCTTTCTATTTTACTAAAATTTTTCTAAGACAACAAGTACAAGAAATTTTCAGTTAAGGTGTGAAGTTTATTACAAATTTATGTGATATTAAATGACCCTTACTCAAAGCTAATACAGGTTAACAGGTCTTTAGATGGTTGTGTTTGAGTTCCACGTGCTTTCTGCTAACGCAGTACTCTGGCCAGCAGAGGTCATACTGATTCAGTGGGATTTCGTATTCCCACTTTTCGTAATATCTCTTCAGGTAAAGTTTCCAATAAAAAACGAAATAATGTTTTCCACAAAAATATCCTGTGGCCACGAGAATATTCCCAGAATGAGCTGAGCACTTTCTTCCCATAGCTGCAGGTTGCCAGTTATTAGTCTGCATCCTGACAGTAGTGTCTTGTAATTAGGGCAAAGTCCGTTTGTTAAGCTTTGCTTAACAAACACACATTATTAATTTCAACCTCTTCTCCATAACTGTCCACTCACACAGCACAAACTGCCTCACTGACAGGTGGCAGTTTTACAAGTGGCAAAACATAAGTCCACGGCAATAATGACTTTCTCAGTGCAACACAAGAACAAGATAACAACTAGAAATAGAAATTTGCCTCCTAAATCATAAATGAACATGTAAATCACCAACCCACACAAATTTCCATCAGACTGCACAGCCTGGGTAGTTTGCCTCAAGTGCCAGAAGATAGAAATCATCTAGGACTGCCATAGGCATTAGAGAATCACCTGGGGGTATTTTGGACAGCAAAGTAAGAATCAAATAAGAGCTGGAGTGTAGGCACAGAAATTTCTCCTACTTGTTTTTAAAAATAAATTTGTAGATATTATAGCTAGTCCAGTCACATTAAAGTCTTGCTACTTATATTAGGTTCTGCACCACCTCTGAAGACTCATAACATTATTTTGAACATATGCCACAGTAAGTTTTATTGTGATTAACTTAGTTTACCAGGCTGACCTGTGATTACAAGATATGTTTATCATGTCATCTTCCTAAGAGAATTCACATGGCAGCAGAGAAGCCTAATTGCACAGAAATAGGCAATGAAGGATGAAGATGTTTCAGATGGTTGTGGTTCTCATTCTTGATAGAACTCATTGTGTGTCCAGGAAAAGAGGAAAACTACTTTTCCTACCCAATTTCTGAT
Organism: Pseudotriccus pelzelni; assembly: GCA_035584735.1. Lineage (NCBI taxonomy): Eukaryota > Metazoa > Chordata > Aves > Passeriformes > Tyrannidae > Pseudotriccus > Pseudotriccus pelzelni. The sequence goes on along the minus strand of JAWMRA010000130.1, from coordinate 37,866,495 downwards.
TATTTTTGTTTTAATTTATTTTTTATGAGTGTAACGTTACTTTGTGTAGTGTAAAAGTTTGGTTTCACGCCTTCCCTCTTGCCTAACAGTTCGTATGATTTTTGGCCTCTAAGCTTGTACACCACATGGGGGCTACAGCCTGTGTTAGGTACTTCTCCTTGATTTTGACAATTATAAAAGATAATGGAGATCAGAAAATGTCAGTTATGATTGTGATTTATTCTGATATTAACTCATTGGAACCCACAGCAATATAAACAATTTCTTCTGAACATTAAGTCCCCTTTTTCTTTCATCTGTTGACCCTCTAAGCACCATTCATGTCTTGTTTATCTAAGACTTTGAACCAAGTTTATTTACAGAAGTTTCATTTAGGAACTATTCACTTCAACTGGTATGGACCAGCCTATACAATATTTATCTTTACTCTATATACTGTAAAATATATACTATATTCTGTATACTTTATATCACATATACATTATGCAATTAGCAATTAATCTTTTATATATATACATACATATATATTTAGTGTCAATGACATACATAATGTGTTAAGAAACAATGGCTTTTTGTATTAGCAATTTAGAAATGCATTTGAATTATCTTGCATACAAAAGGCTTCCCTTGAGTGCCATGGTCAACAGAATCTAGCTTGATAGAGTTAGGCTCCTACAGCAAATAAATAATTTTCTGCAATGTAGAATTCCTTCTGTAAGAAACTGTTAAGTTTATAGCATAACAGCAAAGCATATTATTCTATATTCTGGTATTTTTATACTATATGACACATCATCTTATTACGTGAAAATACACAAACTTACATTTAAAGAAAATAAATCTATAACTGGATAACACAATCAATTCAACAAACAATAGTCCAGTACAAATTGTTTCGTATGTGGTGTACAGCCAAAACATGCTGAAGTATGTACATTATTTTTGGCAAAGCTTGAATTCAACTTGGAGCATGCTACTGGTTGCTTACTTTTCTCTTACCACAGTTCACATAACTGCTGCATGTACTGAATATAATAGATAACATAATGAACTGTAAGCTCTATTGCTTCCTTGTACCCCTGATAGAGAAAAAAAAGCATCTGAGAGCTGGAATGTGCGATGCTTAAACTTCTTAGTCATTTTCATGCAGTGCTGGACTTTGTGGCATTCTGGGGCATTTCAGGAGTTGTTTTCATTTTTAGTAAATTGTAGAAGCATAACACTATCTAAATAAAACTGTAGTATAAAAATAACCTCTTTCATAGTCAATTTTTATGAACATTAGAGAACAGTAAACACAAGGAAAGGATCCGTAGTGGACAACTCCATGAAACTCACTTGTATAGCAAGGAAGCATTTTTGTTTCCATTGTGTGCATTAGGTCACTACTGCAATGTCTGTTCTTTTCCTCAAAATAGTAAAATCATTTGAAGTACAGAAAATACATTTTATTTCTACAGATTGCATTGTCATCAGAGACTTGTTTAGATTGGGACTGCAAAACATTTCTGAAGCAAAACTAATAGATGTTTTACTAGAGATGGATTCTTACTGTATAGAGACTAATTATCTGTAAGGAATCTTTTGGATTTCTTTCTTGAAAAAAAAGACATTTATTTGTAGCCTGAAACATCATTTGAGTAGCAAGTGCTCGGGTGGATTTTTAAATTTTGCTAAACACATTTTCCATGTTTCATTTCTCCTGAGATTCACTGTGGTCTTTACTAGAAGAAATTATGAGAGATTTGAGGGTAATCTCTAAAGTGTTTGAAAAAGGTACCAGTATACCTTTGTTCAGTTTGACCTACCACAGTTTTTAGTACCATTAGTTGGCAATGATTCTAAAGCAATCAGGTATAAATAAAAGGGCAAAAGGACAGGCTTCTTTGACACTTCTTGTAGATTACATAGCTGTAAAGACATTCCATTAAAGATTACTGATAATATGTAAGAGACACATAAAAATTCCTGCTTTGGTTAGCAGTAGAATTAAAGATGTTTGCTTATAAGTGAACCCAATTAACTCAGAATATATTTTTGGTATGGACTAAACCCAGCTGTGTTTTTATTGTGCTAAAAGTGCCTAGTGGTCAGCTGTTTTTACTTAAAAAGACACCCATTTCCCAACAGTTACCACACTGTGGGGTGTAAGATAATGCCTTTTACCCTTTCCTTATTTCAGATACCACTGTGTATTGACTTGGTAAATACAGACTTTTAGTGTTCAGCTGAGCTGTCCAAATATTTAACTGACCAAAAAATCATCTCTGCTCTCTTATTTTAGTGGGGAAACTTAGTGGTATTTATGTGGTACTAATAGATGAGCACCTAGGATTTTTTTTAAAACCTACCATCTTTAAAATGGGAAAAAAGATTACAAACTATAGAGCATAGTTTTCAGCATCAGTAAATGAACAACAAAACATGTATTAATGTTGGGTCACTGACAACTCCTTGTCTAACTTGTGAGATGCAGCCTTTAGAAGTCATTTCATCTAGACAACTTTAATCATGCTTGGATTATTCAACATTCCTTTTATAAGCATTTTAAAAATAGCATTCTTGTAAGAGGCTACTGTCATGTACATGCTTTATGTAATATTGGTAATATTTTTGGAATATCATAATATCAAAGTTCAAATGTTAATGTAAGTGTAAGAAATTGCTTTGTTTATTTCTAGATGTACTGTATACAATTTATAAGAAATATTTTTCTCTTGAAATAGAACTTTTCTAGCTGTCTCTCTGAAACAAACGATATAACGAAAAACACATAAGCCAAATATAAAACATTATTCAAAGGTACAAATTAACATACGTACAGTGTGACAATTATTAAATTGGAAAGTGAAATGTTACTTTGCAGAACCACAACTGCAGTGACTCATGTCTGTTGTAGCTCCTCATTAGAAACGTTGATCTTGTGGTTATGGCTGGGAACTGTGACTCAGCAGATACACATTCAGTCTCTGGTCCACTAGTTTTCCTGTGTAGTATCTAGAATGAAATTTAAGGCTAGATTAAGAAACAAACAAACAAAACCAAGAAAACACAAACAAGCTTGATGCTACAGTGCTGAGTACCTCTGTGCCTAATTCACTTCATCGCCCATCAGCTGCTACACAGTGCATAGGAAACATTCAGCCACACTTGAAGCAGGGCCTCTTCCTGCTGGCCCCACATAATCCTGAAAATAGGAATGTGGCTTAATTTAAACCCTTATCCTATATTTATATGTTTTTCTCGGTGTTGCAGAGAGGTGCCTCCTCCCATTCAAAGTTCACAGCACAAATTCTCCCCTTCAGAGAGCTGCCTGTATCCTTTCTTTCAAAACCTGTCTAGAAGTGGTGATAGTGATGCCCTCTCACTTTTGCTTTTATACAGTACCTTACTGGTTAAAGCACTCTCCTAAGATAACAAAGTCCCAGGTTCAATACACTATTTTGACTGAGAAAACCAAAACTAAGTTCCTTCAGCCTTTCAGTCTCTTTTCTAATGACCAACATATAGCTCACGAAAAGATAAGTACAGTTTCTATCCCACATATTTTAATTACTGGGGAGGAGGGCAGGGAGGGCAGTTGTTAACTAGATCAGAGAGAATGTCTAGTGGTAAAGGTCTTCACCTAAAGGCAGCAAGAGCAAGATAATAAAAGCCTTTCTACTAAAACTTGATCGCTAGTTCTGCTGTTTGTGGAAGAGTTTTCTTTCCCCATTTTCATTAAACTGTCCACTTTTGACAAGAAAGGCTACTGTCTATAATGGGAGTGTAGAGGCTACAGCAGTACATAGCACAATGGGTTTAGCACAGACTGAAGTTTTGCAGTCACATGTGCCCATGCAGAATATGGGTAGAAACCACAGATAGAAACTGTATTTATATTGCAACTTGAAAATAAGTGACAATTCACGATTCTTGATAGATTCAAACTGTCTCTTTAGACTCTAGTAACAATGTTTTATCCAATTGTTATGGATCTCTTAAATTCGTTCTACAAAGCATACAGTGTGCTCATCAATGAGAAGCTTAAGGATGGAGAGACAGAAAATTGTGCAGACAGTAGTCTTAAAATAAAAAGATAAGAGCTTCATCAGCTGTTTACTCAAAATCTTTCTAACTTGAAAACATTTGGTATTTTTTATTATGTGTTTCTTAAAGGCTTGCAAAAGGCTTTTTTAAACACAGTATTTTGATTATGCTGTCTTTAGCATGAAGCAGTATTTATCTTGCTATTTTTCCTCTCCTTTGTCTACTAGTATAGTTCACTACATGTTCACTTACCTTGTACTGATAACTGATAATCTCCAGCCAAGCACAGCTTTGCTGTTGGCAACAGTGGATTAATCAGAGAGATGAACAATGCTACCAATAATACTTCACTAGCAGCATGAGAATAGTCTTAAATGTATGTACAAAAAAAAAATTGACAAGTATTTATCTGAATTTTTTCATCAGAAATCAAATTTGAAAAGGTAGGTTTGAGTAATGTAGGACACTCCACAGAACTGAACTATGTCTGGCTCATAAAACTAAAAATTTATTACATTGGCACATCTGGGTGTTTTTTCCCGAGGAAAATTTTTCTGACGTTCTGCATTAAGCTGTCTGCCACACTTCTTTCATTTATGTCTCAGTCAAATAACTAAATATCCTTAGACACCACAGGAGTCAGTGGGAATGGGGATTGTGTTCTTTGAACTTCACAGAATTGCATCAGATTCTTTTAAAACTTAGCTCATTGTTTTCGTTGTTTATTACACCCAACTTGAGTGCAAAGTGAAATGCAAAAAAAAAAAAATCAATTTATTAAAAGTATTTAATAAATTTGTAGTTTTTTAAACTTCCAAACATTCTTACTGTTTTAAAGAAGTGGTGACTGCAACACTAGATTTATTGAACCTCTGCATTTTACCTCTATATTTTTTACATGATAACATCCTATATAAATGCCAACTTTACTAAACTTACCTATGCTTATGATTATATGCTTCCTTCTTTGCTGAAAACAAAGGGGCTTTTTTCCAAGGAGGTAATTTGTAGATTTGTATCTCCACTCAGCATTATCGCACATGTGTATCTTTTTTTTTAAAAACAAACCACCTTTTGTCATGGGAGCTATGCTATATATGACAGCGATAAACTTTTGCTGTTTAACACATGATCTTTTAATGAGGATATACAGGTCTACAAATGACAGATAGAAAGGATCTGCAACTTTATTTAACTATTGAAGACAGGGGAAAGCATAATAATCTTATCTAATACTGTGCAGCACTTACTGTATTGAAAGCTTCCTTGCTACCCAGATTGTTCAAGCTGTTCCTATCTCATTTGGGATGTTTCAGGCATACATCTTATATATAATGTGGAGGAGGGAAAGGAGCACTTCAATTCCTATTTCCTTCTATTTCTTTATCAAGGTAAGAATGCCAAAAAGACACAGGTATGTTTTCTACTACTACATACAAACACTACAGAGAAATCTCTCCTGTCAAGCTGAATACTGTTCCCATCTAGCCTATGGTTTATAACATTACAGTAAACCACAAAGAACATATTTATCCTTAGAAATCTATTACTTGGTAAACAAATACTGCCGCAATTTTATATCAGCACTTAAAAGTATTATGAAAACCCAAACCCCAAATAATATAAAACAAATAATATGTACTTCCTTGACTCTCCATGGCATTTATCATCTTCACATGCAGTTGTTATGTATTGCATTTGAAAACTGAACACCAAAAAGTTCTCGTAAAGCTTGAAGGTTAATGGCATTAGTCTGCCCCCTGACTATAGGAAGCTGTCTATCTAATTTAACCTGACAGATGTGCTTTTACAGCTGGAGCAGTACAGAGATCTTTAAGTTTTGGCCTTCTGGGAGAAAGCAGTGGGTAAATTAGCAAGCTATGCCAGTGAGTAATTTTTCTAGAAGAGATTGATCATAGTTTGGAATGTGTCCTGTCCTCAGAAGCCCCAAGGATTTACAGGAGCCTCTCTAAAACAATTTTTTTTATTGACTGAAAACCCAATTATACCAAAAGTAGTAGTGGAACCTTATGGTTACTGTAGTATGTGAATTCATCCAAACAATATTTATTAGCTTGATGGCTTTAGTGTACTTAACAAACCCACTGCAAACTCTCCCTATATAAACTTTGTCAAGTTTGTGTTTTCTTCTTTTAATTTAGAATGATTAAATATATGAGCAAAACTTTCTTTTACGAAACTTATATGTTAATGAAAGAGTAAGTAATATATAGGTTTTTGTGGGCAGAATTTGAAGTCTCAAAATATCTCAAATTAGGCATTTTTCTGTCAAAGATTATTTCCACAAATGAAAAAAGTCAGTGATTGCTGCAAGGCTTTCTAATTTGGGCTTCATCTAAGGATCCTGAGGTAAGTTCTATATGATAATGGCTTATTTGAGTTACCAAAACGACTCTCTAAAAACCACTTTGAAGAAGTAATTTCCTACATTCGTGAAAGAAATCTTACAACATGAGCTGTATTAAAAGAGAAATGTTCTTCATGACCCAGAAAATATATTTCAGTCCTATAATACCCTAAACATGCACAAAGTGGCTCTGGCTTCAGAATTATTCCCTTCATAATGACTGTAATATTGCACACTTTAGCTTCTCAAAAATAATTTACAATATAGAATTTTTGCCAAACTGGGACTATTCTAAGACAATCAATAACTACAACATACTTGGAATTTAATGGATTCAAGACTCATTTCCTCATTCTTTGTAGAAAGTGAAGAAAGTGGTAGAAAAAGTGCTACTGTTGATCTCTAAGGGCTAGCACTGAATTCCCCTGAGATAATACATAGATAGCATCTAAAAGTTTGTTTGGAGTAGGACTGCTCTGAGGTCAGTGTTCAAGACAACAAACTGTCTGCTGCATTCTCTGACCCTGAAAGGTTAGAGTTTAGGAATTTCCTGGAGAGATTCTGTTTGGTCTAACATTTTTATGAAAGTATCAAGGGGATAGTTAAGAGCAATAGTGAGGTTATTTTCTCCAGAGCTGTAAAACTCTTTTATCTAGCCAAAAATACTTTCAGGCAGATGCCGGTTAAGTCTGTGTGAATGTAGAGGAGAAAACAGAAAAAGGAAGCTTTTCTGCAGGAATCTAAAAACACAACAATATTTTTGTACAATAATTTTATATTTACTTTAAGTAGCATAACACTCTTTTGTGTTTATGTTTTGTAACACAAGAAAAAAAAGTTCTTAAACACTTATTGATTTTTTAGCCTATTCTCGTATACAAACTCTTTAAAAATGGAAGAAAAAAGATACATTCTTTCATTGATGTAATGAATTTGCTAATGATGTGTCCTGAAAAAACAGCTGGACACAGCTGACTGGGCTCTTAAAGATACAATTATATTCATGGTAACTATGAGGAAGTCAGAGGAAAGTTAACTTTGTCCTAATTGTATTTGTTCCATTTTATTCTATTAGATTTGTGGAATATTTAAAGTCTGAAGGTGTACTGCCCATCATGCCATTATGATATCAAAACACCCTAGTGAAGAAAGCAAATGAGTGTAACTTCATACAATTCATAAGACTGGTAGTTTTACAGGGAAAACTTGCTTGTGTCTTTCAAGAGCATAAAAAAAGATAAATTTTACGCAAATTCAGCATGTGTTCTTCGTCAATGTCTAATTTAGGGTGACACTAACAGCTCATTAGTACATCTCTAGGCACAATGTCAAGAAAGACAAGTTCTCTGAAACAGGAGTCAAATACCAACGTGGTGGATAACAACTGATAGCCTGACTACTAGTACCATTCTTGAGGTCAGTTCAGTTAGAGTTCCACATGGGCCCACCACAGGTATAAACAGTGGTAAACAGGGTTGCAGCATGGACTTTCAAAGAATAAGTTAGCTGTAGGTTCTTTAACCGAGACAGCTCTTCAGGAGCATCCTAAAATAACAAAGTAGGAATAGGTGTATAACCATGCTGTATATTAAAAATATATTGACTGTGACTGTTAGTCACTAGTCACCTAGCCTATCCCATTTCTGCATTCTACCTCTCCACTTCACTGAGACACCTACAGCTTGAGTTATATTCACATTTACCACTCATATCTTGATTAATCTGCAGCATTGTCTTGTTTTCTTCTTTGAACGCTTAGTCTTTATTGCCAAGGGCCTGTTCAAGTTTCAACCATATGTAACTCTATTCCTGTTCATAAGAGTGTTTCCCTGATACCTCTCATGCCATCAGCCAATTTTCCCTCTTCCGTTCTTTTTTCCCACGCTTCACTTTTCACTTAGGGCCCTACTGAAGGCTGTTCCTATGTTAGAATAGTTTCTTCATCCTTACTGTTTCATATGAATGCTCAAATTTTTCTTTTTGTTTTCTTCTCTGAGTCCTATAAATACAAATAATTAAAAGTTATAGGGTTATCCTTCATATAAGTTTAACCCTGATGAATATTAACAGGATTACCCTTCATATAGGTTTATTATTATTTCACTGCTTTCTCTGGAGGATTTTGTAGGTGGTCACTTTCAATAAAAAACTTTCTTTGGAAGAGGAGAACTGCCTTATTGATCAGCATTTTGCTAGTTGGTTCCAATTTTGGTTATCACAACTAAAATCAAACCAAATGTTCCCTGTCCACCATGATTCTTCTCATTTCCCACGAGTGAAGGATGGCTAGATCAAACACATCTGAAAGATACAACCCAAAGGAGTCAGTTCAGTTTAAATCAACACTGAAGATCTAAGGGACATGTTACACAAAGAGAATCACTCAGCTTAAGCAATAGGTTCTTTTATTTATTCCTAGTAATACACTCATATCTGACTATCATAAAGTGGAACAGATTTTGTTACTATGTTCTGTAGGGTAGAGTTAGGTAAAGACCTTTATTCTGCAGAAGGAAAAAAAAATACAACAGTTCCTTGAGCCTTCACTCATAGGGTTCGGGAAGAGCAAGATGGTTCCTAAGAGGAAGATGAAGGTAATCCTTGAACTAATAACTGCCTGGGTGAGGATTAAGGCAGCCTAATTACTAAGAAATGTTCATGAATATTTCTTCTAATCTCAGTGCTTTTTGAAAGCTAGATGAGCTGTTACCATATGCTCGCAACTGCTAAACAAAATCAGACATTTTCTGCACCTGTCACTAAGAATTGAGGTAATTACCATGTGTGAATTTGGTAGGAGGAGAATCATGACCTTTTACAGAGTTCTCAGAGGAACTGATGAACTTGTAATTTATGAATGCAAATTTTAAAAAAATCATGTTCCTTGTACTCATCATATTGCTTTTATATCTAGAACTGAGATTCCACTGTACCATTAAATTGATAGTAACACAGCCAGTTTTGGTTTTGGGCTGCTCTCTGTAAGACACCATGGCTCTTGAAACATATTTTTAAAGATACCTTCCCTAACAGGAGAAGGTAACTGTACTATAACCATAACAACTAACTTGGAAATTCCATTTTTTTCTAATGACTTTGCACTTGAATAGGTTCTTTTATCCCCAGAGGGTTCTTGAGCTCTTAAGCTTAATAGCAGCAAAGTGCTCTAGAGCAGGATGTAAAGAATCTTTCACCAATTGAAACTGCATGGTAGAAAGAGCCGGTAAGTGTTATTATTTCATAAGACTGAATGTCAGTTTCGACAATTCAGGGAGGCAGTCTGTAGGAATTACATGGAACAGAAAATGAGAATTTTTTTCCCTAAAATTTGCCTCTAGAAGTATGAATTTTAGTTGCAGTTGTCAAAACAGGTTTTGTTGCTGAGGTTTTGTCACTGGTTCACGGTTAGGTGACTTTTTCTTCTAAAGCAAAATAAATCAATCTGTTAAATTCAAAATCATCAGCCTCAAAGACAAAAATAAAATTTAAAAAAATTTGTCTTGCAAAAAATGTACTATAAGATGATAAATTTTAAAAAGGTATGAACATCTTTCCCACACTGCATATCTAGTCAGAATGAGCCCTAAGTCTTCAGTTAAAAGGATTATATGTACATTCTGCCTGAAATAAAAAGGATTTCATTTTAAAACTGAAATTTAATCTCAAGCAGTGCACACATGGATGAAAAGTCTTCACTTTTCTGATGCTTAACAGCCATTTAATGGGCAATAAAGCTTGGTCCCTAAACTGTACTGTTGTAGTATGTCCTTGAACTCTAAAGTAACATATTGGCCTCCAGCTGTTGGCAGTGGACCATATTAGTATTAGTAAGAGGTATCATTAGTGCTACTAAATGTGAAGAGTATTTAAGTTACCATGATCTGGAACATAAATAAACTGTTATTTCATATCCTCTATTCAACTACTCTTTATGGCAGTGTTTACATCTTACTGCTGGGACATATTATGGCATGCAATACAGTCCAAATTAGACACGTGTTCAGGGAGCGTCATGGTTCTCATCCAAATCAGAAGCCTGTGAAGAATAAAAACCAGGTCACGAGAAAAAAAATAAAATTCAATCTTCTTGGGTTTTCAAACACTCTGGCTGCAATAACTCATAGGCCTCCCAGTTCCTAAATTCTCTTTTTTTTTTTTTTTTCACTTGGGTACTTTTACAAATAACAACTGTACACTGTTGTAATTTTTTGTTGAAGATAATTTTAATTTTAAAAATTACAATAATTTTATTTGCATAAAAATAAAATATAACCGTTTACTTAGCATAAAGTAATAAATACTTTTATTATATTCATTATGCTACTAATCATTCTACTCATTATCTAATTTTTAAAAAAAATTTTACAATATGAGTTTAATGTAACAAGAGGGGAGTAAGGCTTTATTTTTGAACAATCCCTGGTTCCAAGAAACATGGTCCTGCATCCTGTATCTTTGCCTCCTTTGGTCTATGGTTGTTAAGTTAGAGTTATAATGCACTGGCTGATTTTACTGTTCCCACCAATATGGCATGACTCTGAAAACTTGGGAAGGAAAGAAGACATGAATAAAATGTCTTGCATTCCAGAGCAAGGGGGTATACTCAAGGAGGGGGGGAGCAGTGGGGAGAGGGAAACTAGGGCTCTGTCTTCCAAAGCATAAGAACATGTTTATAATAGAGCAAACACATACTCTTTAAAAACTGACTTGATTGGAAGAAAATTACTTTTAGCCAGCTACTGAAATCCCTAAGCACATGGTGGTTTGTTTAATGGGAACCAATTTTGAAAGTATTTATGGAATGTATAGAGGGATCCTGTCTGAAAACATATACAAGGAAGGCATACCAGCTGCAGTTATTCCCTTCATCCTCACTGACATTAGCAATTTAAGACTTAGCCAAGCACAAAACACCCATGACCTTCTGAGCCATGCAGTCCCAAAAGAACGCAGAGTCGAGCTCCGAAGTTAGGCAAGCCATCATGAAGAAACATCACTATACCACAGAAGACTTAAAATAAATCTGCAACAGTATTGATAACTGAGACAAACAAGAAAAGTCATAAATCTATGTTTTCTCTCATATGTTGCAATACTCTATTCTCAGGATCTTTATCCCTGTAAAGCTAGCCAAAGTACAAGATTGAAGAGGACTGTAACTCAGCGTGTTTGGTTCCTATTGTTTTCCCTGACACTGATTTTTCTAGCTTTAAAAGTCATTCAAAAACAAATGCTGAATATTGCTTCTACCTGTTTTCTGCTTGAAAAAATAATCCACGGTTTTCAGAGAAATCTCTGTACTATATGACTCTGAATACTTTGTGATGTAAATGCTGAGTAGTTCCTCTCACATGGCCAATTAAAAGATGGGAGAACTAGTGCCATTGCCATTCCAGCTCTCTAGGCTGCTCATTTTAAAAAAATGTGGGTTCAAAATAGGAAAATGTATTTGCCTGCTTAAAGCATTATTTCTCTTTTTTTTTTTTTTTCAAAGTTAGCGCAGAATAACTCAAAATATATATACAGGGCGATTTTTTATTACTCAATTAAACCTCCTTTTTAGTAGTCATCTTTGTTGTTATTAGTCAGAACTTTTTCAGTGGTCCAGTTTACAGCATGATTGTCCAAACAGGTGCATTAGCATTATTTGAGGGAGGAAGTGAACACAGCAAGGGAGAGAATGAGCTGCTGGAGAAAAAAATGCATGTGGGAATTTCAGAAGTTAATTCACTAATTTACAGTTCTAAAACCTACTCTAAACATATTATTGTGGGATATTTTATTACAAGTTGCTTAGTTATATTCTCACATTGGAAAGGTGTCAACAGAAGAAATTGAGAAAAACTCCCAAAGCAGATTTTGGCCATTTACTTTTGACAGGGAAAGCACTGTCTGGGAAGAGAATATTCCTGAGGCTCCTAGGTCCCTGATAAATTATTAAATTATTAATCAACTATCTTCTCCCTCAGATATCAGAAATCCCAAGGAATATCATACTATGCCAAAATGTTGATGTAAGGTGTATGGTATTCAGCTATTCCAATTAAAAAATTAAAAAATATTTGGAATTAATGAAATTATTATTCACAACAGAGGAAGGAAAAATATCCATCAACACCTGAATTAAATTTTCTAGGCAAAGATTGACTCATTAAAATAAAAAGATTGTATTCTTTGCAAATATAGACTCATAGTTGAAAATAATTTTATGCTTACAGCTCTACAAAGCTTTTAGGCAACATCCATCTTCACAATAAGAGGAAATTTTTTCCTGAAAAAGATGGGAACTTGCCCATATGGTTCTTGTGAGTCCTCAGCATGTTTTTTTCATCTTCTTCCATAGGGAAAGTAGAATAAGGAATGATGATTAATATTGCTGGCATTTTTGGAATAATTGTAACATATATTTAGCAATTAGGTTCACAGCTGTAAATAATATTATAATAAATATGCTTTATTAATGGTATCCATAGCATTATAAAACTTTTGCATGCATTATGAAAGCATGAAAGGATGAATTGGGCTTACAGAATTTCTTATTTTAACAATTTAATATTTCAGTACTCTACCAAAAGGGTGAGATTAAAGGTAACATGAACAGAAGGATAACACTCGCTTTAGAAGAAATTATGGTGCCAGAAACGGCTTATATTTATATACTCTTAAGTTAAAATACTGCCAGAAAAAAAAAGATTAACTTATGAGAAAGAAAAAAAAAGAAAGAAAAAAAAAAAGAAGTTTGGGTAGTATTTTTTTTCAAGAAGGAACTTGATTTGGTCTGTGGAAGAATATCAAATTGTACTTATCTAGTTTAGACTGTTCTAAACCAGATGAGTTTTAGTCCTAAATGTAACATTACTTAATGTTACAAACTACTGTTGATGATATTTCCTTAGATGACGAAATTTCTTCTGTAATGAGTGGGAAAGGAGTTTAGAAAAGATTAAAAGGAATTAGTCCATGAGTTGTTAGAAAGTACTTCTCCATACATGCATGTGCATTTAGCGCCTGATTTTTCCTGTATTCATTGATAAAGTTCTTATTTGACTAAGAGCAAATCTTCTGTAGTATAATACTTCAATGAATATTTGTTATCTCATCTAAGTGCTTTGTTTACTTCATAGATCCTTTAGGTGTAGAAATAGGGGAACAGTATAAAATAGAAAAATCAAGGAAAAAGTAATATTAAGACCACGAACAAGAAATATGTTTATGTTAAGAAGAAATCTAATTCAGCATTTCTGAAGGAATAATGTTTCAGTTATATTAAAATAGACCAGCGGGGGTGAATATCATTAATTTTATGCTGACAAATTGTAACCAAAATCTGTATAGCTCTGTTGATGTTATGACAAGTGCACTGCTTTACATTTTGGCCTACATTTTCTCTTCCTAATCACTGAAATCACTCAACCTAATGTTTCAGCTAGAAAGCTGTTACTGAAACCACCTCAGTGAATGAATCTTCCTGTTTTCTTGTATCTCACATTACACAATTCACTAAAGGGAATTGTTTTTACAGAAATATGATTTTACAAGTAGGAACCAGTTTTAAGTGACATCTAGAGACTTTGAAAGAAATTTTTTTCTGCCTTTTCATGGATTTTTAGTTGGTAGATAATTTCTGGATCCACGGTAATTTCTGGAACTATGAAAACTCATGTCAGTTCTTTGGGATTTAGTGATTGGGTCAAAATGCAGGTAATCACAGTACTTTAATACACTTTTTTAAAAAAAGAATTTTGAATAGGTGTAGCAGATATTTTCTAATGCAATTTGAGTGTCTAAATTAATTAGTTTTAGTTAGTGGTTTGGGGTGTATTTTTTAAATGACAGAAGTTGGATAGGGAAATGAAAGAAACTATACCTCAGCTGACAATCAGTAACTGAAGGAAAACTAATGGAGTAAGTGAAGAGAAAAAATTAAATGAAATGAGATCTTCCTGTGAAAAATGTTCTTCTTTTCTTCTCAGAGTGGAAATATGGTCATTAGAAAGGTGTTTTTTCTTGAGATTGTAGTGTTGATAATAACTTTTAGGTCATTATCATGTCTTCTACTCTTATTAAACATTTGGGACTTAAGTGTCTAAGTAATTATTGTATTGTTCCCTACTCAGTGGATTTGGACAATTAATACAACATCATCATGGCTAGGCTTCGCGAACGAAGATTTGGGAAGGGCTCTACCCACGCTTGCTACAAGCGCGTTGGTGGCTAAAAAGGCCAATGCGAGACAGACAAGTCCGGTGGCAAAAGGCACAGCAGAAAGACTCCCCAGCTGATATCGACAAGACGCGATTCTTTCTGCGCTGTCTCTTCTCGAGAGTGATCCTGTGTGTGTTCTCAAAAGAAGCAGCGGCGTTATAGATCTTGTGTCTCCAGGCCTCCCGATTGGAGGCCAGAGTAGACCAGTG
>JAWMRA010000130.1:37775242-37851584 GCA_035584735.1 Pseudotriccus pelzelni | reverse complement strand
ATTGCCATATCTGACTTGGCCGCGCTGGCCCTCGTGAAGCATGATTAACATTTTGAGGAATTTGGGAGGACAACCTAGACGTTCCAAAATCTGCCACAGACCTTTTCTGCTCACAGTATCGAAAGCTTTCGCGAGATCAACAAAGGTTACATAGAGACCTTTGTTCTGCTCCCTACACTTTTCTTGCAGTTGCCTGAGAACAAATACGATGTCCGTGGTACTTCTGTTGGCCCTGAAACCACACTGGCAAGCAGGCAATTAATACAAAGTACACTGTGAAAAGACAACTTTAAATGTGAAAAATGTACTACTTTGTAATCTGTGATTTGACTTGTTTCTCTTTCATGGCAAGTGACTAAAGTTTAGACATAGGAAAAGAATACACAGATAGTAGCACTTTGATTTCTCTGCCCACTCCCAACTGCACATCTGGCTGGTTAGCATCTAATTAACAAGCACTGCTGGGGTTGTAAAACAGATCTTTTTTTTTTTTTCTACTTTGTTGTGGGATTTTATATTGAATTTTCTTCTGTGCAACCAGATTTATGAGAAGTAACTATTTCTGATTCCTGGAAAAGTTAAATACAGACGATCATAAAAAACCAAAATGTAATATTTTACTTTGCCAGGCTTTGTACTGTTATTATTATATTCTGTACAGCCTAACAGTTTGGGATGTTTATGTAAAGGCAGAATTTTGTCCAAAAACATTAACCAGAAAAAATATACCAAAAAATACCAAAAAAACAGTTGGTCCAAGTGTATTTGCATTTGCAGTAAAAAGAAGGGACTTGTTGTTAAATACAATAAAGAAGAATCTTGTTTCTGAATCTTAAGATGTTATTATATCATTAAAGAACTCTGATATTCTAAAAAAAAAAAAAAAGCCAAGTGGGTTTTTTTGTAAGACTTAGTAGTAACACTTGTACTAAAGCTTATGCAAATGTTAGAGTAATACAGTTAGGAGAATGTGTGGGAAACTTGAGAGCTACAAAGGGAAATGAGTAATCCTTAATTGATCATCTAAGTGCTTTTTTGTAAAAGATGCATTCAGTTCATTTTGGAATACGCTATTCCTAAATCAGATAAACTAATGCCTCTGAAGATAATATTCTTGCCTCTTTCACTGTTTCCTTGTGTGTTGTCCTTGCAGATATTCATTTTATTCACTTTAAAATACTTCAGAGGCTATTAGTCTAGAAGCAAAAAATCTAAGATTCAGATTCCATTTATTTGATTGGTATTTATGTCTGGCATCCTTACCATATCATCTACTTGTACAACATGTAAAGCATACCTGTTTGCCACTTCTTAGCATATGAAATTCTGTTAAATTTTTAGTCAACAAGGTAATAAACACTATGAAATTGTATGGAATTTAGATCTATCAAAATTCCTACTCACAAGAAAAGTGTAAGATTCACCAGTCTGTAGGGTTTTGTGTTTCATATTCAGCACTATAATAGTAAGTGATTGAAGCATAATGCTTTTTTACCATCTAAAAATAAATTACATAATACTCAAAAGGCCATGATGGCTATCCTGCTCCCATACAAAAGCATCATGTGTGCCATAAGCCTTTAGCAGATCCAAATGGACAGAGAGACTGTCACCATTCTAAATGTTTATGATATTTGCAGCAGGACATCCACGTGCAAGAATCATTCATTTTGTTTAAGTTCCCTTTCCAGTTTCCATGTGGTCTGTGACTGTGAGGCAGTCAGGGAGGAAAAGTGGAGGGAAACATAAGACTTAAGTCTCTTAGATAAGCACACATCTCCCTTCAGTATTTAATAAAGAGGCAAAATACAGAAAGAAAAATTCCGACAACTTGGATAACAAATGTAAAATATGATAATAGTAACCTATGATATAGGCAACTGAAATATATTCTGGCATCTCTTAAAAGAGCTTGGAATTGCTTCAAATATTTGGATTTATGTGTGGATTAAACTAATTTAGGAATAGTTGAATTTACCTTTTGTAGCATTGTTACAATCTACTTTGTTAAGGGCAGTTGTCCTGTGACTTCTTTCTGTTTATCCCTCTCAATATAGAGTACCGGATATTGACATATCTCTTAATTCTTGGTGCTGTAAGGTGTTTTCCAAAGACATTGACTTGAAGGAGAAATAAATAAGAGACAATGGAATTTAAAAGGTGAAAGGCAATAGTTCCAAGAGGAACCCTCCTATTTCTTATTTTAACACCTATTGAAACAAGACAAGGTTATTTATGCATTTTATTAGCTGGAGAAAAGTGAAATAATTACAGCTTCTGTTCCTTTCTTCTGGTGGAAGTGTGGGCTTCTACACAAGCTGATACTCTAATTTTCATTTTTCTTCTGTTTCCACGTCATATTTCAAGTATTGATTTTTGACCATATAAGGGAAAGCAGTGAAATACTAAATTCATCTAAAACAAAAAATCACTCAAACAAATGAGAGATTGATAATGGATGTATTTTCCTTTTTATCTACTGTGTAATATTTCTAAGTGAAAAAAACCCCCTGAATTGAATATTTATGCTGACTCATACCAGCCAAGTTCTTAAAATAGCAAAGCTGCATCATTATCTACAATTCTAAAACTAAATTGCCATGCCATTGATCAGGTATTATATAAAAAGGCTTAAGCAGACTTCCCAGGGAGGCTCATTTCCATTCAAATCAAACTGATCACAAGTGTAACCCCACCCTATTTGTAATGCCTGGTGGGACACACAGGGCTTCTGTTGTTTATGAAGTATTGCAGTGTAAGTAATTTGCCTGCGTAAGAGATCTATAGCTTGAAGGTCAAAGGTCTTGATCGCCTGTGACCCAGAAACAAGAAATGTTTAGGCTTTCTATGTACATAAAGTTTGGCCACTTCAAAACCTTTTGAATGCGCCTGTGCTGTGCCCCTGCAGCTTTATGTGACTCTTCTCTCTGCAGTAATTGTTTCAAGAATTCCTTTAAAAATAATACTTTTCAGGGACTCCTTGGCCTCCCAGACTATGAATAAAAAATACATTCACTGTCACAATTGAGCTCTTGGGAGTGAATAATATACTTGCCTAGAAGTTCGTTACCTCGGGTTACCGTTAAAACAGCATCTTAAACTGTGATTTCAAAGACAATATTTATCTCCATGGTTTTAATTACCTGTGCAACTTTGGGTATGATAATTAACCTTGCTGGGTTTTTTCCATGCTCCATAAAATCTCAGCTTACAATAATGCAGTAAATATAACAATCACATGCTACCTAAGAAGATACTTTAGTTTGGTTAACTTCAGGTTATCTGAATTTTAGGGTATCTCTTAGATGAAGAAAAGATTTTGTCAAATGATCTGGAATTTATCACTGCAGCTGCTGGATCAGGCAGCAAGGGAAATTAATCCAAAAATATGCTAAAAATTTTAGGGATTTTAGTGAAGTCTCTTTCCCAGTCTTGAGTGTGATCTCAGCAACATTTTGACTGCTTTTATTTAAAGTATGCTAACACACTGTGTGTGTTAACACTTGGCAATGAGATTTTTATGGTGAGTTGTATCTCTCCCTTGCCTTGGGCGAAGTGTTAATTCTCATAATGTTCCTTTTTTGTTTGGTTGGTTGGTTTTGGGTTTTTTTGGTGGTTTTTTGTTGTTGTTGTTGTTGTTGTTGTTGTTTGCTTGGGGTTTTTTTTGATAGAGTACTGCTATGCTAATAAGAGTCCTGTTAGAAATAGCCTAAATCTATTTTGGGCAAGATTGTTCTGGAGATGGTCAATCATATATTCATAGGTTTCCAGTTTGCAGATCTTTTCCTTTTCACTACTAATGAATGTAGGTTGGTAGCAAAATAGGGGTTTAAGAGCAAAAAACAGAATACTTATTTATGTTCAGTTCTGAGTGGAAAAGTTCTCCCTGACACTACCCCAGCAAAGAGCTTCTCTTATGCAACTCGTGCTGGCCTCTCTTGCTGTGTACACGTGAAACATCAGGACATGCAGTAGGTAAGTCATCATGGAGTGCAACTAGGGCAAGAGTTTACATGTGGGACCTTAAAGCAATTCCAGATTCAGTCACTCAGACTTGGTGTTTAATGCATATTTTGCAGAGACAGAATGTCCATATAGCTCCAGTTACATGCTTATTTAACTGACTTAAGGCATGAGCCAATGAAATTATATATTTTGACTTCAGTTTTTATGTAAGCTCAATATCTAAGCTACCACCTTCTCAACCTTTTCACATGCTTCCTTTTCTTTTTTTTTTTTGGCGACCTTTTCTTATAGAAAGAGGGACTAAAGAAAAGCATTTTTTGACTATTTAAGCTTTTATTTTTTTTTTCTCTAGGCCTGGCTCAAGAGTAGAGAGAAAAAGCATCACTATTTAAAAGGTCTCTGTCCCCTTAAAGTTTTTGTTGTATTCAAGCTGGCTAAAGGTGGGATGACAACTGAGAAGCCCAGATGGAAAGAAAAACTAGCATATGCAGTTTTTAAATCATTCACATGGCTATTTAATTTGTCATTAAGAAAACTGCTGAAAATAGCAACATAATATGTTTTTCTAACTACGTCTCTTTTGCATAGCATATCACACTTTAGTAGTAGATACTAGTGTAGTCTTACATGGAAAATGTAAGTTATTTTAACATAAGCAGGCTAATTGTAATTTTGAAACAGACATGGCTTGCCTGCCTTTATTGATTGTCACAGTTTAACTTTAATTGTTATAGCTGACAGTGTTTTATCTCTCTCATGCATGGATTTTAGCCTTTCACAGATTAGATCCAACTATTCATTTTCCTTGAAGGGTGGGGACTCACAGGTTAGTGAAGACTTTAAATTACCATTTGTTTTTAAAGAAACTCAAGTAGTCAGTAGACCACATGGGCTGCTTTTCACTTCAGAAAATACCCCTAATTGTAATGCTATTTGTCATTTTAAGACTAGGAATATGACCTGGGCTCCCAGGCCCACATAGCAAATAAACACTCATGTCTCATGAGAGTAGTACTACCATCTTACTACCAACTTTGGCTCATTATACTGAGATCATTGAAAATTTAGTCTTTTTAACATACTGTGTATGTGATATATGAGAGTGAGTGTTGCTTGCAAATGTCCTCTGTTCATCTGTAATATAAACAGGCCATACGTACTGGTCCCTAGGTAACCAGTTTCTGGCTCAGTGTTTAATCTGCAGTCTCCTGTAAAGATTGTGTGTTGGACCTGATTCTGTTTGTATTAGAAAATTATCTAGAGTTTGTACAAATTCTAATGATTTACTATGCAGGATTCTACCATATATAACCTAAACTGAAAGCTATGATAACTCCTTTACCCTATATGTCATAGATGCTTAAGCAGCAAATCATTCTCGTCCTTGGGTTTAACCCCTACACCATATTTTCTTTGTCTTTTAGAGACTACATCCAGCAAACTGAAGTTCATTAACTCATGAATAGTGTTGTACTTTGTTGCTTTTCCTAACTGCCTGCTCCTTAATGCTCTTACCTTCACTTTTTAAAATGTCTACTAATGATTCATATGCAGTGAATAGTCTCACTCTAATGATTTGGAAAATGTTTCTTCCAATTTTCAGTTCTCTCTTATCTCAGACTCTGAGAATTAGAAAAGAAAAAATAAGAAGTGTATGCAGGAAAGTCTGTGCTGCACGAACTGTAACTATCTCATTATACTCTTATTTGGATTGCATTTACCACCTCTTGCACTGAGGTTTTGAATTTTTTCTGGATGTTCTGCTTTGTATCTGCTTTCACTGTTCTTAGTACAATGGAACCTTCATCTTATACTTTCTTTTCCATTTGGAAAATGTGGTCAGACACTCAGTAGAAACTAATTCATATCTGGTTGGGAGTTTATTATTCATTTGTTTGGGGTTTTTTTTCCCCATTTCCAGAAAGTGGATTTTCAAGGTGAGTTTTGCACTCTTGCACTAAGTTCTCAAGGTGTCTTCATCTATAAAGTTCCTCTAGATGTTTTCCAGCATGTATTGCTGCCTGCAGAGTTGTAGCAGGCAACCTCAGAGTCTCAGAGTCTTGTCAACTCTTGCATTCCTCTCTTCTATTTTATTTACTACAAACCATATATATCCAACTGTTGTGGTGGTTATCAAACAAAAACATTCTCATCACTACCAAATCAACCATGATAGTTGCTTTCCTCTTTTAGGATTGCTAAACTGTCTTTTGTATTGGACCTGTGCTTCATCCATTACAAAACAGTGTCATAATTTCCCATCCTGCCATAGTGGAGATAAATCTCTAAGTAGATGATATCCTGAATACAATTTTGTAATGTTTCCTTATTCTTAATAGGAGTGAATACCTACTTTTTCTCTGCCCCCTGCCCCCTACTCTCCCTTTGAGAACCAGGCTGCACCAGCAATCATGTCTACACGATTCTTACTTCAGAACTCTTTTTGTTAGGTAGATCTCAGAGGCACTACAAATACTAATCAAGAAGTAAGGATTTGCAAAATGAGACTTTTTACCTGCTTGTTGATTCTATTTGCTCAGATAAATTAGCTTGCAAGTTCAAAAGTGCAAGCAGATACATTTGTGTCATTTAAACTGAATTTTCATCTATGCTCCATTCTGGGCAACTAAAAAAGAGAAGCAGAGAAGTGGAAGTATAGGAAGGCACAACTGGCAGTTTGATAATCCAGCTCTTACCTGAAATGCACAGGATTTGTAAGATGAACACAATTGAAACTATACTGTTATTTCTGAGTCCATATAACTTACAAATTTGAGTGATGTGTGCTTTAGTTTGTTGATTGTCTTATATTTCCACCAGATTAAATGGTCTCATTTCTACCATTGGTTTTTCATTTGTTTTCAGCTTTCTGAAACACCGGTCTTGCAACAAAACTGCATCTTACTTGGTCAGTTAAGATTTTCTGCTCTTTAACTAACCCTAAATTCAAAGTCACTTAAAATGATCCTTTATGGTATAATAGAAAACTCAAACTGAAAACCGTACATCTTTTGACAGCTGGCAGCAGGAAATGACATCCTAACCACAAACCCAACCGAATGTTTTATCTCACATGGACACATCCTTGCCTATGAATGTACTTTTCCAGAAATGACCGTCCGTTGAATAACTGTGACAGGTGTCACCGTCAGTTGGTCAGCGGACAAAACTGCCTCTGATATGCCGACTGGTACATCAGCAGCAGCCTTGCAGAGATGAATCTGCTAATGCAAGTGTATTTTTCTTGCCTTGGTTCTTACAGGGGATTAATAGAAGTTACTCTCCATTACCTAGCAAAATGCTTTCAGTCCCGTGGGGTGACAGTAACAGGAGTGTCTGATTTTATTTTACCAGCAATAGCACTGAGAATTCCTTTCAGGTGCCATAGCATTATTGAGTCTTATCCACACAGTGAGGGTCTAAAGTATGTGTGTCCTTATTTCTTAGGCTTCTGGATGGTCTCTCTGAGTTAGGTAAGACTTTAGGAAGAAGGAATTACTGTAACATTAGTATGCCATCCTGGAAACACTAGCACTACTTAGCAAGGGCAAGTTTTGTGATATTTGCAGTTTGGGAACTTTTCTTGAAATATTGCTTAACCTCTACTTTAGAATTTTAGTATAGTATCTGTAACTTTACATTGAGCCATAAAAAGCTGCATGATTTGCAATATGAAATTTGTTTGTTTGTTTTGTATAGATTTCTCTTCAGGAGCAAATTTTTGTAACTCTATAGGGAATATTTTTTGACTTAATGATTAGTAATAAAAAAAGAAAAAAATGTTAAGAATTTTTAGGAATATAATAAAGACATTACATAGAAAACACCACTGCAATCATTTAAATCTGCAACAAACACACAAGAACCTTATGCAATTCTTTTTTATTAATTTCAGTTGTTAAAAAAAGGTTTAAAGGAGAATAACAACTATAATCAAATGTACAAACCCATCTTCCTCATGAACAAAAGGCATATTGACTGGGACCCTTCAGGAAAAAGAAAACTAAGGAATATATGGAAGGAGGTTTACAAAATCAAGTGTAGAGGAGAAGGTGAATAGGGATTTATTTCAGTTCCGTCATAAGAATGAGAGGCATAAAATAAAACCAGTAATATTCAGAGCAAAACAAGGAAGATTCTTGTTCTTCACACAACGTTATTGAGCTGCCATATGGTGTTACGGATAGTGAAAATTTACATGATCTCTAAGTGTGACAGTTCAGATTCCTGGAAAAAGTAACTTAAGAACTGTTACCTAAAAAAAATGATAACATTTCTGCTTAAGAAGTTTTTAAGCTGCATCTTGCTCAGAGAGAATTCAAGTTCAGAATCACACAAAACAATCATCAGCTAGAATTACATTTTCTTGACAACACTAAATTATACATTTCACGTTTTTTTCTCTGTCTGGTAAAAACAATGTGATTAAAATGACTTAATATGGAATTTTACAACTAAATGTATGATCTTAGTGTACAAACTCCTGGAGCTTAAGTTTGTGGGCTGAGGTTGTACACTTTCCATTAAACTTGAAAATAACAGACTCTCATCTTTCTCAAATTGTACTTATTACATGCTTACTCATGTAACAGTACTTATCCACTGATAGAAATGAGTGGTGGTTTTGGATGAGCCTGGAAGATAGGGCTCGGTCACATAAGAACTGACATTTTGGATAAAGATGACCTTTCCTTGGTGACACCAAGGAAAAGAAACTTGGTAATATGTGGTTTTGGTTTTTAGTTCATGCTCTGCAGTGGTTTGCTGTAGGTTCCTGGTAGTCATCTTTAGCTATATTTGAGTTTTACAGAGGGTGGTATGAATTCCCTGCTTCTGATGAACTTTTATGGCTTTGCAAACCCTGCTAAACTATCTTTACAAATTTTTGATTGTATAAGGTTCAAAAAGGAATTATTAAATTTCTTTTAACAGAACAAAAATAATCTTACCTGAGGTTAAGTATCTAGAGAGAAAATGCTGGGTTTATAGCCAATTTCTCATATTATATAGTATTTGTTATTACTATTCCCCTTGTAAAACATTGTTACATGTTTTATTTGATGGAGAAGGAATATTTCTGTGGGTTTTTTGTTTTGCTTTCAGAATTAGGTATAAATATATCCAGAGGCATATAGTGGTATATGAGATTTTCCTCCATCTGTTGGGATTAGAAGGTGAAAATACAGGGAAAAAAAGTTCTCTTTTAATAGAGAGAAAACAGCCAGTTAAGTCTTGTTCTCCCTTTCTGAATGCACACATCTTCAGTTTCTACAATTTAAAAAGAAGTATTTTTGTGGGAGCTGTTTATTAAAATAGTATTACCTCTTCAGATTCTTGGCTTGTTTTCTTCCATTCAAAATAAATACTAATTTTTAAATGGAAAAGAAGGCATTTTTGTAATGACAGAATCAACTTACTGTAAGCCTCATCTTGTCCTTAAATTACACTTTCATTCCTATAGAATGAAGAAATAGAAAGATATGTTGCCAAGTTTGAAAAACAACACTTTCCTTCCTTTCAATACAGGATTGAACTTGATGAAGAATCAGAAATTGGTTTTGCAACAAAAAGCACTGGTGTTATGTTGCTATCAATTTTGCCAAGACCAATGCATTTGAAACACAAAATATCTATAGACTTCTTCATCATAAGATAAAACTTCATCTAGGGATAAAACTTTCTCACTGAGGATAGTGGAAAATTTTGTTATTGATTTTTAGTAAACTTTGGATTTTATTTGTATTGGAATATCACCCATCCCTTCATAACCATCACCCAAGCAAATAATAAAGACAAGGCACTAAATTATATCAAAAGTGTAACTTACAATCTAAATTACATCTGAAGAGTAACTTATAAGATTGTGACTTGAGTCAGATTCACAGGTAAATAACCTTTCTGCTAATTAAGAACAACATAGATTCTTATTTCATTTTAACACTTTGAATTGAAAATTAAACCTTGCTGAAGCAAAATAGGAAAAATCATCGAAATGGAGAAAGGAAATCTTTAGGGTAGGACAAAGCAATGCTTTCAGGGTTGAGCATCAGACCCCAAAAGGGGAAAATACCTACTTAAATTCCATATTTGTAGTATCTTTACAGTTTTTCTGTAGGTAACCAATGTTAAACAACATTTTGTCTATATGTTTTATTCATCTTATTTTAACTATTCTAATAGCATGCATGTGACTGAGCAGCAGGATATCTTTCATGTACAAAACACTGAGTATTAGTAGAACTGCAATCCTGTCAATCTTTTATTTAAACAAAAGAAAAAAGAGGCCCCAGTAAAACTACTAAAGGTTAGTGTTGCTTTCTGCCAATATAGGATGATTACATGTATGGGAGGGTAACAAGTTGATCATTTCTGATATGCATGTATAAATAAATATTTTCATAAACTATAAATATACTGTAAGAGTATTAGCAACATGCTTTCTAGTTTCCATAGATGTCTTGTGGCCTTCTGCCTAAGCTTTGGAAACAATAACTGTGACACTGATGTATTCAGTGCTATTGTGCCTGTTGTATTAGCAGAAAAAAAAAAAAGACACTTCAGAATAAGATATTCTGTTTAAGATACATTTGGATGAACCTGGGGTAAATCTGCCTGGGAAAATGAGATTTAAGTGTCTAGAAAACAAGATTAGCCTTTTCCATTTGATCTTTGGTGAAATCATGTTGAACTGAGATGTTTCAGAGTTGACAGCTCCTGGTGAACTCACTTTTTCTTCATCTTATGGAATTGGAGAGCAGAGGCCACAGGCCCTGCTGCCCTTTTATTGTCTTATAGCTCTGTTCAGTCAATTCTCATGCAAGAACTTGTTTTGCGTATATTGAGTAGCTAGAGCTTCACTAATAGTATTTGACATTATAATAGATGTCTAGCCAAAATTATAAAGATCAGATGGATTCAAATCTCTGTGATTAATAGGATATGTTACTTCACGCATTTTTTTTTCTTCTCTGAAGTAAGAATACATAATGAATTTAATAATGTAATTATGGTTTTTTACAACTTCCTAGAATTATTACCTCAAATAGGAGGCAAAAAGTTAAATGACAACTACCTCTTTCCTGTTTTAATAGAAGTCAAGCATAAGCCTCTGTAGTTAATACAAAAAGAGGGTTATGTGCTACTTTTTCTTAATTATGTAATTCTGAAGCCTTATGCATGGTATCATTTAAAAAAAATACTGCATGGCAGACCAACTAGATTCAGGAGAAAAAAAACTGCAGTGGAATTATTATCTGTTCATATTTTGTAAACCAAAATCAGTGCTCTAAATAGATCTCTCACGTGGAAATTGTGTCTCGATTGGTGCTCGCTCTCTACTCTGCTATTAATTCAGTTGAGAAATTTACATTTATTGCACAAGAAACTTAGGATGAATAAAGAAGTATGGAATTTCCTCATTCCAGGTAGGCATTTACTGCTTGCAATGAGAATGCCTAGAGAGGTATTGGGCAGAATGTTCTAAGCTGAGTCTCAGATATTGGAGAAACTAAGTGTTGCTTTCAGATGAACTAAAGTTTGTAGCTCATAAGACATGATACTTCTGAAAATCAGAACACTTGTAGAGAATAATTGATATTTAGATATAAATGAAAGAAGACCTGGAACACAGTTGTCTTGTTTCCATTTATTTAAGTCTGGTGACATGCACAAAGGGAAAGCAGTGCTGATTAAATTACAACCATAAATGTGGTTCCAATATATGGAACAGATCAACTTATGGGGAGTTTTCACATTTGGTTTGCTAAAAAAAATGTTATAATACATTTAAGTGTAAGGACTACCATAGTGCTATGTGAGTAAGGAAACTCTGCACGCTTCCCCGGTAGTTTTTGGAATTCTGAGGCTCTTATTGAAAACACCATTCCATAGTAGTCTACAAAAAGCTGATCTGGACATATAATGAGTCATGCAGTTTGTCTCATGTATCTGTATTTCAAATTCAGAAGACTTCATAATTGTACGTAAAATGCTTCATGTTTCTCCTCTATTCAAGTAAGTCTTTTTTTTTCAAATGCCTTTTTTTTAACCTTTTTCATACCTGTTGGGAGCAGAACGGTATTCTAAATCTAGTCTTAAAGAGGGGAAATGAAGTGATGCTGGATTTTAATACTTAATGTGAGGTATGTTGGTCATCCATGATATAATCTAAGGGGCTTTGTGCGAGATTTTTTTAAAAGTTTTTTCATCTATAATTAAATCAGACTTCTAAAATACCCACCTGCCCACTTCTTTACATGGCAGGGTTAGAATATTGTTTGTCTATATTACGAGATGCACATAGCCATTCCAGGAACTAACAAACTCTATGCCAGTTCTGTAAAAATCTCTTCCAATTCACCAAAAAACCAAACCACAACAACAATCAAAAAAAACCCCCAAAAGACCCCAAACTATCCTTACTTTTATAAAGATCATAAAGAGTCCAGCAAGGCAGTTTAATGTTAAATTAAAATGCTCATAAAGTTAAGATTATCAATACTACATGTTGTAAAGGCTTGTAGCTGCAGTGCAAGGAAGAAAGGGAGGAAAAATAACATGGTCTCTCTAACAGCAAAAAAAGGAACTTATAAATATTGTTTTCTTCCTTGATAAATCTGTAACCTTTACTTGTTTAGCAGTATCACTTCACTTTGCTAACCAGAACATTTTGAATGCCTTATTTCTGAAATACCAAAGGAGCCATGAAAGAGTTTGTTTGACTTATGTGTAACAGATTAATCAGATCGCTAAAATTGTTCATAAGTTTGCCTCACAACGTAGTCTTTAATAAGAGAGATTCTTTATCTATAAAGAGACAAACTGTTTTTTAGTTTTCAAAGTTTATAAGATTGGCAGCAAAATAAAGTGGGGGCGGTGGTGTCTGGGTTTTCTGGGTCTAGGGACATAAAATTAGAACCTTTTAATATGTAGTCTTTTACCACCGAAAACACTCACATCCTCTTCCTCTAAAAGCAACATAAAAACAAAAGAGCACAACAATGAAAACACAAACAAACAAACAAAACCCCCAAAAACCGCAAGGCTCCATTGTGGTTTTTTTTTCTTTTCTGACCTGGAATCTATTCTTTCTTAGATTTTTGTTCCACCTCAACTTTTTAAGCTTTTTCCAAGCCTGCCGTGTCTCAAATGCATTTTCCTTTGCTTAATCTGTAGTCTATTTTCACACTTTGTAGAGCACCTGGTGCTTTTTATGTCATATTTCACAACAGCTGACTGTATCCCAGAATTCAGTCAGAATTTCAGATCATCTGAAATATCCTGTTTCCATGCAGCTTGATTTTGACAGTCCAAATGTCTCAGATAGAAATCAAAGTACTTTAATAGAAATCACTCCATGAGCAAGATGAGAACATTAAGGATCTAAAAACTTTTAGACTGACTTCAGGCAAATGTAATTTTTTTTCATTCACTAATTTGATAATTCTCCAGTAAAACCTACTGAGATGCCTAATCACTGAGATATATCACACCTTTCAATTTTTGTTCAATAAAGACCTAAAAAAATGAGCAAGACACAAACCTTAAAATGAAAACATTGTCAGTCAACAATCAAATACTTCTCTTATTTATCAAGTATCCCAGTATTGCCTTTGCTCCATTTTGATAATCAAATGGTCACGTGTGAGACTAATTTCCTGTTCCACTTCCTCCCTGTATTTCTTGAACATCTCCTTATGGCATTGGGGCTCCCCAAGGACAGATTTTCCAATGTAGATTCTCAACATGAGACTTTTCTTCTGTAACTTCAGGGATCTCAAGTTAGCATATAGTGTCACCCTGTTACTAACTGAGCATGTCCTAAAATAAGTGCCAAGGAAATGGAAAATGACTTCCGCTTTGGAAGGGGCTTGTTGCTTTTCATGGACTTTAATGGACAAACAGACATTTGGCTTTAGGCTAGAACCTTAACTCTGGGATGATGAAAGGGAGGTGAGATCCTCTTCTATTTGCTTTACTCTTTCTGAGTGCAGTTAGTTTTGATTAATATCTGCTCACACATGACTACTGTTGAAAAAAATTGTAATTCTCTCTTTAGGTTTCACATTCTTTGGCCCCATGTGAGGGAGTGAATGTTGGCACAGTGAAAAAGGAATATCAAGGCAACAGTGCCCTTGAGGCATCCTGGCATTTGCATGAATTTGAAGATTTCTATGTATTCCAGAGGCTGGAACAAACACAGTTCAACTGATAATCTGGAGAAAATGTCAAGCAAGCAGAAACATCTTTTTTTTTTTTTTTTAACTTTTGCATGGAAAAATTGGTAGAAATAGCCTATAAATGTCTGTTTTTAACATAAACCATCTTTTTAATCAAAGAAAGCAGTTAAACATACTTTGAAATGTCAAACTGACAGCTCTGGTTTGTTAAAACCAAATGGTTTGGCTTTGTATCTTAAGAGGGGGGGAAAAAAGGAGTTTGCCCATGAGGTCAAGTGTTCAAGCCAACCTGAAAAAATGGGTAGTGTTATAATTGCTCCCACTGCTGTGCAAACATGAAGCTGACTGATTAAATGAGTTTGCTTAATTATGAACTCTGATACTGTATATTTAGGGTAAACTTTTGAAAACTCACTGAGTTTGAGCCCAGCTCTTTTTGACCTTGACTGAGAGTATATTGAACTCAACAAGTTGTTTTATTCCTACTGGTACTCAGCTTTATTATTATTTAAGAAGGCATCTGTTACACAGTTTAACTAAACAACAGGTCACACACTATGAAGAAAATCCCTTGAAGCAACTATACATCTAGACTTTGAAGTCTCTGTTTAAAAAAAAAAAGGGAATACACTTTTCCTCCATAGTTTTAAAAATCAAATGATTTTTCAGCACCTCCTATGATTATTAACAGCCTTGCTATGCATATCACTACATGAGTAAATCTTTCTCATTGGAGTCTTATCCCTTTTGGCTAGATTACTGACATATTTGGATAAGAGCAAGAAAAGGAATATGGACTTACAAAAATCAGATGTGATTTGAAAGAAGCGTATTACAATGTAAAAAGATATAATTAAAACTAATTATTGTTCCTAATTCCCTCTGATTGCTTTAAAGGTTTCAGTGCACAACTGTGGACTAGAAACATTAGCCTATCAGGTGAATATCTTCAGATTTGTGTAGAAACAAATATTCCTTTGGGCTATTTTGATTTTTATGTAATTTTACCAACTAGAATACTAGAAATCCATAGATCCACCGAAACCAATCTATTTTCATTATAAGAGATTAGAGACTTACTAGGAGTAATCTAAGAGCAAAAAGCATGTGGTGCAGACGTCTGCTATCTGCATCCCTTTTAAGCAGAAAAATGCTTTTAAAACTATTGTGCAAGTTGTCTCATCTTTCTTGTGGCTGTCATTGTAGTCTCAGCAGCAACACCATGTAGTTTGGGTTCACTAAGCTTCACCAGGTTACTTACCTAATATGGCCAGATCCCAGAAAAAAAATTCTGCCTCTCTTGTTTCCTCTCTTTCCATGTAGCTGAGCTCATGGGCTTTGAAATGTTGCCTTTGACTGTATACTAGTCTGTAAAACAAATTAAAGTAAGCTAACATCAGGTTCTCTGACAGTCTGACCTCCTCTGTACCTCCTCAGCTTGGACAACTCAGAACCCTTCACCAGCATGTTCCCTCATCCCACAGTTCTTCCACGGTTGAAGGGCTGCTCCAGGCTGGTCCCATCTCAAGAGAACACAAAAATAAAATGAAAGTATGACTTTTCTCTATTCTGTTTAAGTGAGAGAGCTGTGAGTGGCCTTACACTTACATAAAGAGATCGGAATACAATTATGACTAAGCTGATGCCATTACTAGGGGAAAAAAACAAGATCTGACTCCAAAAAAAATAGTGAGTTTTGACCACTCAAAATTGTAAGGCAGAAAAGATAAGCAAAAGTGACTTCTGTGCATCTCTGAAAATTATTTTAATGTAATAATGCACAGTTTGGAGCACTTTTTAATAAAATATCTGAAATTTTTAGCTTTTTAATTTACATGCTTGTCTCTCTACCTCCTCCTTCTCTATCCAGATCAGCTGGTTACCCTGGGAAGATGCCATCACTGCAGGGAGTCTTACTAAGAAGTTGGAGTTGGTTTTAGTTTTGAATACCCTCAGACTTATATTCATTATCAATAGAGAAGATTAGGTTGAGTTCCACAGCTGGAACCTGCTACTGAAAATGGTCTGTTGGTCTACCCTTTGCACTTAAGAATTTTATGCTGGGACAGATGAGCTCAAGTGTCCCTGTGGAGTATAGCTGTAGGTTTGCGATGGGATAGGAATTTAAAAAATAGATTGTGCCCAGCGGGCTACCCACTTTGTTAGATCATTTTTTAGCTTTTTTTAACCTGCTTAAATTCAAGTTAGAAAGAGATAAGCAACCAGCAGGATGATGGATGTGCAGTAGTACTGAAGCTGCTTTGCCCAGCGATGATCTCGTTCCATGTTGCGTGCACCAGTTTAGTGGTTAGTCTAGTTAGTCAGCATTAGTCTAGTTCAGCCTGAAGTGTTGAACGCCAAGAAACTTGTCAAAGGAGAGGTTGTTATTTCAGCACAGGTTGTGCTGAAATAAAAAAGCAGTCAAGAACAGGTCTAAGAATGTCTCTTCTAACATAAATTCATTAGTGATAATGGGGAAAATTAGGGCAGCTTTCACTATATCACAGGGAATTAGGATCTCCTTCACCTTGTGCCGAGTGCTCAGGAATATGAAATTTCCTGGCCAGACAGGGAAGGAAGGAATTGTTTGTGGCCTCTGATGTAATCTGCATATCAATGTAACTTTGTTCTTTAATTTGTTGTGTCTTTTTTTTTTTTTCTTTCTGCCTTAGCAGATTTTGAAAAATGAAAAGGTTAGGGATTGAATTATGAATTCTTACAGATGGCTCTTCATCCTTCAGGGTTTCTGCCCAGGATGAATCGCTAGGTCTGACGGCAACAATAACACTCTTGATTCAGCACAAAACATACCTTTTTTTTAAGGGAACATGTTACGGTTTTTATTAAGCAATTGTTTAACAGAGGACAAAACCTTCTTAGTAATCAAGTCAAATTGTTACAAATTCAAACTATTGGTAATGGTAACTTCCGGATTGGACATTTGTATGTAGGTTTCCTGTTTTGCTGTGTCTTATTTATTTAAAAAAAAAAAAAAAAGGAAATAAAAAATCCCAAACTTCTGCTTTACTGTTTTTCTGTGATGTGTATCCAAAAAGCTGACACATGGGACTTGCTTTAGGTATTTCCTTTTTTACAATGGAATATTAAATCTAGTTTAAGGATGATGGCAATAGCACTCTTTCATAATCTCATTAAATATTATAAAAAATAGTTTAAAAATTGGATTTCCTGTGTAATTCCTTCCAACCCTATCTGTTGGACTGACTTTAAGTGCAGTAATGATGTGTGAAAATAAGTATTTTTGTTATGACTAAGTATACGTGGTTTGAACATGAGACTAAAAGACAAGAGCAAATTTACTTTGTGGTTTGGACCTGAATAAGTGAGGAATTGATTAATTTTCCCTCAAAATATAAGATATGTCCTATTGGCTTAGACAAACCATCTGTACTGTCTGCCTTTTTAAGGAGACCACACTGATTCTGTGCAGTCCATTTCCTTCACACTTTCCCAGCACCTGCATTCATTGAATTAGATATGCAACATTGTATTACTCCTACCTTTTTTCCCTTCTCTTTTTAAATCAGTTTTTGGTTCTGATCTCCATCACTATGTCTGATCCATTTTTAAACCTCACAGTTTAACTCTCTGTTTAAAACAACAAATTCCAGGAGTTCACTACCTGCTGTATCAAAACAAAAAAACCCCAACAACACAAAACCAGAACCCAACCCAAACCACAAACCTCTCTGTCAGCATTTTTAAACTAATCTCCAACTATTTTCAACTATACAAAAACTGAAGATGGACCTAAGCAAGAATCTTAGACCTCAAGATCCCCACATTTCAGCATTTTTGGTTTCTGAATCAGTATGATGGCCTGCAGTGTGGATCAGCAAATCTGGAGGGAAGCTTCAACCTTTAACTAAACCTTGTGATAGCTAACAACGCTTTTTCTGAGCACAAGGAATCAAGGGCAGCACAGGTGGACTACATCTTTACTTTGTTATACTTAAAGACAAGATCTAGGGAGCAAGGACAGCAAAGACAGGTAGGCTTAAAATTGGAAATAATTTGCATAAAGTGAAAAAATTACTGAAATAAAATAGACAGTGGATTTCTGTTGGGAAATGTGAGTGCTCTACTTATGCTGGAAGAGTCAAATCTACAACTGCAGGAAAGGGAACATCTGGCTTGATAGAAAATCCTCAAAAATATTCGAGTTACAGCTTATTGCAACCTGAATATGAAGCTGCCTAATGAGGAAATACCACAGGAGAATGTACACGCAAAAGAATTGTTTGGGGTGTTTTGTTCTGCACAATACAAGTCAGTTTTGCAGTACCCTTTTTCAGTGCTGGGCACCACCTTTCAGTAAACACCTGGATAAACTAAAGATTATTCAAATGACAGTTATAACTTTAGAAAACAAAAATCTATGAAACCATGTTGGAAAAACTGATCTTATTTGGCTTAAAACAAGAAGATTAAGTAAGGAAGGGTATGTGTTCAAATACGTAAAAGGCTATTTTAAATAGGAGAAAAGAATTGACTTTGGTAAAGAAAAACTATTTAGGAAAAATGAGGATCATTACAATAACTCATTACACTATTCTGGGTTTGGAGGCAAATTGATCTCAATACTGTTTGACAATTTTTTTAGGTTTTAATACTTCAGCATTTTACATTTGAAGGGTTTAGCATATTCTTAATTTCCAGAATAGGCAAAATATTGAACAGAAAATTTGAAGAGGTATGCAAGAACAGAGTTAGTGGAAACTGCATGTCTTTATAGAAACAATTATTTCTGCCATTGTTTTAGCAACTATATGGAAATGTCTCTTGAACTGGTTTGGGACTGTTTTGTCCTGTTATATTCCCAAATTTTATATGCTATCTCATAGATTGTCACTTGGAAGACTACTGCAGGAAGGTATATATCATGATAAGTGTTTTTATGTTTCGTGGTCGTGTGCTGTTGGGTCCTAATATGTTTTGTTTAATCTAAGTTTTGTTTATTTAGTGACATGACTTCAGCTATACAGTTTAGATTGTGAACCACTTTCAGTTAAGAACCAGCATAAATTTGCAATCAGTCATTTTATTGTATGTAGTCAGAGGCTATAAAAATAATAATCAGTTTACAGGATGTAAATCAATATCCTATGCATACCTGTTCTTCTGTGAGACCTCACATCACAGGAAGAAAAACTATGGTAAAGAGAAAAATCCTAATGTAAGTCAGCTGAAAAAAATGTTTGCTAGGGCTTTCTCAGTTCTAAATTTAGGGCAGTTTTACAGACATGTAATTTACTTTGAGTAATTCAAACTCTTTTCTTGAGATGCAGCCTTGTGCTGTCCATTTTTGCTTAATATTAACAGCTTATTATAGCAAAGGTTACAGGGATTTTACACTATTGCAGTCATTTCATCTGTAGCATAGAGAAATTCCAATGTTAGATGTCAATAGTTTTGAATATAACAGTTTAAAAAGGGAATCATTGAGGACAAAGAAATCCAAATAATCCTGTAAGCCTTGCATATCAACTGGTGTCGAAGGGCTGAGGACCAAGGATTCTTGCCTTGTTAGTTAATTTTCAAAAGGCACCAACTTTTAATACTAAACAAAAGAGAAACTTCAAGATAATAAAGAGCAGCCTGCTAGGTCAAGCATTGCAGCAAATGACTTTGCACCAATGATGTCTTTCTCATTGAATTGATTTGTCCTGGCAATAATTTTGGAGAAAATAAAAGGTTAAATTACATTTTAGGATTCCTAGCTGAAGGCTTGATGTAGAACAGTTTCCCATGGGTAAAGTTTTACAGTAAGAATGCCTGATCAAAGTTAAGGAAAATATTTCAATTGCTATTGACAATCTTCAAGCTACCATGTTTAGATCTTTTCCTAAATGAGGGCCCGTACCAAAAAAAAGACGCATTTTTGAATGTGCTTGTGATGAGTGAGGAAGTCCATTACACACCTAATCAGTAAAACTGGCAGTACTCCTAAATATTTCCACTAAATCATGTTTTATATAAATATGAGATTTTGAGAAGTGAACTACAGCCTAAATCCACTGTACCAACATTTTTCAGTAGCTAAGTCTTCTGTAAAGCTGGTTACTCTGAGTAGATATGTAATATGATAAAAATATGTAATAAAACTTTGGATTGAATAATTCAAGGGCAGAAAATGCATCAGTGAGCAGATGTTCTGTTCAGTTTGGCACTGAATCTGAATTGCCTTTTCTTTTTCTTTCTTTTTTCCCCTATACATTTACAGCTAATTTACAGTATCTACATAGGACATTGATATTTAAGACATTGATCAATACCCATTTTTTTTCTATGCTTTTAAACATGACAGGAAATATAGGGGAGTCCTATCTGTAAAGGAACTAAGGAAGCTTACTTACTTACAACGCCTTCATCTTTTGGAATGACTCCAGAATGGCCCTTCCACAGTCTTTTGAGTTGCTGCACTCAGGGAACGATGTTTTCTAACTTTGAGATTTACATTAAACATAAATTCCACTGAAACTCACCAGTGTGAGTTTCAACACACAAGACTATGTGTATTGAAAAAAAGCAAACCATGCTATCTGTGATTTTAACTCTTGGGTGCCTCTGCATGTCTAATTAATAGGAGAACGCAATGGAGATTGCTTTGAATCAAACAGAAAAAAAAAAAAAGATAATAGAAATGTCATTCTGTGAAAAGAAAATATTTGTTAGTATTTAACTCTACAATAAGCAAATAGACCACATTATGAAAGCATGCTACTGATTTTTCTTGTTGCTCTCTTCTATTTCCCAGTTTCAGCTTATATTTCTTGTAGTGGTTCCTCTATGACTTTTCATTTTACTAATGACTGGAAGTAGGAAACAGGTATTGAAACACATCTGTGTTTTAGAAGCAGAATGTATCTGAAAGAAACATACTAGATATGTCTAGATATAGAAGAGGAATGTGTTTGTCAGGTGTATGTTACACCAATTTGAACAAGAGATTGGGGCTTGGATTTTTTAAATGCATCCTTAAAGCAATATAAAAAGTAATTTGAAGGAATTTTACTTCTGACAGTAAAAAAATCCTTTCTTCTTCAACAGTAACTATTGCTGCCCTTGAAACATAACAGGATAAGACCCAGACCTGTGTCTCTACACGTTAGGGGTATCTCTTGAGCAATTTGTGTTTATAAGGTCAGTTCACTGTCAGTGTACTGTGTTACTTAGAATTGTAAATTAATTGTCCTGTAGGCCAATTTCTTTTTAAGTTTAAGACACAAGGGGAATATTAATCATTAGGTGATAGTAAAAGGAGAAAATATATTTAAATTGGCAAACCTTTAAATTAGGCATCTTTTAAGGGATGGAGAGAAATACAGTCTAGATAAAGTAAAACCTTAGTGGCCCAGAACCAATGGTGTATTTATTTGTTTGTACACCGAACCTATAAAGTATCATAGATCTCAACCCCTTTATTTTTTAAATCTTTTGATTAGACTGTGACTTGAGCAACTATTACTATGATTACTGGCTTTCAATTATACATGTTAAACTTGCTATACAGGACAGTTGGTAGAAATGCTCTATTACATAAAATCCTTTGATCCTATGATGGATGTTCTATGAATTTGTGGGGGAGGGGGGGGGGTGTGAAAGAGCTGGGGAAGTAAATAATGAAGACAGCATATATTATGATGGCACAGCAGGAGTGGTATGTTCCATCCCATTTTGAGATTTAGTTACGGGGAGGCTCCTTGCATGGCACTCAGTTTCTGAAATAATATTATCTGTGCATGATTTGTCAGGCAGGTTTAGTAAAACCTGCAAATAATAAAACATTCTACAGGAGAACTTCCTTTCTACATCAGCCTGTGATGCTTTTGAGAGATTTTAACATGTTTAAACTCAAATCAGTAATGCTGTAGTTCTGTTTAGATGGATTTTGCGTCCTGGACTATGCTCTCTCTAGGCTTTAATCCTCTGCTTTGATCTGAAGCGTTGTAAGGGTCCCATGAAGAACAATGGGCCTTTTAATTTACGTACACTATTTTGTATCTTCATAAGTGTTGTGCTTAACTTCTACCCTGTCTTTGTTTCATTGCTTTACTCTGTTGTAATGTGTTTAAAAAATATTAGTCCTTCAGTAATTTTCCAATAATTATACAAACTCCTAAAATGCAGATCTATTTAAACTTCAGATTTCATTCTGATTGCTTTCTAGCATCAAAATAATTTATCTGTGTAGCAGCACGCTGAAATACCGTCTTGGAAATTATAAGAAATAAATCAAAAAGAACAGGAGGTAGCTAAGTGCCTACTAGAGACACCTTTATGTGTAACTCCTAGAATGTTTCTCCCAGAATAGTTACATAATGGGATTCCCGAAGAATAAGAGCAGTGTAACATGAGGAGACTGCCAGTATCCAATCAAGGCAGTCAGGGATCTGCCCCCACAGTTGGTTCCCATACAGTCTTGTTACCAAAAGATGTACTCAAGTGATGCAGAAAACAATTGAAAAGCTTTCTAAATATTTACACAAGGTTCAGTAATGCTGATCACATCAAGCAAAAAATAATAGTATAGAGAATATAACTTTTTTCTTTTGCGTAGCTGAGATTTGAGCAGTGTGTTTCTTTGATAGCAATGTGCATTTTTAAAAAAAACTAAAACTTTAAATCACAGTGTAACTGGAACACAGTATTTGTGCTCGGTTTTATTTAGGGCTCTGAATGGGATGTTACTTCTCTTCAAAGACGGCTCCAAGATGTCGTTGATAGGAAGACTACAAATAATTATGGTACTCTTTGGGTTACTCTGTTTCTAACATGAAAAAATCTTTTTTTCTCCAGCCAAAAATAGCTGTATACTCTCTCAAGTGAAGCTGCCAACACTGCTCAGCAAGTAACTGATTAGGATTCACAGAAATTGCCTTGCACGATTCCTCTGTGCGCGTTGTGCCCAACTTCATCCCTTGGTTTCGAAGCCAAATGAAATGAGTCGGGCACGTTGCTCTGCCCTGGGGGCTTGTGCCTACAAGGGGCTTCATCTCGTCGGAGACGGGATGAGCCCAGTTCTGCGGCGCCCGGCCCGCTCTGCTCTGCTCTCCTCCCCTCCCCGGCAGCGCCGCAGCGTACCCCGGACGATCCCTTGCCCGTGGTGCGGTGCGGTGCGGTGCGGTGCGGTGCGGTGCGCTCCGCTCCGCTCCCCGGGGCGCCAGCGGTAGGCGGCGCCGCAACAGCAGCAACACCAGCGGGAGAAGGAAGAGCTGGAGGAGGAGGAGGAGGAAGGCGGCCGGCCCTTCTCGGCGCGCAGAGGCGCAGGCAGAGGGCGCTTTCGCCATGCGCGGCCCCCGCCGCCGCCGCGCAGCCCCAGGCGCCGCGCACCCCCCGGGCGCGCCGCCGCTGACAGGCGTCCGGCACGGCGGCGGGAGCGGCCGAGCCCCTCGGCCCCGAGTCCCCGGGCCCAGCCAAGGGAACTCCCCCGCTGCGACCGGCCGCTCGGTCTCGCTCTGCTGCTCGCTGGCTCTCTCCCTCCTTCCCCTCCCTCCTCCTCCTCCTCTCTGCGCTTTCCACCTCCCCTGCTCCTGAGTGAGCGCAGCCTCGGATGTCCGGTTTCCTGGTGGGTTTTTTACCTGGCAAACTGTGGATAACTTTGGTGAGAACTTTCCAAGCGGTTGGGAAAGTTGGGAACTTCTCTGCAGGCGTCTAGGAGCTTCTGCTGCCGCATCTTCTCCATCCCGCGGATTTTACTGCCTTGGATATTTGCGAGGGGAGGGAGGGGGGAGAAGGACAGCGAGAGAAGGGGGGGAAGAGGAAGAGAAGGAGCCTCATAATTTCGCCTGCATTCCTCCGGCTGCCCCGCGGCCCCTCTCCGCCCCGCACCATGCACTTGCTGGAGGTGCTCTCCCTGGGCTGCTGCCTCGCTGCCGGCGCCGTGCTCTTGGGACCCCGGCAGCCGGCCGCCGCCGCCGCCTACGAGTCCGGCCAGGGGTACTACGAGGAGGAGCCCGACGCGGGGGAGGCAAAGGTAAGACCGTGCCCCCGCTGTAGATGCCAGGTCTCTCCTCTGGGCATGTGGCTGCGAGTCCCCTTGAAGGGACCGCTTGAAAATCGCTCCAAGGAAAAGATCTGTAAGAAGCCTTTTGAAGTGGGGGGATTCCTTAGAAGTGGGGGAAGGATTTTTTTTTTTAAGTGTCTGGATTTTCAGGGTTGCTGGAGTGCAAGACTGCGTGGGGAACAGCTGCATTTACAAAGAGACACGAAACACCTGATGGACAGAGGCAACCCACGGGCTGCGCTCCTGTCGCGGTGCGGGGGCTGCCCGGCGGGAGCGATCCCGGCCCGGCGTTGGTAGCAGAGCTGGGACGGGACAGCGGCCCTGGCAGCGGGGGCGCGCCCCGCGGGCGTCTCGGTGCGAGGTCCTGGGCTGGCGAACGCGGGAGGGAGGACTGAGAAACACTCAGAGGAGCAGCTGGGTATAGGAACGAAGCGGCGAGGGAGGCGTGTGGGGGGGGGGGCGATGACAACAAAACCTGGAAAGTCTCTTGGAGTTACTGACGCTTTGGGTGAGCTGCTGCTGCATGACAGAGTTGACGGGAGGTGTAAGGTGACACTCGAAAATCTCAGTTCTGCCCAGACGCACGATGAAGGTTGGGCGTAAATTCTTGGATTCCAGGCACAAATTCTCTATTAATTTTTGTTTGTACAGTAAGTTTCGTAACAAAATTCAAGTACCTTGGGTACTTTGGTACTTGTGGTTTTGCTGTTCCCAGTATGCTGATGCATAAGAAAGATGCATAGTATGTGGCTGCATAAGCATGTGGCATTGTTAGGAAGACCACTGATGTCTGAGGTTATTACAGCTCTTACCCTCGTCTCATTGTTTCTGACATACTTATTGAAAGCAATCCTGACCCAGCTCATTCATTATTCATTTCAGCATGGGGCAGGGAGGGAAGTGTGTGGATTAAAAGTTAAGCTAATATTCTGATTTCCCCCTTCCCTCCTCCCTCCCTTACCCCCCCCCCCCCCCCGCTGTTTGTTTTACTGCTTAAAAATTTGGGAGATTTTACGGTCACTACATGGGAAGTCAAGTTTTGATAATGTACATTAGCTGTACTTACTTCAGGTATTCAAACTGTTGTAGACTATGTGTTGGATACAGAAGTCATACTTTTCAGATAATACTCTGCATGGAAAAGGTACTGGTTATGCTGTAGTTTCTCTTAAAGTATTTTAATTATAGCCAAATGCTTACATTGCAATGCTCTGAGTGCTAATAGTGATCGTATTGCTTAAATGTTTATTGAGTGTTTTTCAGACTTAGGTTACTCAAAAGTCGGAACATGAAATCAATTCAGCTGGCCACTCTTATCACTTTTTATCACTATTTATTCAAGTTTAACAAAAATCAAAACCTCAAAACTTAGTGGAAGGTAAAGTTACTTGAACTCTTTACAATCCATGACTGTAAGTCAGATATTTACTCTGTGGAACTGGCATTTGAGTTGTAAAGCCTCAGAATAGTTTATGCTGAAAAGGTAGAAAGAATCCAAACTGGAGCACAGAGAATATTTGGATACCTAAACTGCTGAGGTGGAACAGCTGATAGTGAAAGTATTCATCTCAGTTCCCATGCACATGGTGTGGACAGTCACTCTGTTTCTTGAAGTAACCTCAAAGTCTTTGAGAGCTGCCACTGTACTGCACAGTGTGGAAGTGCAAGTGCTCCCTGGAAAAAGAGGAAGTGTCAGCAAACCAAAGGAAGGAAAGGTCAAGAGACTGGGAAATGAGTGGGATAGCATGTGTTAAGTGATTACGTTAATAGAAAAATGTTTTTGTGCTTGACTACTCGTGAGTTGTAAGCGGAGAGACAGACTCTGGATCCAAACAGATTTCGTCATGTTGGAAGTCTTTAATTGTGATTTTGTTGCTTTTGCTGGAACCGTTTGACTGTCTTTGCTACAGTGATGAGTGAATATTGAGATGAATATCTGAAGTAATTATGAAAGGATTAAATAAGTAAACTGCAAATAATTGTTTCAAGTATAAAGTCATCTACTTGAACTTTGTTAACTTCAATGAAATTCATAGGTGTTAAGCTTCCTCTGTTTTGATTTCCCATCCATATACCATGTTGTTCCAAGTTAAGCATCTGATGCCTAAGTGCAGGTTATACAGTCCTTTGTGTCAGCTCTTTACACAGTATTTCTCTCTACTCCTACATTAGGCACTTTAGCTTTAAAAAACATGTTAAAAAGAGTGGATGAAGTTGAGGAT
This sequence comes from Pseudotriccus pelzelni, assembly GCA_035584735.1. Classification (NCBI taxonomy): domain Eukaryota; kingdom Metazoa; phylum Chordata; class Aves; order Passeriformes; family Tyrannidae; genus Pseudotriccus; species Pseudotriccus pelzelni. Next base: position 37,825,191 of record JAWMRA010000130.1, on the reverse strand, counting down.
CCTCCAACATAAAAAAAGCTGGGCAGAAAATAAGGGTATCATGTTTTTAAGTAGGTAATTTTCATGTATTAATCTTGTCTAGAGATTTGCAGCAACCTGAAAGCGTTACAGATATAAATAATAGTAGTTCTTCATACACAGCTCTTGCAAGGGCATGTTCTGCAGCAAGTGGGCACCGATAAGTTTGTGCAACACTGCCTTCCCCCCCCAACCCCGCCCACCCCGTTGTTTGGTTTTTTTTTCTGCCTAAGGGTAAAGTTCGTTATTTAACACGCTTTCAGGGCCTAGATTAATACTTTTCAGCTGAACTGTCAGCTCAGTGGGATGGGAATGAACCTTGCCAGTAAATCACCTCTTTCGGATTTCCTGCAGCGTAAGGGGTTGCCCCGACGAGGCGACCCCCTCGCAGCCACACCCCTCCTCTCCCCGGCGGGGCAGGGAGAGCGGCCCTGGCCCCTTCTCTCCGCCTGCGTGGCTTGCTGCGGAACGTAACCTGGTACTTCAGTTGTCTCTGTGCTTAAGGTGGGCCCCTGGGAATCAGCTCTCCTGCCCCCAGATTTCACGCGGTTTGGCAGGGACCCGCCGCAGGAATGCTCGCGGCAGCTGCAGAGAGGAGAGGGTGAGCTGTTGTGCCATACTGGTGACTTGTAACTTAATCTCCCTGTACTGTCTATTAATGTTTTAGTGAGTCTTACGCTGGGTTTTGTCTCTGGCTGTTGTTCTTTAGGTAATTTTGACTGGACGACGTGGGGTGAATCTATAGTGCCTATTTGTGAGAGTATTATTTAAAATAAATAAACTTCTTAGGTTATTGAAATGAAGGTGTGACAGTAGCATGTACGTAGAAGTCGTTAATGGCAATAAGATAACAATAGCAGAGCTAGGTTATTATAGTAACAATAACTGTAATGAAGCCACATAGTTGCAAGAATTTGTCCTAGCTGCACCATCATTTTGTTACATAGTCTAACCTTTAGGATTATGCGGCTATACAAAAGCAATATTGGTCAATTTTCCCATTTAGTTTTAAGAGGTTTAAAACTACATTTATGCAAGGATTCTTAGTTTCGGATTAGAAAAGGACTAGCAAATGAAAATGTACTTGCCTGTTCTAAAGTACACCCCTGAAAATTTCATCGAGACCTCTTTAGAGAGACAGCAATAAAGTACAGAACTCTCTATGCTGTGATTCAATGATTTGCTTTTTTTGCAGTGGAAATATATGTGCTTACTTGAGTTGCATTTATCTTGGATGCTACCTTACCAGAGATACGCCTTGTTATTATTATTGTTTTTAAATTATTTTAAATCTCACCTAATCATACAATGCTGTTTGTTGATGGCTAACAGAGTTTAAATATTGTTAGTAGGAGTGTGAGGAAAAGCAGTGTGTTTCCAGGGTTTTCTCTTGTCAGTGTTTCTCCGCGGTATAATCTCAGACCCATCAGATTTATGGCTACCTCTCAGTTTATGAAGTGTGCCTTACTCTGAGTTGTGATGTTACATGCACTGGTGAGAGATGAGGCTAGATTTTCTGCTCTGAAAACAAGCATAAACCTCAGTCCCAGTGCTTGGGTTGTTGCTTAAGTGCTAAATTGAGCGCATAGGGAGAATGTTATTTTTCTTCTACTGCTGCTGTTTAGTCTGCTGCAAATTTTTTTTTTTTATGTGTGTGTAGCCACTTTTTTTTTAGACACGTGCACACAGAGGGGTCATTTTTTTTAGAAGCACAATTTGTATCAGATGCAACAGGATGAACACTGGTAATAGGATCTCTTATAAAAACTAAGCAATGCTTCTACAAACATGAATATTAAACATTGGTCTAGCCTTTTAAGTGAGTAAAGTACTAAGCTCTAAGAGCTCGCGACACTTTTTAGTTCTCAATGTAGGTATGTGCATTCCTGAGTATCTTGTGTAAGCATGCTTGTGTGCCTGATTGGGGCTTCAGTTATTTGTCAGCAGCAATCTCATGCTCTTATAATGGTTCTAAAAAGGCTTTAGAGATCACTTGAACTGCAGTGTTTAGGGGCATACAGAAGCATCCCAACAGAAAATTATTTTTATGCTCACTTAGGTTCAGTGTGTGTTTAAACTCTTGCCTGTTTTTTCAAGGATGTGTGTCCATTTATTTTAGTAAAAATAAACCAGGACTTATTCTTTGGGCTGTTATAGCTGAGGGTGATGGTAATAATCCTCTCCCAGTTATAGCCTGCATCCAGGATAGAAAGTCTGTCTAGAACCTTATGTTCAGCTGCCGCTTTTTTGAATGTGGTTAGTGATTCATTAAAACAAAATTCTTGGAACAAAGGGAATCCAACTGAAGTCACACTAGTTTCCTATCAAATTTAATATCCTGTTTAATGTAAAAAAATGTGCTACAGCTGTTTGTAGCATGATTTATAAGAAATTCCAGGCAAGGTTGTTGCTTGGAATTCATAAGCTCTTTCAAAGTCTAAGTTGCTTCTTAAGAGTTATTTTTGGTAGGATATTGAATTTTGCTTAGTAAGTAGGATAGATATGAATTTTTTCATACCTATTATAAATATTCATTACTTTTTTTTTAATTTCACCTTCTATTCCGAGTGATATGTAATACCAAGTTCCCCTCCATGTAAATGTGCATCTGCTTCAAAGACACTAATGGCTGCATAAATTGCACCAAAATTCTAATTTAAAACATTGATATTTTAGGGGAGTGTGGGGGATTCTTTGTTGAATTCCTGTTATTTATCGGTTTGTCAACTTGTGTGTCTTCTTTTGTGTTTATCTGTCTCCAGAAGTTCTGGTGACAATATTTGCGTTACTCTTTCCCCCCTCTTTGTTGCATTTTAGATATTAGTTAGGAAATAGCTAAACTCTAAGACATTTATTCTATTCTTCCATTGTAATTATCATAAACCAATCCCTCTAGCTCTGTAGTAGTTTGTTTTCTCTTTTGACATTTCCTGACTTGTCTAAGATAACTATAAGTCCTTACAAATGTTTAGAGACTGCAGTTGTCAGTGGAGGCAGTGAATGTTGTGGTAAGAAGCAAAGTGACCAAGAGGAATGGTGTTCTTTGAGAGAGGAGGAGAAAACACAGGAAAAAACTTCTCATAACTGAAGAAAAAAATAGCAGTACTTGGTGTATTTTGGCTATATTGTAGTCTTTACTGAGTACAGACGAATATGTAGCCATCCTGCATGTAAATACTAAGGCTGTATCTTCTGCAGGAAACTTTTGGGATTCTGATTATGGTTAGCTTCAATGAAAAATGATTCTTTGGGAAAGTTAATGACATTAATTACCCAGTACTGCCATCACCCTGAACCCTAAAGTAGTCCATACTGATCACATAATGGCTCCACTTACTCAGTTTTCCAGTAGACTAACTTCAAGGATGCAGCTTAAAAACTGTTGAAGGTGTTTTACAACGTGTTTCTTATTGAATCAGGCAGGACCTTTTATACTGGACAAGGGAATATACTGGCAAAGACTTGGACAATTCTGGGAAGACTCCAGGAGGCTGCTGGGGAGCAGATGACATGCATATTTCTCTCTGGTGTCACATCTGTGGCATCCACTGTTTTACTCCTACCTGTTTGTGGCAGCATTGGAAAATAAGTAATTTCAGGAATCAGATATTCTGAAACAAAATCCTTTACACCGTTCAATGGTTTAATTCTTTGACTTTCCGTACTCAGTAATTGTGCTCTGGTGAGAAAGTGAGAAGAGAGAAATTCATGGAAGGGAGAGCTGTTGAGAACAGATGCAACACCTGTCTATTTCCTGATTTTTTTTCTCCAAAAGAGACCTGTAACAACTTCCAAACACCCCACAAGCATGTGTGAAATTTTCTGGTATTTCTAAAGATTTTCAAACAGTATTTATCCTGCTCTCCTGCTGTACTTAGCATTGGTGCAGCCTCACCTTGAGTGCTGTGTGTGGTTCTGGGCCCCACAATTCAAGAAGGATGTCCTTGGATGCATCCAGAGGAGGACAAAAAAAGTGGTGACAGGGCTAGAAGGAGTGTCCTATGAAGAGCAGCTGAGGATTCTGTGTCTTGGAGAGAAGGAGGCTGAGTGGTGACCTCATTGCTTTTTACAGCTTTCTGAGAAGGGGAAGTAGAGAGGGAGGTGCTGATCTCTTCTCCCTGTGGTACAGTGGCTGGAATGGTACATGGGAATGGTAAAACTGCTCCAGCGGAAGTTCAGACTGGACATTAGGAAGCATTTCTTTACCAAGAGGGTAGTCAAACACTGGAACAGGCTTTCTAGAGAGGTGGTCAAGTCTAAGCCTAAGCCTGAGCCTGTCAGTGTTTTGGAGACATTCAGACAATGCCCTTAATAACGTGCTTTAGCTTTTTTTCAGCACTGAATTGGTCAGGCAGCTAGACTAAATGATCGCTGTAGGTCTCTTCCAACTGAAATACTGTATTCTAATTGAGATCATTTAGAAGAAGCAAAACTACTGTTGGCTGTGCTTCAGCTTTCTTCAACTGCTGAATTCAGCAGGACAGATGCATTTGTGGTGGACTGCTCCAGCTGTCCAGAATGTAATTGCTGCATTAGTAACAATATTTAGAGCCAAAAGAAAACCTGGCCCTGTGAAGCTTGACACTTTATCTGCTGTCAACTTAGTCATGTTTGTGTAGACAGTGAAACGTTTGGAGGTTGATTTGTTTGTTTCATTTGTGATTTTGTTTCAAATTGAGAGAGAGAGAGTGTTAGAGCTGGTAATCTTTGCAGTCTGCTCAAGGAACAGTCTCATTAGAGAGACGAACACTTATTTTAGAGGTTGAGGTATGTATTATTTCCAGGTCAAACATTAATTTTAGCAGGCCTGGATTATAATTATTCAGTTTAAGAGCTGTTCATCCTTTTCGGAATAGGCAGCTAATGCTCCTTACCCTGCAAGTGTGGGATCCATGTGCACAGTCACATGAGGAAAAGCTGGTAGGTGGTGTTTGAGGTGTGCTGCCTGCAAAGGGTGGAATCCGTGTTCCTGCTCTGCCAACTGATTCCCAATCTTAAGAGGTTCTTGCTGAGGAAGCAGCGTGAGGGCAGTGTGCATGAGTTCCTTTCTCTGAGCCACCTGTGACCCAGAGCGAGCCCAAGTGGACACTGCTGTGAACCAGGATTAGAATCTGCAGACAGCAATTCCTGTAACCTGTACTTGAAAGTGCTCATACAGAGTTGAGCTCTGGGAACTGTCCATGTAGGTGGCCTTACTTTGTGCTATATACATATTAGAGAAACTTAACACGGAGAAAGGAAAAAATATTGAAGTATTTAAAACATAAGGAAAGCCTGAGAAGTGATGAAAACGGTAAAGAAAAACTGCCTTTAACAACTTTGGTTTTGTTTTTTCCTTAAGAAAAAACAACAATAACAACAACAACAAAAAAGCGGAGAGCATTTCTTGCCACAAGTGTTGGAAGTAATTCTGAGAGGGTGGGTTTGGATTTTCTAAAATCTTTTAAAATAGTCTCTTAAAAAATAGTCTCTTTTCTTTGAAAATGTTGCCTTTGGAGCTCTAAGAACTTACCACAGTCTTGGTCTGTCGTTGTAATTGACTAACAACTGCTAGGTGTTGGATCATTCACTATCGGGTGTGCTGCTGAGGAGAAAATCTCTGCTTGTTTGTGGACTGGCTATTTCTTAAAATACACCACTCCCATTTCTTCTTAGAAATAATATAACTTCAGTAATTACAGTGATAACTGCTTGTAACTGGCCACAGATATAAATGACAGAAACACAAGTTGCCTTTAAAATTAATAGTACCAAGAGTCTTGATGAAGACTGTATGTATAATTTTTATAGAATTGCTACTTATGGTTAGATTACTAGTGCAATTAATTGTGAAAGGGAAACGAGAAATAAACTTGCAAGGTGGTGCCTTACTGACATTTGGCCCTTGCCTAGGGACAGATGTTTCCAAATGAAAACAGAGCCTGGGACTTCCTCTTCACCCATTCTCCAGCCTGTATTGCGTAATGGGCACAGTGCTGCTGTGGTACAGATTTGACCATTTTCTTTGTTTCATTTGATTTATGAATGTCAAAGTGTTCATGTTAGGATTTCAATGTTTCTTTGATGCAAGGATATTTTAAATTTTATCTCCTTTATATATTAATATTGAAGTATTCTGTAATTTGGAGAAAATGAGACAATCTTGTTAGTAAATAAACTTGCACAGTAGATTCAGTAAATATGGAGAATTGATTTTTTTCCAGGGAGGAAGATAGCATGGACAATTACTTTGGCTTTCCAGTTGGATGTGTTTCTGGCTGGCTAGAGAAGGGCAAAATGTTGGTTCATTTAAAAATACCAAGAACCCTGTTGTGCAGGCCCCAGGGCACAGCTTTCAGAAGAACTTTAACAGCTGCTAGAAGTCCCACTGACATGAGACCGAATGCAGTGGGTATTGGCCTCTCTCCTTTGTACAGTTTCATGTTGGTTTCATCTAAACTGCCAGGCAACAGAAACCAAGAGGCTAGGCTCAAAATCAAATTCTCTGATGGTCTCCTTGCTTGCTGGAGTGTTAGTGATGCTGAGTTTGTATCTTCTGCCTTGTGTTCTCAGGTACACCCTGAGAAATAAAAACGTACTTTTCTGAGCATATAGTTTGGAAAGATCTTGGCTCCTCTTGTGGGTCAGCAGAGCCCAGCATGTGGGCAGTTCCTGGCTACCTCAGTGCAATTTGTTCCAGCTGGCAGAAATGCCATGTTAATAGTAGTGGATGAATCAGATTGTACCCTTTTAGGAGGGGATTCACTGTGTGTGTACACTGAGGGAAGTGAGTTTGATTAACAGCTGGACTCTCAGATCAGACTACCTTAGAGTGACAAACTGGTTGACAAACGGCTCTCTCCATAGTTATGGTCCCTCCAAGAGTGTGGTACTCAAGACAGAGTAATGGAGCCTGTACAACTGGAAGTTAAAGTGTTGTGTGATAAAATGCTTTTATTTTTCTTACCGAAGAAGAGCTGCCTGTTTCTGTCTGATTATCAGCTGTGAAAATGATGACGTTCTCTAAGATTAATGAGAACCCTGATTTTTTAAAGTTTTGTTTGTTTGGTTGGTTTGGTTTTTTAAATATTTGTTTGTTCGTTTGTTCATTTCTCCAGGGGTCTAGGCCAGCAGTTGATCAAATCACTAAAAACAAATAAAGGAGTAGATGTAGATCTCTGAAGTACTTTCCTTTTTGAAATACCTGTGGATGGGCTATGAGGCACTAAAAGCACACTGAACTGTGATTTTGGAATAGGAAGTAGGGGAAGGAGCAATGAAGAATTTTCAGAGGGCAAGGCCATGCTTCAAAGGAAGGAAGAATTAGGTTGTTCTATTGCATCAGATAGAACTAGAGAATTAGGCAAATTAAATTCAACAGTCACTACTAATCTGGATTAACAGCATAAAAAAGCTCTTTGTAGTAATGAAACTCTTTGAATATCTTAGCTAACAGTTTCAGAAAATTAATGAAATTTTCAAATCCTCATCTCATATGACAGAGGGATGATCTCTGTTGTTCCCTTGAACCTCTGAGCAACTCCCTTGAGTTGCTGCTTTACTCCATGATTAGTTGTGTTATGCTGTATATACTCAGTATTGAAGTCACTTAAGCGTAGAAGAATGTCTGTACTTGGTCAGACAAAATGCCTGATTAGCCTTACATGCCATTTTCAACAGTACCCAACATGGGCAGTCTCATTGGAGAGCCCATGCTGCACAGCCACTAAATGTGCACCCTGTGCTCTGCATCAGGGGATGACTTGGAGAGTGATATTGGAAACTTCACGATGAGAAGTAATCTGTAACACCTTCCCCCTGAGACCCCTTTCTCCCCAGTTCCTTCAGGTGAAGGCTGCCCTTTGGCCATGGGCATGTTTATTCCTGCAAGAAGACAGAATACCCACTGAATCCTGTCCCCCAAAGTTGTTTTTTTTAATCTTCTGTCATGTGAGCTGTCCTGCTTGATCACCTGTAGGGGGGCTTGTTGTGCAACATCCAGCTGATTTGTCCTCAGACCACCCCATGGAATGTCTTGGGAGATTTCTACTCTGCTTGCCTTGTTTCTTCATCTTTGCATCCCACAGACCACATTCAGGAAAAATCTTGAAACCCCAGTATGTCAGCGTGTACCTGCTGCTTGTTTCTGGGCCAGCTGGGGACTTCAGTTAGAAGAGTTAGCAGGCATTTACAAGATCCCCAGACTCATCATGTCTGTCCTAGTGGAGGGGCAACCATGGCAACATACACCTGGCTACAGCCACTCTTCTGGCTCTTCCAGTACCTCTTAGTTAGTTTTTCTGGCTGACCTTCTCTTTTTATTTACACCCTTACCATGCATGGCCCTGCCAAATTACAGGATCTACTCGACAACCTCCTTCTGAGCAAAGAAATGGTAAGTGTCACTACATGCTGACAGACTGTTGGCAGCAGCTTATGAACTTATTTGCTTTAAATGTTGGGTGGTGTGTGTACATGTTATTTCACTTTTTTTAATGACTTTCAATTGACTTTTCTCCTACTTTTGATCTAGGTGTTTATTGAGCCCCCACAAGTTTTTGACATCAATACCTTTCTGTATGAACACGTATGGATTTGAGTGGATGTTCTGTTTACTATACATAATAGTAAACTTTAACCAAACAAGTTCCAAAACAATAAAAACCCATTCCTCTTGCTTGTTTTGAGCCTGACACTTGCTAATTAAGTATGAAACTTCGCCAGTCCTTCTTCTGGTCAAGGCAGGAGGCAATGCTGTCCATACCACTTGTGGTTTTATTGAGTTCCTCTCTCCACTGTTCTTTTTCAGGCTAAAAATCTTCCACTTATGTAACCTGCTCTTTGAAATTAAACTGTTCCTTACCTTTTATCACCTGAATTCATACCTTCCTTAATTCTCGTTTAAAACTGGAGAACAAGGAGATGGGAAAAGCCAAGAGTAAACACATGTGGGACACCACAGATGTATGTAGGGACACAATGATGTTTTGTTCTCTTTCCTAGCAATCCCACTTGTATATTTGTTTTTAAAGCATGTCTTGATTTGAGAGTATTTTGTAACATGTCAGACACGAGTATGATTAAAATGCCTCCTTTAAAGAACTACCTGTATTTATACTGAAGAACAGGATGAGGGAAGGCATTTCATAGTTATTGCCACTTCCTCAAAATGCATGTAAAAGCTGTTCTGAGGGGCCTGTTTCAAGATGATGATTATTTAAACATCTGTGATTTAAACCTATGTGTTCATTATGCTTTTAATGTGTATTTCTGCCTACCACATGTGCACAGTGAGAGACTTAATGGGATTAGCCATCTTCTGAGTTAAAACCTATGAGCTCTATATTTAATGTCCTTAATGATTTTTCTTCAAAAATGAGATGTGGTCTCAAAGTGATCTGTGAAATATGGCAGCAATCTTGCAGAGACTGTTTATACCTGTTAAAAATACGATGCTACTGTCAGGCAAGATTTGTGAGGACTTAGTTTTGTGCACTAACTAGGTGCATATGACCAACAAAATTTATTGGAAACCTGCCCACGCTTGCAAGTTTTTAGATACACATCAATCCTTGCCTAAAGCAGAAGAATATAAGAAAAACACCACTGGGGCAAACTAATGGTCTGCCTAGGCAAGTGTTTGGCCTCTGTCAGTGTCAGCAGCATGTGCTGTTCTGAGTAAGGAGATTATTTGAGCTTAGTCAGTTTCTGCTGTTTGCTCCATTCATACCCTCCTAACATCCACAGTTGTTGGACTGAGGATATAAGAAGGCATGCCACTGCCTCTTCTTTTCAGTATCTGTTTATGGACATTTGTCCTGTCTATTTGTCTATTTTCATGCTGAAGGTGCCATGAGCACTTAGATTCTGAGCTGCTTCGTACCAGGCTGAGGTTTGGGTGCATTGGTGCTGCTTTGGTTATGTCAACCTGCAATATCTGTAAAGAGTCATTCTACAGTTAATATTCTCTACTTGTCTCTTCTTTGAATCTTGTGTGTTACACAGGCACAACAGTTATCTTCAGCACTTCTGAAAAAATATGCAATTTATTTGGAGATGTGAGGTATATGTCCTGAAATTTTTGAAGACCAAACTAAAGAAGAAGCATGAATGTGTCATTTAGTTATTTATTTCAGTATTGTTCATACTGTATTTCAGTCGAATACAAATCTGATTGGTTTTATATTTTGGCCAGTCAGAGTGACTGGGTCTGATGTCAGATTTTCCCCACCCCTTTGGTCAAGAGACTGATTGTATTTTCATCTTTAGACTTCTATTACATGCATGGGGTCTCTGCAGTTGCTGTCTGCCTGTGGTTTTGTCAGCTTGGGGCAGTATTTTCCCTGTAGGTCAGAATTAGAATCTGTAGCTCTTTTGATCTGTGTTCATGGTGGCTGGAACCCCTATTTATTTGTAGGAAATTCCATCTTCCAAATGCCACTTGATGAACAGTAGTGCAGTGCTGAGTAAAGGGGCAAACCAGGAGATCCTCCCTTGCTCATGATGCTCTACTCCATAGAAAAGTACAGGAACAGCTGGAGGAAGGTGGTGGAGTTGGGTCCTAAATGGTTGTGTCAGAAATCTCCCTTACTTCCCTTTTCTCCTCTTCCAGGAGGAGGGAAAAGATAAGGCAATAAATGAAAACCCTTCAGATAAGGGCTATATGATGTGAGCTTTAGCAGACACCGAATGTCGCCCCCTTAGAAATATCTATAGTCTTCTGAAAAAGGTTAGGTAATCTAGGGTTTGGATTTTTTTTTTCCTTACATTGGTTGTTCTTTCTTCTTTGTGTTATTGGGACATATTTCCCCTGCCTCACTAGAGAAGTACCATGTGTTACTCTATTAGAAGGATCTGTGCATCTTACAAAGGGTCCCACTGAGGCATATTTGTTTAAATCCTTATGGTTATCCTAAAGATATTATCTAACAAGTGACATATTGGAAAAAATTGAATTCTGGATAATCATAACATTTTTTAATTCTAAATATTTGTTTCATATTGTGCCAACCTATTGATTTCTGCTACTGTTCTGTGTATTCTTTATTGCAGTTGTGAAAACTGTAGTTAGCTTTGGTTTTATTCTTCCTCCCATAAATAATATGTGCTATGAATTCCTCAAAATCCCTCCTACAAGCACTGTCATAAAGCTCCTTAGACTATTTAACACATGCTCTTGTAAAGACTTACATTTTTATAAGCACTGTGTATATATTTTTAACCTGCAGACTGCCTAATGAGGAAATTATTAAAAAGAACGCTTTTTCTGAGCCGAGCAGGCTGTGTTCATTAGCTAATTTAATTAGAATGGGAATTTCCCCTTCACTTTGACTTAGTGCAGTATTCAAGAATCTAAAGTAAATGCAAAGTCTTACTTTGTGCAATGCAATGTGTGAAATTAATTATCTTATAAAACTTGCACTGATACCTGAGTAGCAATCTTAAAAGAAAAATGGAATCAATAAACATTAATTTCAGTGATCATTAAAGTGGCTGAATTTCATACAGAACTGCTCTAATCCACTGCTAACCAATTTTCCCATGTCCTTTCATAAAATCAGAATTATTTTGCAACCAGCACCCTGATACTTTTATATGTTAATGCTTTAGCTGGATGGCAATATTGGCTTCAAAGTCTTCTAGGACATTGAAAGAAAACAAACAAAGAAGAAAACCCTCCAACCTCTCTGATTCTCCTCAGTAAAGATTACAACTGTGTGAAAAATTTCTACCATGCTCTTCAAGGGCACTCTGACAGAGCTGTACCTGGGAAGGACAATTTTTTTTTCTTATTTTTTTTTTCTTCTTACTGAAATTACAGAGTTTTTATTTGAGTTGTCTGAAATAAATTAATTTTCCAGTATAATAGTGCTGCTGTAAGCAGCACTGATAGAAAGGTGTAATTAGTCATACCTGTCTGGATCCAGCCCTGGTAGTTGAAGAAGGTAGCATATATGGTATGGACAGTTATGTATATACTGTATATATATAATATACATAGTTAGTGCATTGCATCTGGGTTATGGTAAATAAGATTGTACTTAATTTGACAGAAGAGGTGCTCCAGCCAAAGCCTGTCCCTGTTCCCCTAGTTCTTATTCCTCCCTCTACGTGTGTTGGAAAAGCTGGTAGGGGAGAGGTAAGATAAGGGTACTCATTTTGGTAGCAGCATGGATTTATGCTGGATTTATAGGGAGTCTGCAACAGTTTACTTATGATCCTTCAGGTAAATAAATTTTAGTGGCTGATCTTGTTTTATTGTGTAACAAAATTAGGTAAGAGTAGTCACATAACTGGTTGCAGTGGTTCACAAAGGTATCCTCATAGACTGTGATCACCAATGTGCATAAATAATAATAAAATTGTCTTTTTCATTTACTCTTTGTAAGTAATGAGGATCTTATTAACCAAACTAGTTTTGATTTGTTATTTTTTTTTACTTTTCTCTCCTACATATAAGATTCAGCAATATTGAAGTGAAGGGCTGGTAATATTGGACCACACTGTTAACTTGTCAGCTACGTTTCTTGCAGAATATGCCTCAGGGTCAACCATTAAGCTCCAACTCAACTTTCTTTGATTAGATAGTACTGTGGGTGTATTCTCTGTAGTGAGAGGGTAATCTGGTTAATGATGTATTTGTAACAGGTTAATTTTTGCAACAAAATCTGTCTAGTTCACGAGCAGCTAAACTTGCACTGACATTTCATAAGAGTGTCCATTGGTGTGTTATTTGTGTTTTTGTTGAGTGAAGGTAGCTGTCCAAAGTTTTTTCTGTAGAAGTACTGTAATTAAAGTGATTGTGATCCTTATTAAATTACTATAAGGACATAAACCATATTTGTTTGTATCTTCTGCTTTGTGCTTAGGCTTTCAGTGACACAAGTTTGGTGTCTGGAAATCTTTCTCTTGCTACACGATACAAAGATGCATAATCAATGTCTTGCTGTTGCTCAACATAAAAAATGTGTTAGCCTAGATCCAAGGTAAATCTAGTACCACCGATGGGCATTGCAAACATAAATGTATGTGGTGTACATACACTACAGCTTGCTACTTCAGTAAAAATCAAGTGTTCAGAAATTTCACAATGCTGCTGTTAAAAGCTTACCTTTTTTTAATGTTCTTCTGATACTCTCTGGAGTTGCTTGATGTTTAGGGCTTTTGAAAAGGTAAACAAAAATGCCTGCAGCTTTATTGTATGAGTCTAGAGGACAACCTTCAGTGGGCATGGGCCTGTATGACCATTTTCCCAAAGTATTGGGTCTGCTGCCTTTTTCTTTATTGACACTTCACTGCCATTCCACATTCTAGCCAGCTCCATCCTCTTTAACCTCTGTCTTAATGGGGCTGGGTATGGGGAGGTGGGAAGCCTAAGTGCCTCTACCTACCTCACTTACTGCAGCACACGTTAGCCATGCTGAACCTTATTTGTGGATTGTGAATTCATATGGGAACTGATCCAACTGAAGAGACAGAAGCCCATGTCTTAAGACCTTTGGGTGGTTTTTTTGCCATTCAAGACTGCTTTATGTAAATGGTGAAATAGCCTAGAGGGACAGGAGGATGTACCTTTAGCCGGCTGTCTTTCAGCAGTGTTCTTGAGCAGTTCCTGTGTTTTAAATTTATCTCCAGTTTCTTGCTGCTTTCTCTACACCTTGCTTCTCCTCTTCTCAAACTGTGAAATAATCTGATCTCTCCCTTTCCCTCTTTGTGGCCATTATCTTGACTTTTAATTGCCCTTTCTCGTGTGAATAAATGGCAGTGAAGCTGCACCGGGCTGTCATTGCTCTTCCATTCCTTTTGCTTTTTGCTTCTGCATAGCCAGTTAAGTGCCAGCCCAGGTCCCTCTTCAGCGTATGTCTCCCCCATTTCCTTCACTAGCTTCAGAACACAGCTTTCTTTTCCTTCTTCTCCCACGCTTTTATCTGAGATCTGAGTTTCAGCTCTGTTCCCTTCTGTATCTTCTTTTTCCCATTTTATTCTTAGGGCAGACTGAGCCTTTTCCTGCTTTCTGTTTCTTTACACTCAGGTTTCTCCGTTTTACCTGTCTGCTCTGGAATCACTGAGAGCCCACGAAAGAAAAACCTCACTTCTGTCACTTCATGACCTGCTGCAGACCAGAGCTATACCTGCACAGCAAGTCTTGTTCAGCAGCTGCAGGGAACATGTACTGATTGTTCCTTAAACCATTTTGTGCTTTAGCAGAGCAATCTGCCACAGTCTACTGGAACTTCATAAGCTCTGATGCTTATTTGTAGAGTAAATTTTGCTGAAGATGTTAAAAATATGCCCCTGAGGCACCCTCCATTTTTTCTTTTCTCATCACCCCATATATACTTCCCTGTCAATTTAAGGTGCTGCAAATCTTCAGTGAGGAGGCTGCACTATTTTAGTGTGGACAAGAAACAGGCATTAGGACAGTTCCTCAGTGGAAAATCAAGCTTCAGGTTCAAGTCTGTCAAAACCTTTGAATAAACAACTAGAAACAAGGTCTTATAAGTGGAAAAACGGGAACAGCTCCAGCTGAAGTTAATTGCTTGAACCTGCATGGTTTGGTGCCACTAGCCCAAGTGGTATTCCCATTGCCCGCTTTCTTACATGTCACCTGCATTGTCCCTTCCTTAGTTCCAGCAGGAACTTTTGGGGAACTGAGTAAGGAACATGATCTGAATGACAGCTTGCTTGGGGGGACGGTGTGAGGGCTAAGGAGTACTCGGTTGAACTAATTTTTTTAGTCTGATTTACTTGGCTTCATGTGTGCTTGTGTCTACTTGTGAGACAGGGACTTGTGTGAGGGCAGGAATAAGCACTTGAGACTAGAAGGAGTGGATGTGTGGGTGGTTTGTTTTAGTGATAGTCTAGGACATTTGTTGATCAATAACTTAGAACACAGTGGTACTGTTAGCTGTGAGGACCTGTTTTTCTTTTCTTTCTGCAATGTCCTATGGAAAAATAGCCTTGGAGCAGAAAATGCCTTAAGGAGGCAGTAATTCTTTGGAAAACATCTGTGATTATTACTTGGCTTTATCTCACATTAACTGCTCAAAGTTTAAGAAACTGACTCATGCTGTCTGGACTCCTGTCATAGCTAAAAGACAGACACTGGCAGCTATGAGGAATACATGACATGTATTCAAGCAAGTTTCCAGGTTTATTCAGAAATTTCAGTTTTCAAAAGCTATGATGTTTAAGTTGGCATGCTGATTGAGGGGGCATTAAATAAAATAAGTGTGCACATGCGCATTTATCCTGTGTATCTACAGGAAATCTTTTTATTTGCGTTTGGTGTTTTCCACAGCCTCTTTGTTGAAATTGTTAAAGGATTTTTCTAAAGTATGTGAAGTTTTTGTCCTCACATCACGCTTGAAAGATGGCTGCAGTACTGAAGCTTTGCTTAATGGTTAAATCCTATTGGTTGGTGCTGAGTTTATATATAGCAAGTAGCTGAAGGAGAAAGTGGAAGGGATAAAGAAAATCAGCAGTGAAAAGGTGGGAACTGCTGTCCCATTATTCCTACAGCTCCAACAACATGTATCCAGAAACTAAGATTAGTAGGAACACTATATAGTATATTCTATGCTGAGAAAGTCTAAAGTATATTCTAATTTAAAAAAACCCAAACCTGTTAAACTATAGATCAATGCATCTGATACCTAGCACCAGCTGTTGTCTTGATTCCCATTCAGTGCTAATACAGTGGAATTAAAGGAGAGGTAATTTTAGTATGGAATTTCCTGAGGTCATATAGTTTTACTTCAAGGTATTGTTCTGTATCCGGATGCTGTTTCTTAATTTAGATATAACTATAGAATATAATTATGCTGTTTCCACCCTCATATATGTAGACACACAGACACACACATGCATATTCACAAAACGTGTCTATATCTGTATGTACACATAGATACTTTAAATAACTTGAAAATGTTAATACATGCTTAAATGTGTGCTTAAAACCATCAGCTAACAATTATGCTACAGCTGGAGTAAAATTACTCAAATTTTTGCCAATAAATAATCACTTCTAATTTTATGGTTTGGTTTCCAGTAGGTCAGCTGCAATATAGAAAATACAGAATCCAAGAGAAAACAAATTTAAAATTAAAATAGTCTGAAAAATAGGTATTTATTTCCAAATTTTAGGGTTTTTAACTGCCTATTTTTACACAATGCCTAAAACTTTCATACCAACCGTCGTGATTTAATGCAAGCTGCCACCTAAGTACCATGCAGCCACTCACCTACTACCGTTAAGAATAAGGGTTGTAATAAGAACAGTTTAATAATTGAACTAAAATAAAAGATAATAATTGTAATAACAACAGTGATTGTAATGAAAAGGGAAGAGGGAAAGAGAAGGAGAGGGAGTGAGCAGAGAGAGGGAGAGAGATCCACAATTGCTCACCACCTGCTGCCAGATAACCAGTCCATTGTTGAACAGCAATTGGCCCCTCCCAGCCTACTCCTCCCAGTTTATATACGGATATTAATGTTTTCAGAATATCCCTTTGCCCAGTTCAGGTCAGCTGTCCTGGCTGAGCTCCCTCCCAGCTTCTTGTACACCTGCTCACCGGCAGAGCATGGGAAACCAGAAAGTCCTAGACTTAGGGTAAGTACTGGCCAACAACAACTGAAACATCAGTGTGTTTTCAACATCATTCTTATACTAAATCCAAAACACAGCCCTGTACCAGCTACTCAGAAGAAATGAACTCTATCCCAACTGAAAGTAGGACGCTGATTTTGATAAATGGTGAGGAGAGACTCAAATTGCAGCTTAAGCCATTTCTCAGGAGCTCATGGTTATACTTGTTACAGTCTTGGTAAGAATGTCCTACATAGGTGTACATTTAGACTCCAGGATATTCGCTTATGCTCATTAATACTTTATTGACATAAGATTTTAAGTGTGTATACACATATGTAAGTATACAATTGAAATCTCACTGTAGTAGAATGCAGCAAATGTGCCTTATCAGGAGAATGATTTTTATTTAGAATTAAACATATTTTCAAGCCAAAATTGTGTCTTTGTTTAGCGAAGGTTTTGTAATTAGTTGCCTGACTTACCATACAGACAGTCAGTGACAGTGTGCACTCTATCTGATGTGGATGAATAGAAGGCTGATGAACTAACTTTTACTGCTTTCACTTAAAATACCATATTGCATTATATATCATTTCGTAGCATAAAAGGTGATAAAGATATGCATGAGACAGAAGCAATGGACTTAATAACCTTCATTTTATTAATAAGATACCCTTAAGTAGTTTACGGGTTTTTATTTTCTGATTTGCATTAATTGAAGTACGTGCATGACTGTAACTTGTTTCATAACTAGATGTGACTCTTCCCCAAATGTACCTTTAGATATACTTAGAGGTGTTTGCAGCAGTGCCCATGAAACAATTTGCCTGTGCTGTGCTAGCTCAGATGCCAAAGGTGGGGTCTCTTTCACTCCTGCTCCTACTTGCTCCCTGCATCTTTATCCGTCTTCAATAGTTTTATTCTGAGAGTGGAAGTGAGACCCAAGTCACCTCTCTCATACTTCCTCATTTCATCTGAGTCAGAAGTGTTTCATAGTTACCTTATTTTTATCTTGTATTTGCCCCAGATTGTGAAGTGTAATGTACCTCTCTGCTTTAAGTAGAAAAAAAGGTTGCTTTTAGTAGGCCATGATTACAATAAAGCCCAGGTGATTTGTAGCTGAAGTACAGTTCTTTGCCTCAGCACTGCAAGTGATAGTTTCATAGAAAATATGACAAATGAGAAACGCTGAATGCAGTTCCCTGTATTTCCCATTCATGTTTTTATGGCAAAAAGATGTTCAGCTTCATTAGAAAGGAAATAAAAAATGGATCAGTTAAAACCCTTACTTCAATTCCAGTGGACTACTAGACTTGATTTTTCAGCTTGCTAATCCTGACCCTGTCAGGCCTCATATTTGTGATTGCTAATGTGTATCGGCAGAAACAAAAGTGTTAGAGAAAATGTCTTCTTGAATGCCTGGAGAAGCTTTGTTTGAAGAATGGTTCAACTGTCCTACCATGGTAGTTTGAAAAAAAGGGAATGGCCTCACTAATAAATTGCAAGAGTTTTATATGGTCTGAAAAATAACAACCTATAAAGATACAGAGAGCAATAAGCAAACATACATTACTGCTGCAGAAGTGCTTCCTGTGTCATTTTTATCTGTACATCACATACAATGCTTTTTTTTACCTGCTGTAGTAAAATGCCAGCACTCCCAAATGTTCAAAATCTCAAGCTAAGCAAAATAATGAAACTTTAAACTTATGGTACTTAAAATAAAGCTGTGATTTGCCTCCTAGTATTTAAGACTGAATATACTTGTTACATAGAAGACTAAATAATGTGAAAAAGTACTAGAAGAAAGAGTTAAAATACATTTCCATGTCATCCTTCATTCCAGTGTTGTCACTGAGACAGGATCGTAAGAACCTCATGCATGTGGAAGGTGAGAACAGTGACTTGTAGCAGAAATGTACCCTCCTCTCTTCTGTGTGTGGCACTAGTAAGACAGTTACCGAGCTACTGCCTCCAACTTCAATGTCTACAGATGAATCTGCAACTGAAAAACAGGGCTGGGGGTAAGACATTCATAATAATAGAAAGAGTGAGACGGAAATAACTTCTAGTAAGAGCTTAAGGAGTTGTAGATCAAAAGGTGACTGGGAAAACTGTGTGGAAATCTTTGAACAAGTGAAAATGTAACATGGCAGAAGGCATAAAGCTGAAGTAAAAGACATTGGTGTGTTTTTTTCCTTCAGAACTGTGAGAGTGACTAATCTTTTGGAAAAAAAATGTCACAGGAAATGGTGACTAACATATATTCTCATCCTCAAGTCTAGATGCTCTCAGTTGGGAGCCTTTGCTTCCAAGACATTTGATTCAGTGCTGAGATGCATAAATGCAAATGGCCATTAAGTACAGCAGATTGAAGTAGACTTCCTTCGGTGCCCCTGGCTCTCCAAGCAGCATACTTTTGTACCAGCACATACAGTATGGCATGCCAAAATCCATTCTGGTATGATGACAAGTACCAAAAAGCATTGGAAATAACCATTCTGAAGTCCATGTAGTTTAGTATTTCATCTGATTGTGTTGTGAGTACTGAAGCATTGTGTCTAAATATCCTTTAGCTTCCATCAGGCAGAGCAGATCAGGGCTGAGCCAGGGTAATTAGCCCACCAATTATCCAGTTATATACTCACCCACCCATGTTTGCTGAATTCTTTTGTTATGGCTGATAGCTGTTGCATCCACAGTCTGCCATGGCAAAGAGTTTGAGTTGCATCATGTAATGGACTCTTGACAGGGAGATGAAACTCTCCAACCTCCTTTCTCTATAATTTGATTGATTGCTTCCTTTGATTTCAAACAGTTATCATTTTGTAATAAATAGTGTATTATTGTTTGTGTATTGCCATTCATGATATTACTTTTATTTTACAGCTCTCATATAGAAACAGTTTGGTATTGTGGCTTGTTTTTCTTGTCTTTTACTGTCTGTTTGTCAGATCCTCTTTGCATTTTGAGGTGGGATGATCTGATTAGCATGTGTTGTGAAAGAAAATGGGCAATTAATGAGGTATGATCATACAAGACCAAAATGTAGTTATTTTTTCTCAAAACAGCTGATAGCAGCATTCTGTTTTAGTCAAATGATGTATCCAAACGTGATTCCATCCCTATCATGCTCATCAGTGAAAAGAAACATATGGGTGTCTCTCTTCATTGTAATGGTTATATATCTCATCACATGGCTGGAGATTGTGTGCTGCCTCTTACACGTCTTTCATGTCCTAAATTGTCCTCTTACAAGCATGCATGCTGCTTTTATGTGAGCAGACATTCATCTATCATATATCAGTAACCCAGTATCATCATGGCATGCCTGTTTCTAGTTAAATGAAGAGAGAAAAGCTGTGATCTTTCCATAAATGTTATGACAGGGAGCAAGATGTGTGAATAATTCATGCAGCTCCAGCTTGCCCTTATTTACATCTAGAAGTACTGAAAAAGAGCACTAGATGGAGGAAGCTGTGGCTACGTGCAGAAGGAATTATTTTAGTGAGCCAAATCCAGTCAATAATTGTGGGCACCTCAGTCCAAATTACTTTTCTGGCTCTGGAAGAAATACCAAATTTTTTAGAGTTTTTTGTCATTGCTGTGTTTTGTGTAGAAGCATATGTGAGAGCTTGAATTGTGATTGCCTCCAGGAGTTTTAAGTAAAACAGTAAAAATTCTATTTGAAGATGAAAATAAGATTTGGCAGTATTGCTAACAGGAAAAAAAAAGCTTTCAAGTAGTATATTTAGGGAACAAAGATAATTTATTCTATAATTAAATATAAATGCGCCACTTTTCCTGAACTAAGCATGCTGAACAACCTGGAATACACTTTATGTATCAAAAATATGTGGCTCTTGTGATTTGTTAAGGAGTTTAAAAATCATAAACCAAAGAAGTTAAGTCTATAAACGTAAGAGTTATTTTGGCTTATGTTCTCTTATTTTCTCAGTTTTATATCCCAAATAAATTATTAAGTCAGTAGTTACTCTGGGCTTGCACTTATGTGAAAACAGAACACGATCCATGTTTTTGTCCCAATCCGCCGACTTATGTGCAGATCCACACGTAGAAATAAACAAACTGTGTAGCCAACATCCCCAGTACAAATCTCAAGTCTTTACTCTTACTTATATTTTTAGGTAAAAGATCATGGGTCTGATCTTCCAATGGCAGCAAAGTGGGGAAAAAGAGCATCAGGCTGCTGGGGGCCAGATCCTGTGAGCCAGCACAGTGACACTGGGGACATCCATGCCTGACCTCTCGGCACTGAGATGCTGGGCAGCAGCCCGGTGTGAAGTGAGAGTCTAGTGATTGAGTAGCTAGTAAGGCCTGGCAGGTGGTTTTGAACTTCTGATAGAAACTGTGTTGGGATAATAGATCCCCATTTCCTAGGGAAGCATTCAGGATACCAGACCACAGATCAAGAGTGGTCACTGACACCCCTCTGCTAAGTGTGGTTTTTAGATGGAAGAACCTGTTGCACCTTGCACAACACTCAAGCTTATGAAATGCTTTCACACTCAGGCTCTGTGAACTGCTTTCAGAGTGTGCCACAGTGAGCAGCTTGCTGGGGAGATTCTATTTGGTGACTTCCTTTTGTGAGCCCCAAATAACTGCACGTTTGCAAAGGGTGCTAGGACACATTATTTTTTCAAACTGATAAGCAAACATAGTTAAGTATGGTGAAATGCCTTAGGGCACTGAGCATGGTTAGAAAGAACATGCAACTCCAGCTTATTTTGCTGTCCCTGTAAATGTACCCAGATGGAGTGCTGTTTTGAATGGCATGTAATAAAGGTGTGTTAGATACATCTTTGGTGTACATTGGATATTTTCCATTATAGGTCAGAAGAAAACTATTAGAATGGATTTTTAATTTTCATCTTCTGCTAAACACAAAGACAGTGTAGGTGGGTGCAGGGAGATGGTCAGCCTTAAGCCCCTGTAACATGAGTGCTGTGAAGCAGCCTGCCAAGTAAATTAGAGCTGCTTTGAAATTTCAGGCCACAGTAGCTGTGTCGTGAAAGTTCTTCTGTGGGCATTTGTCCTTCTTTGATTCTAAGAGGCTCTACTTAGAAAACCTGTAGCACTTGATATAAAACACTTTTGCTCAAGAAAGTGCTCCTTTGAGCCACTGAGTCCCCTTCCCAGCCTGTTAATGCAGCTGACGTGTCATGTACAGAGGGCAGACCAGGTCAGACTAATTACATTTGGGAAGCAGAGAGCACCAGCCAGAGATTTGAAGTATGCAAGAAGCTAGTTTTGGAAGACAGGTCATGGTAGTGAGAGTAGCTGTAATTCTCTTCTTGTTTAGGGAAAATAAAACCAAACGAAAAACCACAAACCCCAAAACTGCTGCATTGCTCAATGTGTATGTAATGCCATATTAATTGCTACAGAAAGTGAAGACCAAAGAAACTCATTTAGTTTTGCTTCTGTAATTTCTGACAACCAGCTGTTTGGTTAAGGATCACAATGGGAAGAGAAGGTTAGAAAGCAGTTACTATCTTGAATTTATCAGAATACACCTTTGCTTGAACCCCTGTTCAACATAACTGATGAGGTATTTCTAGGCATATAGCTGGGACACGATGGATCTCTGGCAAAACCTGCATGAAGTTTTTTGATAGGATTTTATCCATGCTTAGTTCTGTGTTGCAGAATACGCTGGCAAAATAGCCACTTCACTATTAGTGCTTCACCTGTTAGTATCTTCATTAGGTAGCTAATTTACTATTAACTCATACATTGTCACAAACTACTTTCACATTTTGTGTTTGAACTGGAAATAAATGCTGTGACTGTATAATGCAATGGAGATACAGTGAAGACAATGCCAGGCTTTCTTAATTCAGGTGTCTCACTACTGATTTGAAGGCCCATTTTGGAGATTTAGTCATTGAATGACATCTGTGGTATATGCTTGGAATTCCAGTTCCAAAAAAAAGTCATAAATATGCAGCATGTGGAAGTATACTTCTCAACTCTGTATGTATATAATGTTGGCTGTGCAAACTGGTAATTTCAACCTTTCTCTGCTAGCAATTTTAATTTTGAGATATGTATCCGCACTTCGAATTTACTAGCTACGTTTCTGTAGTTGAATATTCTTGAGCTGATGTGCCTGTACATGAAGATTGTTAGCTCTCTGTTGATAGTTATGAGGTTCAAGATCTGACTCAGAGTTTCTGAAGTTAGCAAAAGACTTAACAATGGATTTAGTAGGCTGTGAGTTAGTCCTAGTGTGCATAAATAGTTATTTTAATGGCACTAGAGTGTGTACTTCAAGATCACATAAAAATTAAAAATTACTGCCCAGAAATTCTTTTGCCATTACTTATAAGAGCCAATTAAAGATGGAAGTACATTAATATTATTCGATAACTATATAAGGATAAATGTAAAAAAGGATATGTAAAAATATAATAAACTACTTGTTTTCTTTATTATGTCTGTTAATTTTAAAAGGCAGTATAGTATAATTTCAAGTGAGTGATTTTGACTTTTTTTTCACAGTCTAAAGAAATACAGTAATCTTTTGGAAGGTCAGTGATTTGCAAAGGAATGAGCAAAGAAACAGTTATTACCATTTGAAGACATCAGTGTGCTTGTTAACTGAATTGCATTTTGAACACAGCCCAGCATCTACGGGCATTTAGCCGACTGCTGTATTAGAAACTTGGTCACCCAAAGCTGCCGAGAGAGATCAGGGAAAAGGAACAGTTTCAAAGGATAAACTCGTGCAAATTCTAAATTAGCCTCTGGAAGTTCTCTCTACACGGACTAAGTAATTGGGAAGCCTGAGATTACTTAGTGCCTGAAGTGGAATGCATGTATATTTTGGAATTTTTTTTGAAACTGTTTCTCTTTTGTGTTAATAAAGGTCAAGTTTATATCCTACATTGTTTCTATTGAAGGCAGATTTAAAAATATTGGCCTTTTTGGTTCATGACTTGGATCTGTTCTTTGTTTGTTTGGGTTTGCAGGGGTTTGGAGGTTTTTGTTTTTTGTTTAAGAATCCATTACTCATGGGTTTGGTGTGCTTGGATCTCATTACGTTGAATCTGCTTAGGCTTTTCTTAATCAAGATAGGCTGGAACACTGTATCTTGGTATACCTTCCATCTCTTAGACATCAACTTTCAGACACCCTGGGCATCCAGTAGCTTGAACGTCTGCTTTCACAGAGTCCAGCTCTATGGTTTCTTCAACTGAGATAGGTGAGTCAGTGGAGAGCTTGGGGTTTTACAAAGGTTTCTAAGACCTTTGGCTTTCAAAAAAGAAGTTGAGACACTATTAGGGAGCTTTTCCGTATTCTTGTCTGCTTCAGTTCTTCCCCATTATGTGAGCTTTGGAGGACAACCAAGATTTCTCTGCTCCCAGATGACTGCTAAAATGGAAATTTCTTCTTCCTCAGGTGGAGTATCAGTAGTCTGAAATACCGTTCTGTTATGAAACTATGTTCCTTCACTCTTTGTTGTTTGATTTCATTCCCTCCTGAAACCAGTTTTCCTGTGCCATTGTTTTCCACACTGCAGGGAGTCAAGCTCTCACTGAAATTTAGTGATTTTGCTTTGAGATCTTTGTAGTTTGCTCTGTTGCATCTTCAGTTGGTAATCCAAACAGAAAATTCTAGATGACATCCTGAGAACTGGGTATACCAGGCTGCAGTATGGACTTATCAAACTATATCAAATACAACCATTCATTTAGCCTTAGTGGTTCGTGAAGCAAGTTTTAGTTAATGTATTTCATCAGATTTTTGTCTATGTATTTGTTTTTGTGCTTTTGATCACTATTTTTAATATATTTTTTTTTAGATAGCTGACTGATCCAACTGCATTTTATGTTCTTAAAAAATTCTCATATCTCTATGTTAAAAAAACCTTTAAAAGCTTAAATCTGAGAGCTCATTGCCACTACAGTCTGTCATACCGTATCATCAGTTATGTAAAAAATGTCCAGCTTCTCCAAAATCAAAAACAATAATATCAGAAGGAAGTTTAAAAATTAGTATGTATGCTAAGCAAATATCCACAAACAAGTGATACAGATCACATTTTAATTGACTCCAATTTGTTTTCTTATTGGCAAGCTTTCTTTTCTGCTTAGTCAGCACTCAGGTTTTTATGAGTGCAATTAATAGAAAGCAAAATAATTGTTGCTCAGCTCCTGAAGTGTGCACCTTGAAAGCATAACAGTTTGATACTTTTCACAGTGGAGGTTTCACGTGCAAAAAATGAAATTAGTCCGTGGGCACTTTATGTTTTAATTTATTTAGAAATGAGCTAGAGTTAAGATTCAACATGGAGCTGTTTCAGAGATAATTTTAAATTATCTCTCTAAGAGTTTTGTTTTCCAAGAATTTTTAGCAAATGCTTTAAATCAAATTGGAATTTTATTAAAAGTGGGCCCAGTAGTAATTTTCTTTTTTATTCTCCCTGAAACTAAGTAGTTTAAAACAGAAAAGCATTTGATCTTATTTATATAAATGTAACCTCAACTGGAGCTGCAGTGCTAGTGTCTTTATTATAGGGAAACTTCTTTCTGAAAAGCCAAATATTGGATTTTTTTATGACTTTATTATTATGAAAGATGCTTAGTGTAAATTGTTGTGCAACTCAAATAGACTGATGATTTGATTTCATCTTCCTCATGAGGGGAAGAGGAGGGGCAGGCACTGATCTCTTCTCTGTGGTGACCAATGACAGAACCTGATGGAATGGCCTGAAGTTGTGTCAGGGGTGGTTTAGGTTGGATATTAGAAAAAGGTTCTTCACCCAGGGGGTGGTTGGGCATTGGAACAGGCTCCCCAGGGAAGTGGTCACAGCACCAAACCTGGCGGAGTTCAAGATGTCTTTGGATGATACTCTTGGGCATATGGTGTGACTCTCAGGGATGGTCCTGTGCAGGGTCAGGAGTTTGACTCGATGATCCTTGTGGGTCTCTTCCAACTCAGCATATTCTGTGATTCTGTGAATTCTCCTTTATATTAAAGCCATGATATGGTACTGAGTATGTTGTGTTGAGATTAATTCATAATCATATTTTTAGAACTTAAGAACGCTTTTGCTGATTAGAAAATTATAGTTTAAAAAAAGCATTCTGTTTAAATGCAGTGTTTAGTTTTCTGTCTGATTCACTTTCAACTCTTGAGATACAACCAGACTCTTTCTGATATTCCCATTTAAACCACTAACATAGTTAAATATTAAAATGCTTTAAAGCATTATTTTGAAACTTTAGAGTTCTCACTGATGTCTTTCTGATAATTAGCAATCTAAAATCAGCACTGTTTTCAAATTATTAAAATAATTCATTTTTAAGAATTCTTATTGATCTTATGATTGATGGTTAACTTGGTTTTGCTTACAGATTTTGCTTAGCGTGATGATATGTAGGAAAGAAAAATTGTAGCCATGAATATATGCTAAATGCAAATACTAATTATCACTACATTATGTGCTTATTTAAACAATGAAGTTCTATAACAAAGGCTCCTTTAAGTACTCCTGTAAACCCCCTTGAGGAACTGACTAACTGTGGATTTGGCTATATGAATTATTGCAAATGGCAGCAAGGCTGAAGGAGTTTGGTTAATACCCCTTATGTTATTTCCTCTTCTTGTATCTTCCACTTTAGATCACTTTCTGTATAATCAACAGACTGAAAAATTTTGGAGTACTACTCAGGCAGGCAGTACTCGTGCTTACCATGTCTCAAATCTAGTTCTGTAGATTCAGGCACCCCTTGGATATGTTTGGTTCATTGGCCACTGAAAATTGGCAGAGATTTCATTATTAATTTCAGAGGGGGTTGGACCAAGATTCTGCATTAGTGTATCAATCTCTTTTTTTGAAATTTTTTCTCATTTAATTGCAAGCTTTATTTGTATAAGTATGGTTTGTGGGCTTCTGCATTTTTTAGAATGCAACTTTATGGGGGTTTGTTTTTCAGAGAAGGAAGTATGATTTCTGAAGTTTTTTATGTGCTGAACTACCTTACTTTGTGTGAAAGATAATTATAACAAAATATTTTATTAAAATAATTAAATTAATAATGCCATTAATTCTTTCTAACTGTTTAGTAAGTTATCATAATTCTAAATTAAAAGCCTCAACTTCAGAATGATCCCCAGTGTTATGTGCATGTTAAGTTGTTTTTTGGGGTGCATATATTAGTGAATGTATTGTTTCAGGACTACATTTTCTTCTCCTTCTGAAGACCTTAAGATTTTTTTGTAGTGGGTCAATAAATCAATTATATAAGTATTTCTTACACAAAGGGCTGTTTCCTGCGCATTCTTGTGAATGTCTGCATGATGCAAGCTAGAACGGGGGGTCATTTTGTAGCTAAACCACAGATTCTTTTTTCTGTCGACTGAGTACAAGGTTTGGTGGCTTACATCTGAATTCATGAATGGGAAAAGTAACCAGACAGTAATGCAAGTGTATTCTGCTCACTGAAAGATGATGTTTTACTGCTGTGGCTTCCCTTGTGTATTATCTTCTTAAAGCCTAATTAGGTTTCTGCCTGTTTTATGTTCACTTTTATATATGTTTGTGGCCTTACATGGTTGAAGTATTTTGTTAGCTAAGCATCATCATAAATTTTGCACAGCTACTAAAAAAAAATAATTTTAGAGCATTTTGAATTGATTTATTAGTCACAAGAAGATCTGTTTCCCTTTTATTTCCTTTCCTCTCCCGTGTCCTCTTAAAGTACTGGGTGGCAATGTGGTAGAGAGAGTCTTGATTTTGGAAGAGGTGTCCAAACAACATCTGTTAGACCATTTTGTATCTGCAACACAAAGTAATAATTTAGAAGTACTTAATCTCTTTTCAGAAGGAGATTTTGTTGGCTGGTTATATCCAACATATTTAATGAATAATCAGTCTGTTGGATTATTTCCTGTTCATTTCTTAAGCAACTGTGCTTTTCTTCTGATATATAAAATTATGCACAAGGATACTTTTTCTTGGAATCAGATTGACATGTAGAGCTGACCACATGAATTTGGAAGAAGTTATTTGGTCACTGTATCTAGCTGAAACTTCACAATAAAGGAAA
The DNA here is from genome assembly GCA_035584735.1 of Pseudotriccus pelzelni. Taxonomy (NCBI): domain Eukaryota; kingdom Metazoa; phylum Chordata; class Aves; order Passeriformes; family Tyrannidae; genus Pseudotriccus; species Pseudotriccus pelzelni. The sequence continues at coordinate 37,797,525 of JAWMRA010000130.1, read as the reverse complement.
TTTTCAATCAACATGTCCTTATTTTGTTGCATATACTTTCAAATGTCTAAAATTTCTAATAAGATATGCTAATTTATTTGCATTAGATAAATTTGTCTTGATTGCTTTCTGTGACTTCATTTGTAGTGGTACTGTTTTGTGACAAGACTGGCAGAAAAGCAAGACACTGGCTAGATTAAAAGCTAAGTCTTTGTGAGCCACAGCAAAGGGATGTTATTAAGAGAAAAAAAGGGAACTTGGCTTATGTAGTTTCTTCTGTAGATCTCTAGAAAAGAAGATTATTCAACAGAACTCTTTTTTCCTAATATCCAATGTAAATAGTGTGTGTTGTAAATATAAGTCCGTTACTGTTTGTCTGAGATAATGTGGATAATGGAAGATGACTTATTTCCTCCTCCCTTGTACTTAGCCCATTACTCTCCTCAAGCTCCTCTTTTTTAGACTGAACACTAGTCCCTTCAAAGTGTTCCTTTTAGTTTTTAACTCATGTTCAGCTTGTGACTCACAGATGGCTTTTCTGGAGAGCTGCTACAAAGTTGAAACTTCTTCAGTTATGTTTGTCCAGTTGAGTATTTCTGCTTGAAGGACAGAACTTACAAGATCCTGAAGAGTAGAAATGTCCCAACAAAATCTTACATCTTTTTTTTCCTGTGAGTATATCTCAGATTGACCATGTTTCTTTTGAATTCTGACCTTGTCATCCGAAGTGTTTGCAGCCTCACAAACTGCATCACAAAGCAGTCAGAAGCATACTTGTTAAGAATCTTCCTCTTCAGCTAACCAAATTCTAAATAAGTGTGTTAAACTGCACAGCAACAAGTGTGTTCACTTTGACAGTGAAACATTGATAAACAATGAAGGGTACAGTTTTCCAGCAGTTTTGCTTCCCTCTTTGTAGTAACTTCCTCTGGAGCGTATTTCCTGCATCTTAGAATATCAAGGAAAAAGCCTTACTAAAGTCAAAATAAATTACAGAGTGGACAAGATGAGGCTTGTAATTCACACTGAGGTCACAGGCTTTCCAAGAAATCAAGGGTCAGGCATCTGAGCTGGCAGAAAAAATTACTGATTTTTCTCAAGAATAATTTTAAGAGGAAGTGCAGCTCCATGACAACTATTTGTATTTCTTGTAGTCTGTAACCAGTGCAACTTATTGGAGAAAGGGCTAAGTTTGCTGATTAGTATCTTTGAGTGGGTCCTTTTGGCCATAGGACCTCACAAAATCAGATATGGGGCAGGGGGAAGGGAAGCTTTTATATAAATATTCGATGTGCAGCTGTAGCAGGTTTTGGCTTCAAACTTTATTTATGTTGCAGAAATAGTGAGTTTAAAAGTATGTATGATCTGTCTAGCAGCAGAGGCTGTCTGGATCTGACTTGGGGCTGCTGCATGTGTATGCAGAGACAGTGCAAGTTTGGGAGAGGGGTGCAGAAAGGCTGGGTTGCAGGCATGCACAGAGAAAGTATGGCGCTTTCCCATGTGAAAGTGCTGCAGTGCTGATTATTACTATGCAGAAGGTTTATCCTAACACATCTGATCCCTACTGCTGCTTCCTTATCAGAAAACCATTTCCCTGTCATAACAGGAAAAGATAATTATATTAATTTGGCATGATTTTTGTGTACACACGGCTGTATCAGATGTTTGCAATCACTTGGGGGTAGGGAATAAGGATTCTTCTTCATTTTCCGCTTCCTAAGGACTTGCAAATTGTTTGTTTGTTTATAGTTTGTTCTAGTGTATGTGCAATTGGAGTTGAGCCTGGAATGGGAACTCTGGTTTTCTTTTCCAGCCTCCTGAAACTCCCAGTCCTCCAGACTGGTTGTTTTCAAAGATAGCAAGTAATAGCTCTGTTGTTCCTTCTGTCAAAATTGAAAATATCTTACGGAAAACCAGACAAAGTAATTGATTTTTAAAGTGTCCAAATTAACACAGAGGAGAATGCTTTCCCTATTTTAGTTGAAGCCCTCTGTCACTGTGTTAGCCATGTCAGCTGCCTGATTGCAACTGACCTTTTTTAAAAAGGAGTGGAAAGACTAAAAGATATAAATCTGTCTTCTCATCTCAATCTGTCAATAGACTGCTCTTCTCCATTAGGTGGAAGATCAACTTTCCTTTGAAAGTTAATGCTATATTCAATGGAAAATTATTTCCTCCTTCAAAATCTGGATTAAGTCCTCCCATATAGTTTTCAGTTGAATTTAGAAATGTTTGCTCTCTGGTAGTTTGCTCCATCCTCTATACCAAAAATTGTGACAGAAGCTTGCTGGACAATCTGTTCTGTTTCATTCTTTCTTCAGCAGATGGGAAAGTTAAAGCACATTTGTTTCTCAGTACTAAGGTCCTGTACGTTGGGTGGTCGGATCGCAAGAGGCCACGTCCTACTCATCTTTCTGTGGTTAACGTTCTTTCCGCTGCCTTTATTCTTTTTATCCATGTCACTATCCAGTTGCAGTAGATTGTTTAAAAACAGCTCATGCTGTAGTTGAGATAATGATGTACAAATTGGCATCTACTGCAGCTACAGCTTTGACCGAAACCAGCAGTACTTGCTGATACTCTGTTTTATTGGTGCTGTGTATCCTGCACAAGCCTCTGTGCTAAAGTCAGTCACTTGTTTTCAGACAAACAAACAAACAGAACCCCAAAAGAAAGAAAGAAAGAAACAAAAAACCCAGAAAAACCCACCCAACCTAACCCAAGCCAAACAAAAACACTACAACCAAATAAAGCAAAAAACCTCCAAAAACAACAACAAAAAGACCAAAACTTACCCCCAACTCTAAAAGCTAAACTAGATAAATTTTTGGCTAGTACATCATTTAACTGATTGGAAGATAGAGGGCTGGATTTAGAGGTGCACCACGTTACATAAGCTAGCAATCTGGTGTAGGAAAGGAAAACCAGCTTTATATTCATAGGGACATAAGGTAGATTTATCAGAGTTTGTGTTGCTGGTGATTGATGTAGTACATAGACATAATAAGTGCCAGCTGTTCCTCCCCCATAAATCAGAAACAATAATATTTCCTTTTATTTCAGTGTGAACTATCTGACTTGCTTGAATTCCTTTTTAATTCAAAGGACTTTTTATTTGCAGTTACAAATTAGAATTATATCTACACAAAAAAATTAGAAACATTGTGTTATAATACTGTAATGCAACCTGAAAGCAGCATCCCAAATATCTGTGTATTATCAGGGTTTATCATCCCTCATGACCTAGATCAAAAGCATTTCTCCATTTCTGCCCATGTTTCAGAAATATGTATTTCTGTCTTTCTCCATTAAAGCTGATGTGTTTGTGGCTGTCCTCATCAGTTGGTACTCTAGCTGTATACAGAAGCATCGTAGTTTTGTTTTGCTAACTGGATTCAAACACATTTGACTATTTTATTCCTTTTGATCTCCACTTTGAAAGCTCCTTCTTTATTAGCAACTGTTGAATAACTGATGTACATATTTAGCATGAAAAAATCCAGGGGTTTGTTATACTGTCAGATGAATCTAGTGAACTGCATGCTACAAATAGTTGTCTTAAACTCCTGATTTATCTGGTCTCTTTAGCCCTTAAGGAGATTGCATTTCCTTACTATTTCTTCTCAGTTTTCTGTAACTACTTGATGTGTTGATAAATGTCATGTGTGATGTAACAGGACCTAAAAATAAAATGTTATGTGTTTGCGTAGGGTAAATGGTTGTGAAGTATGTAAAATGGAAGACAGTAAAGTTGAAATAAAACGGTTGTTCAATATGCATAGTCATGTAATGCAACAAGCACATTCCTGCAGCTTGTTAATAAATTCAATAAATGAGAGTTATCAGCAGCTGGTATCTGCCTGTATTTGTTATCCAAGTAAACAATTGGTGCATGGTGACCTTTGATCATTTATTTTAATTATATTTTAGTGACTCTTTAGGATTCTCAGGTTTAGTTAATAAGGAAAAATTCTTCTTGCTGGCATTCTAATAGATAATGTGTGACTTATAGTATTTCTTAACTTCCAAGTTACCTAATTTTTGCCTTTTTAAAAGGAAGTCATGCTACTGCTTGTGAAATAAGACACAGCTACTCTGTTCATGCATGACAAGTGGCAGCAGTTTCCTTAAAAAGCTTGCTCTGTTCCACTGATGTTTAATGTCTAAGTCCCAATCCTGCTAACTTGTATTGCTTTATGTGGTGGAAGTTTTAGTGAATTTTAAAGTCCAGAAGAGGATAGGTTACAGACAGTACAAAGTAGTCAGTACTTAATTTTTGTTTGCACCAGAATTCTTTTTCAATTTTAAAATGTATGAAAAAGATTCTTTCTTTTGTGGTATTATTTGTGTCTTTATGATGTTCTGAAGTTTAAACAGAAATTAACTAAAGCATTTTCATTTGTGGAAACACACAAAACTACCATTTGGTTTTAAATATGGTATTTTGTAATTTCAGATATATTTTTTTCTATCATTTTAATCCATTTACTTTTTAAAAAGATTATTAGAAATCAAAATACTGAGGTCCTAGCACTTAGAAATGTAAGCTGAAGATTTATTATTTTAGGACCCGTGCTTTTCAGAAATATGTTTCCCTCGTTTGACCCTCAGTAACCCTTGAGAGACCTAAGCACAAGTTGCAAACTAATTATATGAATTGCTTTATGGGAACTTGTTAGGCATTTTGTGTTTATACATTAATGTAATATAAATATAGCTTAGGTAACAGAAGCCCTTGGGGCAAATTTATGTCCTGAGTAACCTTGTTCTAGTGACCTCAACAGAATTACTCAAAGTCAAGACAGAATTTAATTGGAAGACCAGATCTTCCACTGCTGTAAATAGCCTGAGCTCCACTAAAATCAGCATAGCTCTGGTCATAACAGCTGGAAAGATAGAATTGCTCCTTCAAGTATATTTTTTGATTTGTGGGCATTTCTGGCAAAGGGGTTGAGCCGCCTTTTCTTTCCAGAGTTTAAAACTCTGCAGAATTTATCTATAGAAATAATTCTGATTTTAGTTCAGAGCTTTTATAACAATACAAAATCTTCTTTCATCTGAATTTGAAAAGCGGGCTTAATGTAGGGTGAGGAAATAGCATCTTCTGTACCTTTGGTTTTTCTATGCCTCTTTCCATGCTGTTATCTAACTTCTAAAAAATGTTTCTCTAACCAAGCACTATATAGGAAGTTATACCTAACAGTTACACAGTCTTGCTTAACAGTCTCTATATAAATATAGGAATAGTCACCTAGGAATGGACGATGTTTGTTGGTGTTTCATAGCAGCTTTTTTCAAAAAGAAATTTAAAATAAAGGCTAATCTGTACTTCAGCCCTACTTATGTGTATATCACTTTATCTTCACTTTGGGGATTATGTCCTTGGTTTAATTGAAAAAAAAGTGCTCATCACTGAGTCTGAATGAAAGAAACTTCTCAATTGGAAATTTGGATTAAGAGTATTTTATTTAGGAGAAGCCATGAGTGATCTGCAATTTTTACAATATTATAGCAATAACCCATCAGTGAGAGTTGTTTGATGTAGTTTTTAATTTGCTAGTCAATATTAACTTTTTTTTTCAGGAATTTCAGGAATTATGTGTCTATTCCTCCTCTAAGAGATTCTCTGAACTAACTGCAAGGGTCAATAACATTTTGGTTTTTTAAGTGACCTCCACTGACTAAAGAAATGTTAAGTTACCATCAGTAAGTTGACTTGGTGGAAGAGAAACAGCATACACTTCTCATAAGTGGTAGCCTGTAATGAGGCTCTCTGCTCATCCTTCTCTAAAGCTCTTCTGCAAGCTTGGCCAAGGAAGTGGAACTGTAGTTCAGGATGCGAGGCTGGTGATCCTCACTGTTGCTTAGTGTTTCATTGTCTTGCTGGGCAATGTCCTCAGCAGAACTAAGGCCCTGCTGATTTTTCTGGCTTAGGGAGTGTTTTCTGTCAAGACCTCTTGTCCTTCAAGGGAGTCAACAGCACCTCCCAGCTAGGGAGCCTATGTCCTGCTCCAGAGTATATCCTGTGCAAAATGAAATCAAGTTAGGCAGTCTCAATGCTGCAATCTGTAGATATTCCTAGGTAACTATTAAATAAGTTAGTTGGAGTACCAGTGCAGGATAGCTGTACTTATGTGGCTGTTTACTTCAATCCAAGATACTATTTTCAGTATTCAGTTCTGGTCTTTAAAATCTCTGTGTTAGATGCAGATTTATCCTTGTTTGGCTAATAGCCCTTTCCTTGCATTGCCTACATAGATAATACTGGTTGAACATATTATTGCATACACTTCTACAGGTTTTTTATCATTTGAATTTACGACATTACAACTTTTCCAAAAGTAGCAATGTTAATTTGAAAGTGGGATAGCTGACAAGCAAACTGCTACTTTGTGAAATTGTCTGTAGGCACTTTTTAATTAACATTTTTTACTGGAGTTGAAAGGGATAGAAGCAGATTTTAGTGAGAAGGAAAAAAAATTGTTGAAATAAAAGAATAAAAATTTGGGTGACAGAAAAGTACTATCAGCAGATGGTCAAATCTGATGAAGAACAACTGCAAAGCAAAACATAAATCTTCTGGTTTATAGATTGTCAGGGAAGAATTGGTTGCAGAGAGATGCACACAACCTAGGAGTCAATCAGTAGGAGACAGAGTTCTGCATGCAGACACATCAAAAAGATGTTGTTGGAACAGCTATGATGGATGGATATGGGAAGACAGGCAGGGAAAAAACGGATGGGGGTTTCCGTTTATGTGAACAAGCACTTTGAGTAGATGGGTTTCTTGTGGATTAGGACCTGAGGAGGGGCTGGTATGGGTGGCATAATGGTGAGTGTATTTTACAGATAATTTGATTAGTATGAGGAAGAGGAAAAAGTCATAATTAAGCAACTCTGAGACCCTTGTTCTTGTGATAGACTTCAGCCTCCCTGACACCTGCTGGAAGGGCAACCAATAAAGGCAACCCAGAATGTTTCTGGAAACTGTCAGTGGACTCTAATTAGGGTGCAGTTTATCTGAGTGAGAGAATCCTCACAAATACAGAGCTAGACAAAGAGGCAGTAATCGGTGACAGACCTAGCTTGTAACAACCATGAATTACTGAAGCTTATGGGAGGCAGTCTTAATAGAGAGGATCATCCTTGCCTTTGATAGAGCCAACTTGAGTTTTTATTCGGAGAACTGGTAAATGGGATCCTTTTGGAGTCAGCCTTTTTATGCCAAGGGTAAATCATGCTTGACTGATCTGATTGACATCTCTAATGAAATTACTAGGTCTGTGGATGAGAAGAACCCCAACCTATTTTAAAACAGTCACAGATCACAGACTATTCTGAGTTAGAAGGGAGCCACCAGGATCATTGAGCTGAACTCTTAAGTGAATGGCCTGTACAGAGATCAAACCCACAGCCTTGGTGTAATTAGAACTGTGCTCTAACCAACTTTTTTTATATCTTTGTAACAGAAGGAGAAGAGGGTACATGGTGGTGAGACAGAGTGCACCTTCATATTGTTTTTGGATAGCAGCAAACTGGAGGTGTGGAGGCAGCGAAGCTGATAGACTTCCGTGCAGGGTTGCCATTCAGAAGGGTCTAGGTACACTGGAAAAATGGACAATAGGAATCTGGTGCAATTTAATAAAGACAAAGACTTTAACCAGGCGTGGACAAGCTCCTTGCAGTGATAGAGGCTGAGGCTCACTGACTGGGGAGCAGTTCTACAGAAAAGGGCTTGGGTATCCTGGTGAACAGTTAAGATGAACTGGTATGTGCCCTAACAGCAATGCAGGCTGGCAGGATCCTGGGCTCTATCAAGAGAAACATAGCCAGTAAATTGAGTAAAGTGCTTATTCTCCTCTACTTGATGACTGCTAAACCACGTGTGGCATACTGTGGTTGGTTTTGAGGGGGGGCAGGGGGAAAGGAGAAAAAAAATACAAGGAAAATGTTAATAAGTTTGGTTGAGTCTAGCAGCGAGCTACTGAGATAGATTGAAACACGTGAAAAGAGTCTGAGAGGACTGGACCAAACAGTGGTCTTTCACTTAGAGGTTACTAAGGTTATGGAACCGGGCTTTTCACTGAGGTGCACAAGCTTAGAACAAGAGACCAGGATCATACGTTGAAACAGGAGAGGCTTCCAAAGGATATAAAGGGAAAAAATGTGTGGACAGTTAAGCGTCAAAATAAGTTTTCCAAAGATGTGGTAGATTTTTTTTGTTTTTGAAAGTTTGATTGGGGTGTTGGGCTAGATGGCCATCAGGGGACCTTTCCAAGCTGAGTGATTCTGTTGTTCTAGGAGGAATAGAAAGTAACCAGTGCCAGTCAGCACAAAGCAAGCAAACAAAACAAGAAAAACAGGGGAAAAAAGCAACCCCAAATCTGCTTCCATTCAGGCCTTTTTGCCAAACTCAAATAATAGTGTAGTGGAATAAGGTGTATGTTTATAGCATACTTTTACACCTTAAATATTTTGTTAAAGTTTGCAAACTATTATTTAGTAATGGAGTGTGAAGGCACACAGAGAGAAACACATGCATTCCCATTTTTAGAAACCATCAAGTTAATTCCCTGCATTCCAGTAGGAAATGTGCAGATGTCAAAAATGTCAGATCTTGAATGTTGCTGTAAAATTGAGTTATTGTTCATCTGTTTCCATTTTTTGTATTTAGGCTTGATAAGGAGACTACTATTGTACTGCCATTAATCCTTTCTGTATAGGAGTTCTGGTTTCTGTGATGATATCCAAGGGGATGAGATCAGAAGGTGAAACCCTAGTCTTGAGTCAATATTGAAGGAAGTAAGATGAAATTCCAATTGAATAGATGTTAAAATTGAGGATCCAGGGGAAGGATAGGGAGGAGTAGGAGGGGAGATTTCTTGGAAGGAGTCCTGTCACACATGCTCAAAAACAATGCAAGAAACAGAATGGGAGGCACCTCCAGATTTTGTCATTTCTTTAGAAATGAAATGTAGATCGGTGTTATTTTCTCATTTTTTGAGAAATTACAGTTTTTCTGTGTAAAGTGTTTCGGTAATAAAGTTCATCTGTCTTTCAAGGTAAAGTAACTCCTTTGTGGGATAGCGTTTTCTAGATATGTGCTTTCTCAGTATGTTCTTTACACCTGCCCTTCCAATGTAGACAACAATGTAATTAATAACTTGTGATATATTCTATATGTTCCTTTTTTATCAACATATGCGTACCAGAAGGAAGAATGTATTCCTATAATAAACTTCACTGACTCTTGTTCTTTAAATGAATAAATGATAATAAAAAAAATTCCCTTTATAGAGTTTTCAGTATACAGTTCAGCTATTCATGTGTTAAGGGATATCTGTTATCTAGACTTTCATTTGGAATATTGCATTCTGGATGCTTAGACAATTACTGTGGTATTGAAATAATTAGAAATTGGGAGTTGGATTAAAAATAGAAGATGCAAAAATTTGATTAATTTTCTATGTTTCTGTGTCATTCTGTTCCTTTAAGGTTTGTTTTTTAAAATCGCCCACTATCAGCAAATGTTAAGTCTATTTGGAAGACATGATTTTTTGTAACTGCATGAGTCCCAGAATCTGGACTTTCAGCATAAGCTACGAACATTGGCAATGTTTTCAGAGTTTGGCTTTTACATCCTTGTCCTTGTGCCATTGTGTGTTTTTTCAGAGCAGCTAAATACTTCATTGTATTTGCAGAATATGTCCTTCTGTAAGTCAGCTATGTGAATAAAAATGCAATAGCCACTCCAATTTTAGGTTTTAGGTCACATTTACCTATTTTAGTTACATTTGTGAGATTCTTTAATAGAAACTATATTTCCAAGTTCTTTAGCTCTTCACATACATTGTCTGCCCTTTACTTATAAAAAATGTTTCCATGTGATCCACAACTGTATCTGAAATCATGAAGATGAGACTCACTATCTGTGATAAATCTGAAATCATGAAAGAGCACATACATTACTATATATTAATTTTTGCCATTTTTATACCATTGCTGACTTTACTATACTGCATTGTCTATTTAATATTTCTTTGGAAAAACCCCATTATTTAGAATAATGTGCCATATTTTCTGTCTGGGTATATTTTTTCTGACATCTGTTTCTATCTAGAATAGCTTATGCTTTCTGAAAACCAGATTAAGTATAAATCCTGAGGCAATCATTTTAAATTTAATGGCAAATCAAGATCTCGTTGATATACTCTGCTTTCTGATTCAGGATACGATAACAGGTGTAACTTCTACCTTTTATTAGGAGATGTAAAGCCCTGTATCAGGAATATTGGTATAGTCAGTTACAGGACACTTTCTGTTTGTTTTTTCACAGAAATTCTGTTGCTTTAACTTTGCAGGTATTACTAAATAGGTATAATTCTGCCTGACATGGCCATCTCAAAGAATTGAGATGGGGCTTTAGGGTATGTGTGGGCTTCTGTATTGACTCTGGGCAAAGCTGTAGAAACCATGAAATGTTCATATAAGGAGTGTCCATGTGCTCTCTAAAACTATCTGCAAGTGTATTTAGCCCTAAGAAGGATGCTGAGTTTGGCAACACTGGAGTTTGTTTGTGGGTAGAATTGGTAGTTGTAAATAATGTTATATAGACAGTCAGAGCTGAGAGACTTTAATGCACATGTCATTTGGTCTTGAAGATGGTGGTGAAGAGTTTTAGGCAACTCATGTAGGGAATGCTTCAAGGGAATGTTCAAACTGAGCTTAGGAAGCCAACACATGTGGTTGCAGAAAACAGGGATCGTCCTTAAATGATGAGTATTTGTTAAAAGTTTGAAAAAGGTTGAGAATGAAGAGGATATATTGTCTCAGTTTGAGACAGTTTGGAGGGGCAGAGACCTCGGACAGAAGTCTGCTCCCTCAGATTCAAAACCCCTGCTTTCTCCAATACAGAGGGAGAGAGACCAAATATTTCTGTATTTAAGTGGAAAAAAAATTCTTTACCAAGAACAATGGTAAAAACAATACCGATAAAGCTGAGTTAAACCAACTGATGAGGAGAAACTTCCCTGCCCACCAGACAAAATAGAGAGGGTGGCCCATCTTCCCCACCCAGAAAAAAAACGCACGTGGCCACAGGACAGAGACTGCCCTTCCATGGGGTTCTCCTCCCCCACTGGAGTGAGGCTGGCTGTGAGGTATCACTCACTGGCTGTGAGTGCTGGTACAGGCAGTCGGAGCAGGTCTGCAGACCCTCCAGGCGAGTGGAAGGACCTGCAAGACACCCATTGGATCCAGTGCCGAGACTTGGTTGCTGCAATTTCGATGTTCGTCGGTCAAAGTGGTGGTCGGTCTGAATATGTCGTGGTGGTGATGAAAGCCCAAGGTGGTTGAGTGTTTGAGTCATTAATCACAAGCAGTTCAGTCTCTTTGAAGAAGGCAAAACACACAAAAAAGGTAAATTTAGAGAAAAGGGAAGGTAGATACCAGAACTTTTGTGTAACCCAGGACATATATCTGGACGCTTCAGAGGGAAAGTATTTTCTGTTCTGTCTGCAGGCCACAAAATATTATTGCTTAGTGCAGGCCTTACTGAGAGAGGGTAAAAATAAGGCACATAACAATTTCAGTTCACAGAAAAGACATGGTTTTAAGTTCCATTTGAAAATGTGCACTTGCTTAGCAGGACTAGTTACCTTCTAAAAATGGGATTGTCCGGTTCTAATTCATACCCTCCATGTGCGTGCTTCATGTTGCTTATAGAGAAAATAGTGAGATAACATGTCTTTCCTTTAAATTAGAGCAGTCTGAATCAAGCTGCCAGTTCTTGTTATCCAACCTCTCTTACTTGATGGGACCGAATACCATGATACCAAGGGAGACTAAGAAGTTCTCGTGTGAAGCCCTCAAGCATGTACTGATCTGTATATCATCTAGCAATTAGCTGTGCTCTCTACCACTACTGTATATGCCAGGGGTTATAAGAGTACAGTGGTCAGGCTGGTGCTTGAGCCCCAAAAGTTAACTACTGTTTCTGCATATGGTCCAGTGCCTGTTGAATGTAGCCTTGTAGCAATGTCCTAAACTCAGCACCAAGTTTGCACCCCTTTTTTATCAGTAGGAGTTAAGAGCTCTTTTGCATTTCAAGTAAATAGCTGATAAAATCTCCAGACTAGCATGTGCTTTTCAAGCATGAAAAACACCGGAGTGTATGTCTTTTGGCAGAGATTGTTTCACTGCCACTGGAACATAATGTAACCTTGAAAGCGAACCCCATTAAATAGTATTCTGATCAGTCACATAGTGATATCAGAGAAACTGCAAAACTTGAGCACTGATTATATATTTGCTGCTGCTTGCAACTCGCTAGAGACTTTTTGACTAAATGAATATACTTTACCCCGTGTGTCTCTTTAGTTAATGCTTGTGTTCCTCATGTAAGCAATACCGCTCAAGAAATTTTGTTCGAAGAACAAGAAAATTATACTGTAATGCCTGTGCAGTAGAGGGTAGAAAACAGCTATAGTTATATATTTCACCATGAAAACAGAGTTAAGGAAATACGGTATTTTTTCCTACTCTTTTGAAACGCTGTAATTCATACTTATACAGGAAAGAGGCTTTGCTAATAAAACCACAGTAGATTACTGGCCTCTCTTAAGACAAGAATCAGTCAGTGAACTCACAGCTTCTTGGTCTAAGTCTGACAGTTAATGTGTTGCTCACAAGTTGGAAATGAATATTTAGAACTAAGACCAGTGGAAACACTTCACGTTGCCCAAAGACCAGCATAAGCTGAAGACCACTGGCCTGGCTCTCTGAGGCATAATTACTGGTTTTGTAATTTTGGAGGGTCCATCAGTTCACAGGGATTTGTTTTTGTTGTTTTTTGAGTATATTTTGGTTTTTAAATTGTCAAAGAATGTGTTTCAGCCGCCTGGAAAGGTGTTTGCAGAGTGAAATCCTGCAGGTGCCAGTTGCATGCTCTGGGAGGTGACAAAGGACTTCGTCAGTGCTAGAGCAGCTGGAGACAAACTCAAACTCATGGTGTTTTGTGTTTGTGCTGTTAGAAGCAGGCCCTTTTGAGTGAACTGTCTTGTCAGCTGTGTCTGGGTTTCCTCTTGAGTTCGCTTTGGATGAGGAAGAAATCAACGGGCCTGAACTGACAACACAGCAGCACCCTTGTTGAGTTGTACAGCTGGTCTGATAAAAAATGATGGCATGCACTTTGTCTAGATTGTAGTGTTTGCATAATGATTAAAAAATGTTTCATGAACATATGTTGTGTGGTAAACTAAGGAAGACTGCAGGCAGCTGATGTAAACATGTAAAAAAAGTAGAATAGGGACTTAATCATACAAACATGCTGTGGCAGGCAAAAATATTTAGAGAAGTCAACAGAAGTTATTATGGGCATCGGTAAGATCATGTAAAAATCACCAGATTGTTTTAATAAGAACCTGAAATGTAACCAAGAATTTAAAAGAAAGACTTTGGGGTAGGAAAAATACTGTCTTTGTGTTTCAGCAGAGTGCCTAATACAGTAGTTAGGTCAATAGGTTTTGAAAGAAAATTAGCATGCTGAAATGAAAAATATAGCAGCAGTGAGACAAACATGGGCTGCCAGGTAACTGTTTGTCAGAGTTCAATAGTATTGACCATAGAAGAACAAAAGAAAGTAGAGCAAAAGGAAACTGAGTTTTAAGGCTTTGGGACAGCAAAAGTCTTAAAAAGCTCAACATGATATTTGGGGCTGGTAAAACTACAGATACTGTGGCTGTAGGGACTAAAACATACTACACATAGTGATGTATAGATGCAGTACTTAAACTAGGAGGTGAAATCCTGTAATCCTCACTAAACAAAAATCCCATTGAAGTCGGTAGAAGATTTGGGTGAAAAAGGAATGTATAACTGGGCAATTAGAGACAAACTCACAGCCTGACCTTGACTGGGCCCTTGTGCCTATGATTAGCTGTACCCATAGCATCTGGACATGTTTGTTTAAAGGCACAGTTAATTTTAATGACATCTCAAAAAAGAAATACAATTATACCATAGTTTAAGTTCTAATGGATCCAAATGACAAATGTGAATAATTGCAGAGAGACCCATTAAAGCAGCACTTCTATTATCTGAATCTTTTGCAACAACAAAATTCTGCATACTTTGTTCCTTTCTTTCTCAGGGAGAACAGGAATTTAGTAGTTACTGCTCAACTTTTGTCCCTAGTAATTGTGGATGGCAGCTATTTGACTTTTCAGAAATATAAGAGAATACAAGAGATTATTTTGTGGGGTGTCAGAAATAACCTCAGCTAAATTAATCAAAATATATAGCATCATCTGCCATACATGTTTATAAAGCTACATTAATAATTACTCTCCAAATTGTTTTAAAACTATTTTAGTATGAAACAAAATGTTCTTTAAATTCATCCATTTACTTTTTTTCCTTCTTTTGCAATCCTAGTTCAAATAAAATTGAAAATAAACAAAACACTTTCCTTTGAAACAAAACTTAAGTCGGCATACCAGAAATGTCATTCTCACTGCCAGCTACTCTAATGGGGACATGTGTTCCTTGTGTCTGAATCTGCTTAGTTTGAAAAGAGCTGCTGTTAAAGCATTGAGGAAATTGCATTTCTTGGTAAAAGAAATGTTAGAAACATGCAAGAACAAACAGAAGTTGTTTCATGGTCTGGTCCTGTAAATGGTGACCTCAGTGATTACAATGGTCTCTTGGTACTAATAAGTGTGTGTCCAAAATTCCAATGTTTAGGACTGCAGTCCTCTAAAGACATGTGTGTGCTTTGTGGTACTTACAATAAGCTACTGGGAAAAAAAGTCAAAGGAATCCCTCTACTGCATTAATTTCGTGTGCACATAACTCCATCATGGTTTTATATGCAAACCATTATAAATAATCTCTCCAGATCGACTCTGGAAAGTGGTTTCATGTACTTGAAAGAGCACTTCCTGAAGGGTTGCTGGTAATGCTGGAGAATTTGAAATTTCTTTCTGTATCAAATTCTCCTGCTTTGACATTTTCTTCTTTTAAAATCTCCAAAACAACCTCTAGAACCTTTGATTCTGAAGAAACTTATGGATATGATAGGAGCTATTTTATTTGAATAGTCTAGAGCCTTTTGATTTATTTTGTTCTACTTCTTGTATTAGAATATGTAATCTCAAGATGTGTACCTTTACTTCTGAAGAATAAAATCTCAGACCACTCTAAGCTGGAGACTGGGTGTTAGGTTGCATTGTCATGATACTAACTCACTTTTACTCCCTTATCTCTTTCTTCTCCCATTCCTATTTTTTATGTCACAAACCTGGATATTGTTTATTTAAAGTTCTGTTAAAGACTTTGAATACAAAAGTGAATACAAAATGTAGTGATACAAAACCATTTGCGTCTTTAAAAATTTGTTTACTTCTATGAACAGAAAAGAAGCTTTACGTGGGTAAATATTACAATATAACAGGTTTATGCCCATATTTGGCTTAATTTTAAACATATTTGTTACGTCTTTCTACAGACTTTAAATAACTAGAGCCTCTTTCCCCCTTTTTCTGCTCTCTGTATGCCTCCTTTTAATATACATAATCCCTGTAAATCCGTTTTATTTTTCATTAGTTTCTTAGTCTGGATAAGAATGCAGGCAGCTCAGCAAGAGGGTATAGGACAAGTTTCAGCTAGTGGCAACTATCGTGGATTCAAGATGAAATGTTGTATCTTCCATCAGAGGTTATATGTATTCTTGCCATTCAATGGAAGTTGATACCTCAGGGCATACTTCTTGAAAAAACTTCATTCTGCGGTCAAGCCTCATTCAAAAAGTCTTCTGATAGTGTACTCTGTTCAGCACTGGATTACTCTGTGTCCTGTCAGTGTAAATTAGGATCTAGTTTAATACTACTGATGTTCCCGATCCTTTTTAAGTAACATTGCTGTACAATACGCTATTCAGAATAATTTAAGCCAAAAATAATGGGGAACATATATTTCTCTTGATTTGGTTGCATGAAAGGGAATTGTCACCAAGTCTCAATTTAGTTCTTGGATTTGCCATTCTCAGGGATTCATTTGCCTTTCCCTATCTCTCATGCCTTATTGGCAAATCTCTTAATACCTGTCAGTTTTTACATGGTACAATAAGCTTTCTCCTTCAGTTATACACAAGCATTACTTCTTTTTTTCTGATCAAAGACCCTTGTTGTTTCTTATTTTTCCCTCCGCATAGTTCAGAAGGGATGTGACAGCTCCACAGAACTTTTATACTGTGGTTTGCAATGAAGTTAGCCAATCAGGGAAATCAAAAAGGAAAAAAAAAGTATTACAGGCTCAATATTTGAACAAATGGTTTTTTCTCAGTGTAACTTCTCTGTAACAGGTGTCAAATTGTGATTCAAAGGGTGTTCCACACAGAATTTAGAATAGAACAAATTTCAAATTCAGATTATCAGGGTAGTTACAAGTGGGTTGTGGGTAGCAGGTCCTCTGCATTGTATACCTGCCTCAGGATAATGAAATTCAGATGATCTCTTTCTTTTGCCTAGCTTAGCAAAGAACCTTTACATAAAATATTTTACTAATACTTTGATGACAAAAATAAAAGCTGCTTTTTGTTTAGTAATGAAATCTCACTATTTAATACCTTGGTTACCAAAATCTGTCTGATATGTTAGTCTGCTGTGTTCTTTTGAGTTATTAAATAGACTTGTGTAAAATGAACTGAAAAAACATGATGCTAAACAGCATAATCAAGTAATAATGTAATTTTAATGGCATGCACTTAGAACCTCTAAAATTTAATAAAATGCACATGTTTCTAAGAACCTTTATGTGTTTCCTAGTTTGTATATGCAAAACTTGATTGTATTAATTTTAAACTAAGAGTTTGCAACTGGAATTGCTGTGTTATAACTTGCTCATTAGTCTTTAGTTTTTTGTTGAGTAAGTAGTGTGTTATGTTTATGGCTGGAATATTTGTTGAAAGAATCAATGTGACAAGGTAGGTGGTCTTGTAATTAATATTTCTGTACAGATCTGTAAACTGTGCAAGACTTGTTTAATAAAACAGAAATCATGTCCTTTTAGATTAAGACATTTGTTTTGGAATAAAGTTCAACTTTTTCTTTGAAATTCAATTGATCTAGTTTCATGGCCTCTGAAATGATTTATTTTAAGAAACATTTAAAAAGTATAATTAATTCAAGAAATTTTTGTGATCTGTTGCTAAATATTTAGACCATAGATTAATTATATCTGCTGAGGGCTTCAAAAAATGATTTAAAAAACTTGGTGAAAAAGCAAGTTACTTAGTAACGAGAGAAATTATACAACAGTGGTAAGCTGCGATGTGTTCATGTAATCCTTCTGTCCTATAATTGAATTGAAAACTAAATACTCACATTACAGTGAGAACACACCATATGCTGTTATCTTCGTGTTCAGCATAACTCAAAAATGGTGTTAAGAATGTGCAATTTATTATTCCTGCTCTTAGTGGAACCTTTTTGTATGTACAAGTGACCTGTAGAATAGAAAACCTGACGTAAAAGCTGTACCTACTGCCTTTTTGAAAGCCCTCACTTGATCCATGGCTATAACTCCTGCTTCTCACTGACTAATTAGGGTCTAGGATGTGTTCATGTAGGACAGGTACTGTTTTCAGAATGGGATGGCATACAAATTAACATGAAGGGGTTGCCCCTTACCTCTCCACTTAGTAAATCTCTACTTGATACTGGGAAGTTTTCTAATTCTCACTGCCGGTGTTACACTTGCTGAAGCGATGACAGATCATTGCAGTGCTACCATGTAAATAGCGTTCTTCCAAAAAGTCTCCATATTTGTTTGCTTTCTTTTTTTGACAAAGCTAATGGCAGTTGTAAATAAAAGTAATGGTAATGCCAGTGAAAGCTCAGCGAACACTGAGAAATGAGAATAAGCAACCTTTTTATAAAGTCCTGATAGTTTTATTGTTGTTTACTGATTTTGGTGATTTTACATCTGATTTTACTGATTTTACATCTGACTGTTAAAAAGAAAACAAAAGGTTTCAGGATATTTTGGAAAAAAAACAGCAATAGGCAGACCGTTAAAAAATGCTTAATTGGCATTTTATCTTTTTCTGAGAGCATAAGATTTTATAGCAAGGATTTTTAGTAGGAGTGCAAGTTTTTATTTTCAGAATGGTGTGGTTCACTTTCCTCGATGTTAGTTAAAGGTTGCTCGAAAGTATTCAAAATGAACATATTGTTCTTATAAAGTGTCAGATTCTACAGAACTGCCATGTGGCATAAACCCAGTTGTCTCATAATCAGAGTGCACGCAATTGGCACTAGAACTTTGCTGGTTGCAGTGATTTCATTGTAGAGGGCACTTTTTTTCTGAAGGGACATTTTCCCTTTCTGGCAGAGCGGTGTGTCTGTTAGTCACCTTGATAACCCAGAAATCATCACAGTGTTGTCCTTTATTTTAATTTTCCAAATGGTTTTTACTTACAAATGCTTTCCCCTTTTTTCTGGTCATGCATGATGATCCACGTATTTGTCACCAGTGGTTGTGGAGTTGCTGATGACCAAGAAAATAATACCTAAATCTCATCTGGTACAGATTGCACTGCCTAATGTCTCCAATATTTAATCAGATGTAAGCCTTTCAGCAGCAATAATCCAAATCCTTATTGATTCCAAATCTATCTGTAATGCTAGCTGGAAGCTTCAGTGCGAGCCCTTGAATCAATTAAACAATCTGGATGCAGCTGCACTTAGACAACAAATGGTTATCCCACAAATTTCCATGACTGCTGTGCAGCCTTTGACCTTTAATTTGTGGACTCATGTAGTGAAAGCTCCTGAATAGGGAAATAAGTCTACTGATAATGGGTTTGATGGCCTGTATTTTATTTTGCATTTACAACCAGCTATACTCTTAGAAATAGTCTGCAGGGATTTAGGAACACAAGCTGAAGACTACTGCTCTGGGACAAAGCAGATTTCAAAGACCAGGTTCAAGTGCATGAGAACAGAACCTTTCCTGTTACTATAATCTAGTTGTGAAATTGCTTCAAAAAGGATCTAGCTAAGGCACCATGAACCTACTTTCTCAAAACTGCTTTCAGTCATAGTCAAGAATGGTATTAATTGCCCAAGTTAGCAAAAACCTGTAAGAACTGACTAAAATGATTTTCTAAAGAAATTAGGCAGCAGAGCACAGAGTTGCTCTAGAAAGGAACTGGAATTAATTTGTTGTTTTGTTTGTTGTTTTTTTTTTAATCTCTGTCTGCTTCCCAGGGAATTCAAACTCAAATAGAAAAGGGTATTTTCATAAGCAAATTACTTTTGAATGTATGAAAGTACTGGCATTTTTTCAGTGAATGTTGAGAACCATTGAAGAATGCAGGTACTTGAGGAATAAGCACCAGCATGTTTTGGAACTTCAGCAGCAGCTAAATGTTTGACTAAAGGATTAACATAAGTACCTTTGTGCAAATCTATAAACTTTGATATGTTTTCTAGTATTTTCTAAGCATATCTAAATAAAATATTATCTGGTAAATGCCCACTTGCATAAAATTGGATTTTCCCTAACATGGAAATTTTACACTGCCTACCTCAGCTTAAACACTTACAAACAGAAAGAGCAATATTAAATAGTATAAGCCTGCAGTGATTTTGTAGCAGTTTGTGCATCTTTCTCTTAAAAAATAGTCCAGACAAGGAAAAAAGTGTGATATATAATCGAAAAGTAGAACTTCTGTAGTCTTAAGCTTATTCTTATAACCAGTGAATTTTTCTTCCTTTTTAACAAATCCTCTTTCAAATTACTCCTCAAACTCATTTATTTTTCCTTGCCTGTCTACTTTGTATATTATCTCTCTCTCCCCCACATTTATTTGTTTTCTTTGACTGATGTTATTCTTAGTATTTAAAATGCCAGAGTGAATAGAAGTCACTTAAAGCATAATATAGTTCAGAATGGTTTATTTATTTTATACTTTCAGTCTTACTTTTTATGTTTTTCTGATAAGCAAAGCCTTACAAGTAAGCTCTTTGAAGCAGAGATTGATTCTAATCTCTCTTCTGTTCTTGTGATATTTTGATCTGGTTCATATTAACTGCAGTGGTCTTACTTCTTACTTGAAGTGATGTGAAATAAAAGAATTATGCTCACTGTTACTGTGTCACTTCTGTAAGGCACTGTTTTGGTACTGTAATGAATGGTAACTTGAATGTTGCAACTACAGACAGTCATCCAATTTTACTGGTGACAAATGGGTGCATAGGAGATCATAATCAAGGCTTTTCTAGCATGACTGAAGAAGTGGTTGAATATAATTCTTAACTATGGCTACGATATTTAATTGGGTGTTTTTTGGGGGGGTTCTTCGGTTTGTTTGGTTTTTTCCTTTTGTTTGTTTGTTTGTTTGTTTCCGTTTGGGGTTTTTTTTACTGGTATCAACTTGCAAAAAAACTAGCACTGAAATACATGAAAATTGCAATAAATTATTATGCAAGTGAAATGTTTATCCATGCTTTTCTCTTGCGATATTTCCATTTGGTTGCACGCCATTTCAACATTCAGATTTAACTACTTGATTGTAATGCATTTCAGTTAGTCAATAAATACAGAATATAAGCATATTAAAGTGGAGGAGTTTATGGATAGCATTTTCCTATTATGACTTGTCAACAAAATCCTTGAAAATGAAATGAGCTGACAACCGTAGTAAGAGCAGATACATAGTGTTATAGCACATTGTACCATCAATTATGTGTCAAGCATGCTGCCAAATATTAAATGTTCTGACCTTTGTTATTAATAATAGAGGCAGCCACTGGGGACATGTGAAACATAAATAATGTAACGTGTGGAAAATCTATTATTGTTTTGACTTTGTTAATGGCTATAGAGCCTGTTTGGTATCCTGCCCCTTCCCTCGCAAGCTATAATTTTGTGAAAAACTGGACATGCCATGTAATGAAAAGCCACACTCTGAAAAACATACTTTGATAGAACAAAATGCTCTGTAACTAAATAAATAATAGCAAGAGAGTGCTTGTCATCAAGCCTTACTGCTTTATTTATAGATGTATTTGTCATTTTCCCTGTTCCTTGAGAAATAATGTGAAATAAGTGAAGGAAACATGTCTTTTTTGTATTCTCTATTTATTCTTGTATCTTTAAGCTGTTATCATCATCTATCATCTTGTAGAGTTTGGCTAGTTAAAGGTGTAGTCAGTGTCTTTCTTTAGAATTTACCTTCTAACATTTTTAGGTGATCGTGCAGGACAACGTTGATAACAGCTAAAAGTGACAAAAACAGTAAAATGGTCAACCAAAGGACAGAAACAAACACTTATGAAGGGAGGGATTAGGGTTGAAAAAAAATCAGAAATAATAAAAGGTCACACCACCCAGTCCCTTAAGTGACTTGAAAGAGCAAAGAAAATAGAAAACATAGGATAGAGAAAACCCCTTCCTGTGCAGTCGCTGTTGGTTCTGTTTCCGTCTTCCTTCTCTATGTTTAACATAGATCCCAGTAAAACCTTAACCAGTTGGTCCATGATTTCATCAGGAGTGCACTGTGACTGATTATATAAAAATCAACAAACTGTTAACATTTATCAAAAAACTTTCTTTAGTCCTAAAAGTTGTATAATTTCTCTTATCACAACTTCCAGTAATTGCTATTACCTTTTATTTTTCCCTTTGAGCTTAACATTTGGGAATAAGTAGCTTGGTGACAGTAATTGCAGCTACAAACCATATTTCTTTCTAAGCTTAACTAATCTGGGCTTGCATAAAATGAATGAAAAATTAGAGTTTCTCTGTAGTACATTTTTGCAGATGTTACTTTCTTTGTGTCTTGTCATATATTCTAAATAGGTGTTGAAGTCTCAAAATTGTTTGCAATGGAAATCGAATGTCCTACACTACAAGCCAATGCATAATTAAGAATAAAAGATATGGACCAAGAGAGTAGGTCTTTGTAAAATTAACAAAATCAAAAATGTTACCAAGCAACTATTACATTTACAGAAGCAGATTCATTCCTCTCTTAGAAATTTCAAAACTCTTTTCTAACAATCCTTAATGATCTGATGCTTATACTGTGTGCAGGACGCGCTCTTCTAATCATCCAGAATTTAAGATTTCATTTGATGTTTATGTCAACAAAAAAGTTTGGCTGTTCTAAAATTAAATCAGTCCATAAGCTCCCTAAAAAAAGGTTCCTTTAAACAGTTTGTCACAGAGCTTTTGGCAAACTCCATAAAAGAGTTTGGCAAAACAAACACCTGAAGAAAAGCACAAAGATCAGCGTTTAC
>JAWMRA010000130.1:37698110-37775142 GCA_035584735.1 Pseudotriccus pelzelni | reverse complement strand
CTGTCCCGCATTGGCCTTTTTAGCCATCAGCGCGCTTGTAGCAAGCGTGGGTAGAGTCCTTCCCAAATCTTCGTTCGTGAAGCCTAGCCATGATGACAGGTCAGAGTAATTTACTGGAATTAAAAAATACATATACATACAGGAAGAGATCTGTGATTTGTGTGTCAAGGTAACACTGTAAGCATATTGAAAAATTTACATATTTTTTCTGTTTTTTCTTTTCCTAATTCTGACCACCAGCTGTATTGTATTAACAATATATATGTGGATTTCCTCCTCCTTTTCTTTCTAAATCAGAAGGAGGGAGAGAACAAAAGTCCGCTAGTGATCAAGTTGGTTTTCCACAGTGTAAATTTGAATTGAAGTCATCTTTACGAGCAGATGGCTTTAGTAAACTAAGCACAAAATAATTCAGATTCAATAATGATGATTTTTTTAAAAATTAATTCTATATATTTGCTTCAGAAATTGTTTTCCTTTTCTTCATATGAAGTGAATACTTCATAGAATCATAGTATATGCTGAGTTGGAAGGGAGACATCAGGATCATTGAATCCAACTCCCAGCCCTATGCAGGACAGCCCAGGGAGTCACACCATGTGCCTGAGAGCATTGTTCAAATGCTTCTTGAACTCTGTCAGGTTTGGTGCAGTGACCACTTCCCTGGGGAGCCGATTCCAGTGCCCAACCACCCCCTGGGTGAAGAACCTTTTCCTGATATCCAACCTGAACTTTCCCTGGCTCAGCTTCAGGCCATTTCCTTGAGTCCTGTTATTGGTCATGAGAATGAATAGATCAGTGCCTGCCCCTCTGCTTCCCCTCATGAGGATGTTGAAGGCCATGAGGACGTCTCCCCTCAGTCTCCTCCAGAACACACCAATTGACCTCAGCTGCTCCTCACACGGCTTCCCCTCAAGGCCCTTCAGCATCTTCATTGCCCTCTTTTGGACACTGTCTGATGGCTTAATATCTTTCCTATATTGTGGTGCCCAAAACTGCACACAGTATTCAAGGTAAGGCTGCCCCAGGGCAGAGCAGAGTGGGACAATCCCCTCCCTCAACCACCTGGCGATGCTTTTCCTGATGCCCCCCAGGACATTGTTGGCCCTCCTGGCTGCCAGGGCACTGCTGACTCAGATTCTACTTGGCATTGTCCAGGTCCCCCAGGTCACTTTCTGTGGCACTGCTTTACACCCTCTTGTTCCCCAGTCTACATACACAGCCAAGGTTGCCCCATCTCAGGTTGTAGGCATATGCCACTATAACCTGTGGAATATCCAGGATAAAACAATACTTTATTAAATTTAATACAATATTTAGTTAAAGCAGCTAGTTTCTTTGTGTTTTGACTTTTATTCATACATATTTTATAACAAATTTTGTGTCCAGCTGAAAAGACGTGACTTGATTTCCTGACCAAAGAGGAATTCATCAGAATGCATTATTTCTCACAAATACTCTATCTTTCCTGCTTCATGCCGTGGCTTCTTATCAACTAAGTAATATTAAGTTTCAGTACTTACTTTCCTGATGCTCTAGGCCGGTTCCTTGAATATGTGAAACAGCAATATCCAACATGTTGTCTACAGTGGGCTACACAGATCATCAAAGTTGGTGAACCTTTGTTTGGATTCTCTTTCTGTGTTACCCCCATGATCTGCTGGGGCTTCCTAGGATTACCTACTAAATGTCTAAATACAAGTTTTATTCCTCTGCTTTTACTGGCATCCAGCCTTGTGATGGGACATACACACTGTGACCTCCTGTGCCATGCATATTCCCATCACATGGCAGACATGCATTTGCCACACTGGCATTTACTGTGCTGGTGCAGCTACCTGTTTGCATCAAGGGACATGTGCTGCAGCACCCTCAGGCAGGAGTGAGGCTACTCAAACCCTGCACTTCTCATCTCTCAGGACAAGCAGACAGTAGCCAAATTAGTGATTTGTTAGGCTTGGATTTTTGTCTGTGACCCACTAATTGAGACTCTGCATGACATCCTGCAAGGAGTGGAGGGCTGTTGGAGAGCGACATGTTCTGTGTTGCCATCAGATTTTGAGAAAAAGCCCCCAGATACTGCTTGATGCATGGCTTGGGTCAGGGATAACCCCATGGAGGCAAGACCCACATGATCTCTTTCCTGAGATGACGAATTGGTGGTTGAAACCTCCCAGGGCATAGTCTGCAATGACATTGTGGTTAGCAAGGCTTTAGTAAAAACATTTTTTCTAACTTCGTAACACTTTGTCGTAGAAAATTACTTTAAAACAGGAATTAGAATCATAGAATGCCCTGGGTTGGAAGGGCACCTTAAAGGGACCTTAAAGATCATCTGGTTCCAGCTCCCCTGCCATACATCCTTCCAGTAGACCAGATTGCTCAGAGCTCCATCCAGTCTGGCCTTGAACACTTACAGGGATGGGGTATCCACAACTTCTCTGGGCCACCTGTTCCAGTACCTCACAACCTACACAGTTCTGTATATAACTGTACAGAAATGAATTCTGTGAATTTGCCTTACCCTGAGGTGTTTCTGCCTGTGAATTTGCCTTAGCCTGAGGTATTTGACACCAGATAAGGGAGTGGATGCAACCACATGTGCTGTTTTGTACACTTGCACAGTTGTTTGTGAGGCAAGGAGCAGTTTTGATTAGGGTGAACTAGTTCAGAACTAGTCATTTTACTCACATAATATTCAAAATCATTGAATGGAAAGAATTCCTTTTTTGTTAATACTGAAGTTGGATAAGGAATTAAATTTCAGTTTCTGTAATTTTATGCTTCTGGATTTAGACATGTCTTACACTGTTGCAGCCCGGTGTTTCTTCAATTAGAACAACAGTTTTGTAGTAAACTGAACAGTCTGCAGCCAGTTGACATGCTTTGTACAAAGTGTACCTCTATATTTTGTGTCTCATACTGCCATCTAAGGGCCACGTAGACTGAGAAGGTGGCTAAAAATTCTTCAATACTTTCGCCTTACTGCTCTTCCCTTTGGGAAGTCAGAAATTCATGGATGAGAAAGGTGAGCAGGGAATAGCAACAGTCCTTTGATGCAATATATTGTTTCATCTAAAAGGACAGAGAAATCTCCCAGAGAAGTGGTAAATTGGAATGTAAATCTCAGTAATTTAGAAAACTGGAGTTGCAATGAGGTTATATAAAGGCCCATGAATAAGAAAATAAGATTACAGGATTTGAGGCTACCCCTGAAACAGCAAGTTGAGGACTGTAGTGCTTACAGGCCTGATGAGTTTCAGTTGAAAATCTTAGCATCAAGGGAGTGTGTGGTTTAGATTCTTAAAGGTACCAAGGTCTTTGACTCCTACTGATTCAAGGATTAGTGCTTTGCAATACAATTTTCTTACAAAGATTTTCCCTAAAAAGGTATAAAATAACATGAATTATTTTCTTCTTTTTTTCCTAATAACTTTTCTGCATTTCTGTGTGTTTTGATTTTCCTGGACTAAGGGAAAACGGTCAAAAATTTGGTGTTACTTTAAGAGTATGTTATATTAAATAACATTAACATAATTTAAATATTTTGGTGTTTAAACATTCAAAGTTTTATCATGAAAACTTATCTTTCCAGGATAAAAAATGCACTTTTATTTTTTTAATCTTCAAACTGTATTTGTGTAGGCTTAGAATTATAGCTCCTTTTCTCATAAGATGTTTTCAACTACAAGTGCGATAAAGAATTAGTGGCAGAAGTGAAACATTTCAGTGTTTGTCAATATCGTGCTGCTGGCATTGACTAACAGAAGCAGTTTTTATAATGAGGACACCTTTGAGCATGACTTTATTTTACAATGTATGAGTTGCTTTTTAGGCTCGTTTCCAGCAAACCCTGTGTAATAGAGAAAGTAATTAATCTTGCATGTTACTTTGACAGGCTCATGCAAGCAAAGACCTGGAAGAGCAGTTGCGGTCTGTGTCCAGTGTGGATGAACTCATGACAGTACTTTACCCAGAATACTGGAAAATGTTCAAATGTCAGTTGAGGAAAGGAGGTTGGCAACACAACAGGGAACACTCCAGCTTTGACACAAGATCGGATGATTCCCTGAAATTTGCCGCAGCACACTATAATGCAGAGATCCTGAAAAGTAAGTACAGGACACAAACCATGTTCCAACACACAATAAGTTAAACTGGGAAGGCTTTTTAGTTGTGTTAAAAAACTTTTAAAAGCTAACCATTGTCAGTAAACCAACCTCAGCAGTCTGATTTGATGTGTTGTCTATAATATAAAATCTTCGATAGCATTCCATAATGAAACAAATTGCTCTGTAGACCTATTTTAGGTACATCCATTGTGAGAAAGTTGCTTTCTCAGCTCAGTAGATAGCGAAAGTGCTTGCCTTCAGGTATGAGGAATCCTACTTTGTGGAGGCTGTAACAATTCTGCAGAAAGCAAAGGGGATGCTCATAGTTGGAGTCTGCGCATTTTCTGCAATTACATCGTGGCTAGCAATGCTTTCTTCTCTTATGCATTATGGCCTTAGGATGCCAATCAATCCACTTGTGACTTTTCCATGTTACAAGAGGGTAGCTGTCATGATGTTATGCTAAAATTAGAAAAAAAGAGCTTTCAAACCAATATGTCAATATCCTTTAGTGTTTCAAATGGCTTGAATAAAAAATGTACTAGCTTAAAAGTTTAAACAAGTGGTTGTAGGTAGAGAAATGTAGGATTACAGCAGGAGGTTGTAGTTTTTTTACATGATAGTGGAAATCATGTATCTTAAGGGAGACTTTAAGGTACACATCAGGCAAATTTTCTATTTCTACTGAATAGCCTACTATAATCTAGTGCCAAAAGAGAATAAAGAGTCTTGCACAGCTACAATTCTCAGGACTGTTCAGTATAAGATTGTATTTGGTAAAAGACTGTATAACATGATGTAAAATTTTTGCTCAAATTTGTGTGGATAATCAGGGCACAAGTACCATCCTTCAGATCAAATCACATGTTGTATATAATTGCTAAATAATAACCTTTTCTTTAAATATTACCCTTGTAGTTAACAAACTAAACACGTATT
The DNA here is from genome assembly GCA_035584735.1 of Pseudotriccus pelzelni. NCBI lineage: Eukaryota > Metazoa > Chordata > Aves > Passeriformes > Tyrannidae > Pseudotriccus > Pseudotriccus pelzelni. The sequence continues at coordinate 37,770,091 of JAWMRA010000130.1, read as the reverse complement.
TAAATTAATTTCACATTAAGTGTGTAAAATTTAACATTTCTAATGTAGAGTATTTAAGTGAAGTACCGTGTGGGACTGTTTAAAATTACTTTGAAGAGATGTGCAGTACTTCTTTAGAGTTTACCCAAGATAAGACTTACCCCAGGCAAATGAGAAAGGCCATGTACAGCTTTAGCTGCAGGCCAGCATGTCAAGGGAAGTGATTCTGCCCTTCTACTCTGTTCTGGTGAGACCCCATCTGGAGCACTGTGTCCAGCCTTGTGGCCTCCAACATAAGGAGGATGTGGACCTGTTGTAGCAGGTCCAGAGGAGGGCTGTGAAGATGCTCAGATGGCTGGAGCACCAATGGTGACAGGCTGAGAGAGCAGCCTTATTGCAGCCTTCCAGTACCTAAAGGGAGTATACAAGAAAGATGGGAGAGATGTCTTGTAGCAGGACCTTTTGCAATAGAGCAATGGTAATAATTTTAAACTAAAAGAAAGCAGATTCAGACTAGATGTAAGGAAGACATTTTTTGCAATGAGGGTAGTGAAACATTAGAACAGGTTGTCCAGAGAGGTGGTAGATGCTCTATCCCTGGGAACATTCAAGGTCATTCAAGTTTGAATAGGGCTCCGAGCAACCTGATCTGGTTGGAGATGTTCCTGCTCATTACAAGAGGGCTTTATTAGGTGGCCATAAAAGGTCTTTTCCATCAAAAGCCATTCTATGATTCTATGTTTTAAGGTCTCCCCCACCCTGATAATGCTCCCTCTTAGCTCTGCTTTGACTTTTCTTCTCTTCCATGTCAATATGTCATGTTCCTATGAAGAGAAATCAGCTAAAAGTCAACACAAAGAGATGTGTATTTCACTGACTGAGGGGTGTGACTGCTGCAATGGATGTTATGGTTCCAAAATTTAAAAAGAATCCTAATTTACTGCAGGAGAGTATTGTTTTTAAACAGTTACTTTATAACACATGACATTCCCTATAACTTGGCAGGTATTGATACTGAATGGAGAAAAACTCAGTGCATGCCACGTGAAGTGTGTGTGGATGTGGGAAAAGAGTTTGGAGCAACTACAAACACCTTCTTTAAACCCCCATGTGTATCCATCTACAGATGTGGAGGTTGCTGCAATAGTGAAGGACTCCAGTGTATGAACATCAGCACAAATTACATCAGCAAGACAGTAAGTTCTCACTCTTTTATTATGGTCCAAGTGCTCCTTGCAAATCCATATATGATCATGCATATTTTAAACCTTTTTATTGGTACTATGATAAAGGAAAATATATCAGCTGTTTTCAGCTGGTTTTCATATGTATTTTCCAGACTAAACGGGAAAAACAAATGAAAACTACTGCCTGGAAAAAAGCGTTTAACACTCTTTTCCCCCAAAAAAAATTAAAAAAAAAATATATATATGTATGTATGTATGCATTTTTTTAGGGGAAAAATAAAATGCTGTGTCCAATTTTCAGTTTTGCGATTACCCATGAAACTTAATTCTATCCCTTTCTTTTTTTTGCATCTGCCACTTACCTGTATGAGGCAAGCACTCTATGGAAAACTAGCCTATCATTTTATTAGTGTGGACTGTTGTAGGACATGTGCAGACAGGACACATGTTACAAATAAAGCCTATTAGGAACTGAGTTTTACTGTATTAAGAGATATTAGCATAATGTACCTATTTGTTTTGTTGTAATGCGTCTTCTTCCAGGTGTACTTATGGGTTTTATTCTTCCAGTTCAGGACTATTGATCAGGTAGGAGTGTGCAGAGATCATGCACCAAGCTTGTGAGCTGCCTTTAAAGGGGAAGCATATGTTACAACATCTTAAGTAGCTATAGAAATTATCACAGTTATCTTACAACAACATTTTCCTCAAAAAACATGTAAAAATAATCATAATTAAAAGTGTTTGCTAGGTTATTTTGCTGTTGTTACAGTATTTGGTAGGGGGTTTGTTGTTTGTGGGTTTTTCACTTTTTAGTGTAAATCTTGCTTCCTCTTTCAGCTAGATTCATCTGGCTGAAGGTGCAGTACATATTTATAATGAAGATCCACAACTGCATAGCCAGCTATAATATCGTAGCCCTTGGAAATGTCACTCCTTTATCATGAAACTTTTTAGTGCTCTGAGGCTTCTTGAGAGGGAATTAGGAAAAAGGGACATAAACAAAACAGAAAAAACTACTAATTTTTTAAAATGCATTTTCTGCCTTCATTTCTCACCAAATGTGTTTGTCTTGAAATGGTATAATTTACCATGAACTTTCAATCCCAAATTTAAGCTAGTGATAGACAACCGTACAGCACAGGAATAATGTAACTCAAATAGCTTAAAGAAAAAAGAAGAAGGAAAACTACAACACTGACTTTTTTCAAGCCCTATTGTTTTTCCCATTTATAGGAGAAATCATTGTCTTAATTCCTTTAAGATTAAATTACTTTAAGATGCAATGAATTCCTAAATTGCTTTAAGATGCAAATATAATTTTGAATTTTGCTTAAAACCAAAGAAACATGATTTATTTTTTTTTACATTTTTGATAAAGTTTAGCTTGCTGAAACAAAGGATGATGTAGTCACAGAGAAAGTTGTTCCATGTAACACAGATTTCCTAGTCTTTGAGCACCATGTCAGTTTGGCGTAAATAATATCTTTCTCTCTATCTTTCTGTTCATATCTATTGAATGAAGTAGGTTTTTACCCAACAGAAGATGTTTAGTAGTGAGTTTCCTTTTGAAGTTCTTGATGTTATTGGTAATGATACGGTGTAGTTGTAGTTAAAGATTTGAAAGACTCTGAAAAGGAAAATCTTAAAGGTCTTATCATAAAGAAGAAAGAGGCAGTAACATTGTTTTGTTTTCTTACCTATTCTGTAAAAGCAGATTATTTACTTGCTGAGTTTTCTATTTCGCTTCTGCTTTCCAGTTTTATCTGGTCCTTGACAGAATGCAGTTTTTAAAAACTCTTAAGAAAGGAAGAGACCCATAGCTATATCTCTTCATCTGTCACCATCTCAAATAGTTTTAAAATTATGTGACCACAGCTTACCCTATATTAGATGAGAATTAGGAAGAAAAAAACTATTGGATTCAAGACCTTCTGTGGAATTCAGGTACCCTACATACCTATTTTCACTCCTGTTTCTCTATTATTTTCTGAATGAAATGGGAACAAATGACCAGGAATTTTTGTTCATAATTCACCATTTTTAAGCTTTATTTTTGGTGCATAAACTCGATAAGATAACTTCATAATGTTCACCCTGTGGAAAAAGTGCTTAATGGGAAATTAATTTTTCAGCTGGAGGCCTTACTGTGAGGGCAAGCTCTAGCATTAGTTCCAGACATTAAAGTATAAAGAAAGCTGATATCATCTTTCATCAAAATTAATTAAAAATAAAAGAACTAAGCATAGAAATTATTTTTATAGGGGGCAAATCATTGATTGCTAGGAAGATGGACCAGGTCAGATGTTCCCAGATTGCCTTGTGGAACACTCTGGTGGTCCAGAGAGAGGTTGATACTTCTTTAGTTCAGTAGCTTTCTAGCTACTTAACTTTGTTGAGAGAAAAATAGAGAAGTATTCTGCTTTGCTTTTAACACCATCTTTTTTCCCACAAAAACCGTTTCTGTAGTTGCTAAGGGATGTTTATACAATCATGATTGAGATACGAGTTTCTTATTAAGTTCCTTAATTAAGATATAATATAAGGTCTACAAAAACCTTTGAAGACCCCCTAAGCTAATAGTAGATCTTCTCTGTCTGTGACACTGCGATACTCCAGTTTGTAAGTGGTGACTTGTCTAGTAAAGGTCTGTAGGGAATGTTTTATATTGGGTTTCTGGTGTGGTTGTGTTGTTTTTTTCTTTAATTTGTTACCAATCAAATAGCTGTTCTCTGTTTCCATGACAACAATAATTCAAAGATTGGAACTGCCTGATGCAGCAACAGCCTGTCCCTGAGCTGCACTTTTTTTATGCCCCACCTATAGGAACTTGTTTATAGGTTGAGGGGAAACAGAGCAGATGTCAAAGACCCTTCTCATTCCATTCTCCCTCTTGGCTGGCAGGGTAGACAGTTTTTTGACTTCTTTCAAATAATTTGTTATAAAGGTCCTAAATCTTCTTGTTTCATGATTACAGTTATAATACCTCAAAGGAAAATATCTATCCAAGCAGTTCAAAATTAGATTTAGTGGAGCTTTTGTGACAGGGAACAAGTTAACAGCTTGAAATTGTTGGCCATGTTTTGAGATCTACATGGTGTTCCTTTTCAAAATTTGGATATGCATATGTCACAAGACTTTTCAGTTGTTTTGAACGTTACTATTTATACCTTTTCCCATGCATTTTTCTGTGTAAGACTGATTATTGAAATCATATGGTAGGCACTGTTAATAGCGGGAGATATGTAAGTTCCAAACGGTGTTTTTTGTTGAAATTTCTGGAAAAAAAAAAAAAAAGAATTAAAGAAAAAAAATAATAAGAAACCCAAGCATTTTAAATAAATATTAAATTTGTTACATCACTTAAGTTACCTGTTGTATCACACATAAGCCTTGAAATACTGTCTTTCAAGAAGGTTAGTAAAATGAAGATGATGTAGCATCTCTCAAATAGTTTATTTTCATTCTTTTCAGTATAGAGATGTTTAGTTTTGAAATCAGTCTTATATCCTTACCTTAGAAATCTCTCCAGACACATTGTACTCTGTTACACTGGTTATATTTGGCTGGCCTTACTAACACTTAAGGAAGTGCAAAGATCACAAGTGATGGAAACTTGAACTCAATCAATTTGAGGGAAACTTGCCAAAATAAACTAACGTCTATCAGAACATAGCGTAGTTAGCGTAAGTTTGGGGAAAAAAAGTACATATATCCTGTATTTGAAAAGTATCTAGAATGATAACTTTCCCTTATCCTGATATGAAAATAACAGTTTTGGATAATTTATATTTCAGAAGTCAGTGAGCATAATAATAATTTTAAGCGTGCTGATGCAATAGATATTGGCACATATGATGACCGTGCTGAATAAATTTATATAGCCACCGAAGCAAAGAAATACTTTGTATAACAATAAATGGTTTTTCTGGAAAGTGTAGCACAAAATCCTTCTAGTCTAAAGAAGAAGCTGTCAACGCAGTGAATCAAAATTACGCACCTTTTGGGACTTTAAGTAACCTGGTCCAGTGGAAAGTGTCCCTACCCATGGCAGGGTGGTTGGAATGAGTCTATAATGTCCTTTCACTATTCTGTGATTGCTCCTCCATTGAGAAGGAATACATGGAAGATTTCTATTTCAGTTCTAATAGCGCTTTTGATCATGCACTCAGAGATTCCTGTCTTCTGTTAGATTTTTTTTTCCCTTTTTTTTTTCTTTTTTTTTAAGCTTAAAGTCATACTAAGTTCTAGGTTATGGACCAAACTCTTGTGCTACCCTTGTTTCTGTTCTCCACTCCATCTGTATAAATGGTTAAAGGAAGAACGCTGCCAGTGTAGGAACTGATAAGAGCCAACTATAGGGTTGTCTGTGGGACCACAGCAGCTCTGGCCTAGAAGCTCTTGCAAGGATGTCTGAAGAAATGACAAGGTTGGAAAGAAGGGGAAGTGGTGAATTTGGCATCACAGTAATTGCTGGTTGCAGAGTGTCAATGGCCAAGTCTGGCTGGGTGGACCAATTCAAAGACACCTTTGACTCATATCCACTTTTTGTGCGTCTCACCTGATAACTACAGTACAGAGCATAATGCACTGATCTTCAAGGATTTTAAAAAACTGATGTGTAAAAGAATGAAAATCCAGGGGGAAAGTGATTTTTTTTTTTTTGGTAAATAAAATGAATGATAACTCGAAGCTGAACAAAAATCTTATGCAGTGTCAGATCTAAGCACCGAAATACAATCTTATAAGAAGAGCCTGCTATTGATACATCCACCTTTATCTTGTTGGGAAGGAAATGAGGGAACCTTCTTGATCCAGAATTAGCGGGGACAAGATATACGGGTGCCAGAATGCTAAAAATCACACTAAGGATTTGAAAAAGAGGGAAGGTAAATCAAGCTTTGTGTGCTGTCTGAAAGGGAAACTTCATTTAGGCTTAAATGAGGGAAAGTTGTCATGGAGAATTATCAGATTGTGTGAAGACCTAAGGAGACAAGGGCTGAACACTACTTTGAAGAGAAATATTAGAAACAGTGAGAAAGACTGGAAGATCCTTCATCTGACTTTCTGTGACAAAACAGCCTTAAGCTGGCTGAATGGCGGGAGTTGAATTCTTATGAAATGCACTGTTGATGGTTTTCACCTGTTCTTCAGTTACGCAGAGCTTCCGATAGTATGTGTTATACACTGAGATTAACTATGTTACTGAGTCATATTTATGATTATTAGCTTCTGTGGAGCAGTTAGGGCAGAGCTTTGTCATTTTGTGTGGTTTCCTTTTTTTTTTTTTGTTATATATAATACTCTTTAGTTATGCAATCACATATTGCTTCTGTTCTGCTTTCCCCTGGTTTCCTGATAATACATTGTTGGTAGTAAAAAGGTACAGGACAGCATGGGCAAGTTGAGTCTATTTTTTTTCTTCTGGGTATTTGTCTCCAACTCAAGCAATACTCATTTAAAGTACTTTAATTTGCTGTTTAAAGTGCTGTAGTTACTAACATTTTTCTGAAGATAGCAGGCAATAAAAGCTGTCTGCTTTGAAAACTGCCCCAATCCCTACTATTATCAGATCTCATGTTCTTCTGGAGACTGAAGCTCATTCTTTATAGTCTTTCCTGAATGTCTATCTTCAGTCATTGGTATCTGCAGGAAATGTCTTTTCCCTTTTGCCTGTAGTGTGAATTAGTCTGATTTTTACTATGATTTGAAGCTGAAAAGGAAGAGAAGATTTAGACCCCTAAGAATGCAGTAAAACCAATCTGTTACTGAGTGAGGGATCAGCCAGAAATATAAGCCATTTTATCTCCAAGAAGAGTTACCCATTTGGGCAACGTGGGTACCAGCAATAGTAGCCCTAGCTAATAATGTTGCCAGAAAAGAGCAGAACCAGCCTCGTGCATAGATGTTATCTTGCATTTTTCGTAGAAATACCCTTTCGAGGTATTGACATCTGCCTGTTACATGTTTCCAGCATGCCCTATAGTGGCAGCAGATTTTGAGCTTATTATTCTATTGGATGAGGAAGATAAGCAAAAAATAAATTGGAGGTGTTAGCAAAACCAGAAAGCCTTGCACAGTCACGTTTTACCTAAATTCAAGATTCAAACACAACATATGCATACTGAGAGTTATTCACTTACACTTAAATAGCTTCACTGAATTTAGAGATGCTGCTATCTCAGCTAAAAGCAGAATATAGAATTTCTACATAAAGCATCTTATTTTCAAATGCCATAGATTATTTAAACTGAATTATTCTTAGTATTAAATACATTTTCTGTAATAGACTACTTTTCAAGAATTTATTTCTTTTGAAATCTCTTCTTCATAGATTTTCATTATCAGAAGAGGAAAATAACTCCTTTTCCAGTATGCATCAGAAAATAGTATCCCAACAGCATGTGCGGACAAAAGCATCAGAAGAACAAACCAATAATTCCAACCCCAGTATTTCACTTCTAGCCTTTTCATTAATGAAAATAAACGTGTTTTCTATTCTTTTTCAAAATGCTAGTTTATGTATTATCTTAAGCACTTTAAAAAAGTGGGGACTAGAAATGGAATACTATATAATGTACTCTGTAATATAAATAGTTGGCTATATATAGTTTTTTGACTTTATATGTGAATGGTAGTAACTATTGGGGGATGTAAAATACATTAATATTAAGAGAATTTAGTTGAACAAACCAAAGGTAATTCAATCAGATCAGGGAAGCTAGTCTACCTTTATTAGTTTAACTAGACCTTTTTCTCATTTCACCACTGATGCAGGGAAATTCATGTTCACCATGGTGTCCACTCAGGATTGATATGTTTGAGCTGTTTTTGCAAAATTTTGCTCAGTGATTACTGAAGCTGAACAGGACAGCTGGACAGGGACCTACCTCTTCTAGATAGGTTGGAAGTGTAGCACTAGTCCTGTGTTGCCATCTCCAGTGGTCTGAAATCTGCTATGCGTTGCAGCATGGCAAACTGATCTGCTGCAAGAATGGAGGAAGAACAGAACATCCTCCTTCTTTTTTTTTTTTTTTTTTTCTAGCTGCAGTTTCCATTTAAAGACTCATTCTTTAAGATTTATCAATTCTTCCTATAGTTTTATTTCAGCTTCAGAAAAGCAAGTTTGTACTGTCATAAGAGCAAGAAAAACAAGATCCTCTTTATATGTGTAGTATTATAATTAAGTTCATACTCTCTGTTCTGTCCTTCAATTCATACATGTCTTCTAAGAGTTGGTTTTCTTAGAAGGTATTAAATATAATAAAAGCTTTTGCATCTGTAGATTCTTAGCTGTCTGGATTTTCAGAGATCTCAGCAACTGTGCTGTCCTTCAGAAAGCACAGCTTGTTTCAAGAAAGGTAGAAGTCTTCCATATGTAGGGGACTTTTGTCATCTGATTAAAGATGAGTACTTAAAAACATAAAGAACTCAGCATATATTTTTCTCAAATGTGTACTGAGTGCAGAAAAGAAAGCTATTTTTCATACACATGATCCTTTCTGTCTCTTTATCTACACCACCACCTTTCTCCTTTCCAATATCTTAGTTTGTGCATTAAAACAAAATCTGTGATGGCCTTCCAATAGTTGGATATTTTTAAAAGAAACTAATAAGTACATAAAGCATATTAGTATGAAAATGATAGTTCTGTGTTATGTTTACTGCTCCTTTTTCGTGAGGCATCTTGGTAAGAATGCCTTTTGTCATTATTTTAGAGGAAATTTTATAATAGGGTCCAATAATAGTTTGAAAGGCAAAAAGGATTATAAATATAGTAACAAGTTGATTAGTAAGTCTCTTTCTAATCTGTTAGGTTTGTGTTGAGCTTTGTGAAAAACCTGGAGGTATGTCTGGTGATAGTTTGGCATTGATTTTATTAGTACTAAACTTTAGGCTAGACATGGACTTCTGCCTTTATCTTATTAATGACTCAAGACCAAAATTTTAAGAAGTGTTACTTATTTTGCAAATGGAACAAGAGTACAGGTATTAATATGCTTTGAAATTCTTTTCATGGTAGTATCCTAGATGGATAGTTTTTTTCATCAGTATTTGAAATATGCAGGAAACTATTTTCTCTTTTTGTTATCTTTTTAAGAAGTGAACATATACCAGTTAGCATTTTTAGAGTCTAATGAGGGAAAAAAACCAACATTTAAAAACCCTATAAGGGATGTGGTACAGTTTTGCAGAAAAAGTAATAGCATTGTAATTAATCTTCTGTAACAGAATAAAATGCAAATGTAATAGTTTTGCCATTTCCGTTCTTGTATGGTGACACTCCCAGTGTTAAACGTTTTTCAAGATTCAGTCACTAAACGATGTCAAAATCTGTTTTGTAAAATAAATAATATCCATTAGAGTTGATGATGCTTTATACAATTTAAGTTGCATAGTTTAAGATATGAATAGTACAAGCTTTGTTCTTGGCTGCACAAGTGCCCTTTTACTTGGTCAGTACATCCCATAATGCTGCACCTGCATGCTTGTCACTTGCACACTGCAGTGCAAGATACTGTTTTTAGGACATCCTGTAGATGTATTTCATATTTTGAAGCATTAAAATTGCCAGTATTTAATTACATTTGCATGCTGCCCATATGCCATGTATAAAGTTATTGATTATAAAAGAGCATTACAAATAGATCTCAGCTGAAAATTAGTCTTCTTATACAGTCTTATCAACCCAAACTGGAATAATAACTAATGACCATGTTTTTAAAAGCAGTCAAGTCCCCAGAAGATGCAGAAATGTTCTTAAAAATATTTGGAAGAATGATTAAACACCTAAAATGAGCAGTGCAGCTGTTGTCCTATTCAGAACACTACAAAAAATAGTTTGTAAAACTTTGATCTAATGTATTTATCCTAACTTTTCAGGAGACTATTGAGATTTGAGTTTTACAGTGAATCTACTCAATTTGATAAAGTAGATGTCCTGCATTGAAAACTGTAACAAGTCTCACTGTTTGTCTATTATCATATGTTCAGTTTTGCCACAAGGTATTATTGAAGTTGTCCTTTTATCAGTTGAAATATATTTCCCACTAAACTTAGGATTTTATGAATTCACATACATGAATATTTTATCAGTAGTGGTTATTTCTTAATACCTTGAAAATAAACTAATAGTTCAAGATATATTCCATTACGGTAGGCATATAATTTGCAATAATACAAATACTAAAAAATATAAAAAACCAACAGTATGTTTCAGTTCTAAAGTTATTGAACCAAAAATGGTTTTATCTAAGTCCAATATGTTCCTTTTTTACACAAGCTCTTATAATTGTATAACTGATGTATTAGGTTGTAACTTACCTGCTTTTATATATTATTTTTGGTTTACTGCTTTTTGAAGCACCTTCCAAATGTTTAATTTTGGATTTTTTTAAAAGACTGACATTTTTAAAATCATCTCCTAGAAAAATTATTTCTTTTCACATTTTACAATTTTATGTTAAATGTCATAGTAAGCAAACAGGCACGTAAGAGTGTTTAATCCTAAAAATGTTTCTTGTCATACCATAGCTATTGTATTAATTTTGCACATAATAATTATTTAAGAATATAATTGAATGTGCCACTGAATGGTAGAAGAGAGGGCAGAAAAATTAACTTAATTTCCTCATAGGTTTTTTTTGGTATGTCCTTACATTAGTTTTAGTTGGACTGTTACTGATCTGTGTAAAAGGTTTTTTGGTTTGCTTTCCCTTTTGCAGTTGTTTGAGATCACAGTGCCCCTTTCTCATGGCCCCAAACCCGTAACGGTGAGTTTTGCCAATCACACGTCCTGCCGATGCATGTCCAAGCTGGATGTTTACAGACAAGTTCATTCTATCATAAGACGTTCCTTGCCAGCAACACAAACTCAGTAAGTATGAGACTTGTCTTCCCTTTCACATTATGAACAAGCCCATATAATGAGATTTAAACCACTGCTGGAACCTTTTACAGTTACAATAGGTGAACTGCACAGTAGAAGGAGCAGAATGCATTGTGCAAGGCAGCTACCATATTTTACATGAATGTTACTAAATTAGCATTACCTTTTTATCCAGGAGATAAACTCGGGTGAGATAATTTAAAAATTAATAATAATGTTGTTTGTGGGAGTTCTTTGATGAAAAGAGCTGCAATCCAATTGAGACTTGAAGGAAACACCTGCAAAATCAATTTATTTTTTTAAAAAAGTAATCAAGAAAAGCTAAAAATACTTACCTTTGCAAATAAGTAGGAGACCACATTTCTCTCTCAATCTTTATTTTCCTAGTTAAAATGCTGGTTTTTAAAAAAAGGCCTGGTTTTTAAGGAAATCTTTAATTGCAAATCTTTTGTGACATTTTCATATGCCAGAGATGAAAATAAAATGGAAAGGAAAAATAAACGGTTAATTGGCACTCCACAGGATTACCATGTAGATTTTTTTTGTGTGATTTTGAATTTAAAAAGTCACAGAAGAAATCTGGCACCAAAACAAGTGTTATTAAAACACTTGAAGAACTTCCTTCATTCAGAGGTCTGAGTGATGATTTCATGATGTATATGTATTTAAGAGGCCAAAAAGATATAATAGACTAATAGTTGCTTTAAAGGAAGAACCAATTAATACAAGCTGAACTGGAATTAATTGTAGACATTTTTAATAAGGTGAGTGAATAGTGCAAACTTCCCAGAGATGTTAAACTGAGTGAAACCACAGAGAAAAATACTTAGCTTAAGTCTGTATGTTTTCTGTCATGTTCCAGTTAAACTAAGATTGTATTCTCTTTGAATATGAATAATTTAATTTCTTCATCAAAACACAGATCATTAACAGTGAATTAGAAGTATATTAGAAAATGAATCTATGAATAGTTTTTTTAATTGCATAATTAACAGATTATTAAAAAAGGCACAAAATCAAGAGTCAGATTATGCTGACTGTTGCCAGCCTCTCATTGTGTCCAGGTTAAGAGCTGTTATAATTACCAGTGCAAGAGTCATTCTAGCCAGAAAACAGCTACCTGTAGTTGAGGGAGGTGGGTGTACAAATACAAGACTTTGAACAGCAGACAGGCGGCCTGTCTGTTCTGTGAGTAAGGAATCGTGCTTCAACAAAGGTGCTTCATCTAGATCAGAATATATACAGGCTTTCTCTACTGTTCAGTACTGTCTCTATGTTTAGAATCTATGGCTTTGTACAGTAAAACAGAAAAAAAAAACATAAAATACTAAGTTGAGTGCTTCTAGATTCTAGAAAGGAAGGACGTTTGCATGTTCCTGGTGGGTTCCTGGATGGGTTTCAGAATCCCATTAGTGTTTTTTAACTTGTACTGAAGTATTTCTTTTCAGCGTATTATTTTTTCCTTAACATTTTGATTTGTAGGTTTGAATGCTAGTGAAGCTATTATTAAGCCAAACCTTGGAAATCTGCATTCCTGTAACCATGGCAGATATGGTGTGCATGTATTTATGTACATGCTCATTTTAACAGAAATACATAAATTACTTTCTTATGTATAACTGAAAAGAAAAGCCTAAGAGTACAGTCTCTGGTTTTAGGGTAGTAACCCTTGGGATTGAATAAGAATTCAAGGCTAGATTATACCAAGATGCACAGGCATATGGTAGAAAGAAGAGAGAGCCTACATCTAAAGTATAATACAAGCAGTTTATCTTTTTTATATAAAATATGTTTTCTGCATGACTTTGTCCTGAGAATTAAGATGTACGTCTTTGCCTGTTCTCCCACTTTTTTCCTTTCTTTTCCCCCCTTCTAAAAACTAGTAGCTGTTTCTACGTACTTGTGGAACAGAGGCATGTCAGTTGATATTAGCCAGTGTTTCAGAATACCACCTGGATTAATGGTGTCTTAAGTAGTACTCTACGCCATTTGTATGAAATGTCATCAAGACATACACCTGAGTTACAAACTTGTCACCCAGTTTTAGAAGTTTGGTGATTAGAGGCTGGGGGGAACAGAGAAGACTTCAAGATACACAGATCACATCTCTACAATAACCTTTTTCTCTCCAGGTTTATTTTTTTTTTCAATTGAGTGGATGATAATTTGAAAAGAGGTGATGATGTTTTCTGCAAAGTGGTTTTGAATCTGATTTTTTTTTCTAGCCTTCCTGAACTTTTCTAAAATGTTATTTTAAATTTTCAGCCAGTTATCTGTACTAGAAGCCAGAGTAGAACTTGTAAACAAGCAGCTCCATTCTTTTTGCTGGGTGTCTCCAACCCTGATACTGAAATTCATTTAATTCTGTTCAAGTTCTGGTAATTTGGGCTTTGTATCAACATTGTCTGTTCATGAATTCACATGAGCTTGGTGTTTTTCTCATACTGTCACCTTGGTTTCCTTCTGTAATTGGTTTTACTAATTTACACTCACAGCCTAAGACAGACTGCTCCGGGTGTGTGTGAGGGTTTTTTTGTTATTTTATTTAATTTTTTTTAACGGAATATTTTTCAAGCAGAATAAGGAGGCAGGGTAAAGGAAACATGCCAAGTGAGGGAGCAAGAGTGAGAACATTAGTGGAATGAAATCAGAAAACACCAATTTGATAAAACACGAGATGTTGCAGGGTGATGTTAAACTACAGCTGCCTTTACAATCAGCGTGGTTTAATGTGTTGGAGGGGAGTGGTGTACTTGAATGATGATCGCAGAAGAATGTCCCAGAACCTGCATTTTTAAATGCGTGAGTAGTGGTGCTCAGGGGAAAGAAAAGTGCATCAAACGTGTAATATATGTGTAGCCTTAACAGATCAGGAGGATTTTAGAAATACTACAGAAACAATGAGTAAATGACACAACCTGGATACATGAAGTTAGGCTTGACGTGTTCAAAGATGTAATGTCAGCTGTGGTGATAAAGAAACTGCAAGCAAGGAAAATGGGATAATACACATAAACATTCTATCTGCGGCTCACACACTAGCTTAGTTCACTCAGTCTTTAAAAAGGCAACAGCTGCTGCTTGGATTTTTTGCCTTTTTTGCTTTGCCTTGGCTGCAGAGGAAGTGTTACCTTGTTTATTGTCTTTTATGTCTAAAGTGAAGAGCCATCACTGCTGATGTCCATATCTTTAGGTTCAAGAAAGCTGTCCAGAATTTGAGTGATTAATAGAAAGTGTCAGTTAATGACACTTAACTTTCACATAAAGGGGAAAAGAATCTACTAAACTGATTGTATTTTTTTAAATCAAAGCTTTGTCTACAGCATTCATTCAGAAACTATTATCTGCTGTCTTTTGACATCTTATGTGTGAAAACATTTTTGTACTTCAAAAAGCAACATAAAAAATGTTGTTACCACTGTGCAGTATTTGGCATATTTTTTATACTTGTCTATTTTCTAGATGAGGCTTATATTCCAGGGTTAGATCTGTTTCCAAACTACATTAGCAAAGTACAAATATCAGCTTCTAGAAGGTATAACTGAAACTTGAAATGTGAGGTGGTTTCTTCAACAAATGGTTGGAGATCCCTGTATTGGAGAGAATCTTAATTAGTTACAGATTTGATAGAAGTAAAAAATAAGATTATTAATGAGATGACATTCTTAGAAAGATAATTTTAGTGGAGAGAAGCTAAAGCAATCAACACCTAAAAACTGTTATTTTCCTCTGGCATTCTTGTGGTACTAAATGAACAGCATGTTTAATTTCACAGGTGTCACGTGGCAAACAAGACTTGTCCAAAAAATCATATTTGGAATAATCAAATTTGCAGATGTTTGTCGCAGCATGATTTTGCTTTCTCTTCTCACCTTGGAGATTCTGGTAAGCACTTTTTCTGATAAGATTGAATGTAGCTCTACATTTTGATTCAACTAAAGGAGAAATTAAAAATAAAGAAGTAATTAGTTGTATCTTTTTCTGTATTTATAATATTACTGGTTATTGCCTGTCTTTTGACATATACTTGTTCTTGAAACATCTTAAAAGGTATGGATTTGCTGTAATTTCTTCACATAAAACTAGGTAAGTGGGTAGGCAAAAAATTCTGGTAATTGTGCAACTTCTCTGCTATATTTCTAGATACATCTGAAGGATTTCATATTTGTGGACCAAACAAAGAGCTGGATGAAGAAACCTGTCAATGTGTCTGCAAAGGAGGCATGAGGCCCTCAAGCTGTGGACCTCACAAAGAATTAGACAGATCATCATGTCAGTGTATGTGCAAAAACAAACTTATCCCCGCTTCCTGTGGGCCCAACAAGGAATTTGATGAAGAAAAGTGCCAGTGTGTATGTAAAAAGACCTGTCCTAAACATCAACCTCTAAATCCTGCAAAATGCATCTGTGAATGTATAGAATCTCCCAATAAATGCTTCTTAAAAGGAAAAAGATTCCATCACCAGACATGCAGGTAAAAACTCAGTCTTTAGTTCTTTCATTGTGTTTAAGGCATAAAATTCTGTGTTGTGACTTTAGCTGTCTGTTGAATTGCTTTGTAGTCTTAGGTAAACAGTAAGCCTGTCTTCAGATCAGTTTTATCTTCTGTGACTTTTATAAACTCTTAAAAGGTAGCTACTAGGCATAATAAGTATTTTTAAAGCATATTTAGTTTCTTGTAGTCTTGTTGCTACTACTGCATGTGATTTTTTTTCCTTTTCACAAAAATGAACTGCAAGTTCAAGCTCCCTGTCTTCTTTATTATTTAAAGTCCCACTCTGTTTTTCCCAAGTACTGAATATTGCAACTTAAGTAACTCAAATATTCAAATAACTCAAATATTCCAGTTAGATTTCAGGCCTTAATTCTGGAGATACTGTCATTCATTTTCGCTTCGTAAATGTTGGAATCACCCATCTCAGGGTGATTTCTGTGACAAGTAGTCATATGTAACTATAAAACAGACTGCCTGCATCCGTCATTTAAAATGGGATTTAGTCAGGAAGAAATTTCTGCAGTTTCTTTATATATCACAGGACCTTTTCCTTCCATGACTGCTACACCCATAGCATTAGCAGTCTGTATAAAAAATGTGAATGACTTTAGGTTCTGAGAAACAAGCAGTGTTATTTCTGCTTTGTATATTATGTGAGGAAAGTTCTTCTGTAAAGTCAGTTCTCTTGTAAATTTCTTAAACCAGAAACAGTGCAATTTGGAACAGAAAGGTCATTTATTTGTTAAAAAGGGTAAATTATTTCTGGTATATCAATGACAAAATAACTTTTCAGGCACTAGAAATGGAAAATAGCAGATTGGGACATTTAAGTGTCTAGTGATATGTTGCTTATCAAAAATAAACCTCATGTAACTTTTAATATAACATGTAATTAGTTGGAATAAATATATTGCCATATATACATTAGTTCATCTTAATGAAAACAATGTCTACTATTAGAAATGACACATGTTGAAGTCACTAAAATGGAGGAAAATGTTAATAGTAATGGGCATTACCTATTTTTCTACATTTGGCCTTTTGACTGAAATATTATAGTTGTTAAACATCAGAAATTATTTCTCTATCATTCAGCTCATATCATTTCAATTTTATGTTTGCAGAGGAAAAGAAGCCAACCTGATTACATAAGCTTTACATATTGCAAAGCCTTGGCCTTACTGTAGTGTACACTTCCAGCAACAAATATAAACCATGTGCATTTTAAAAGAACATTCATAGCCGGAGAAGTCAGGCATTTAAAAAGCTAAGAGATGCCATAATAAATATCTTTTTTTTTAAAGACTTAGTATTTCAAAGAGGAAGTTGAGTTCAGCTTTTCTCTGTTATGTTGTGATTGAATATAATAGAGTTTGAATCGCTTCCTCACTTCAGAGGACAATGTGATATAGGATGCTTTTAGCTATTTCTCTTTTCTAATCAGTTTGTCTGCAGACAGAAGTATTTGTATATGGTGTTACTCTATACGTCTACAACCAATAGTCCTGTAAATGTTAGCACTGTCAAGGAAAACAGAAGATGCAATCTATCCTACTTAAGAAAGGACTTAGGTTGTGCTGGACAGAGACAAAATATGAGAAACCAATGCTAACCCAAAAAGGAATAAAAATTCTGTCACATCCTGTTTGTCTTTGAAAGATCCTTTGCTGTCATGAGGCCATACAAATAGAGGTACCACTGTAAAACTTCGTGCAAGATGCCTGAGCCCTAGACATGAGCAGAATCCTGTAGCTGTGACCTAGACAGCTCCCTGTGGAGAGAAGTAATCCTTGTAGCTTCTGATTTTGAAGGACTGATACTTTTATGCACTGTATCTAAAATGCCTCTGCCTCTAGTCTTATTCCCTGCTTCAGAGAAAAGGAATACAAAATCTCTACAAAGCACAGGATGGAAGATAAAAAGGGAAAAAAAAAAAAAGAAAAGCATACTGAGTTTTAAGCTGATGATGCTGTTAGCAGCTCTAGAAGTAGTATTTCCACTTGTTTCATCTGTGGTGTTGTTTAGACTGCCCCAATGACAATTTGGGCATTCTGCAGCAAAAAAACCACGATTACTGACTGTAAAGAGAAAGTTGACGCTGACTTGCCCAGAACTGTGTATAGTGGCTGAACGTCTATCTAAGTTCCAGCATGCGCAGATTATCCTCATCAAAGCAGACATCTGTCACATGAAAACGCCCTGTAAACAGCATTCAGCCCAAATCTTTTGAAAGACCAGGTCTATTGTTCAGCAATTTCCTAAGGAAACCACATTGATGTAGTTACAATGATTCCACTGCTATTCACCCTGTGCTATCACCTCAAAAATTTATTTTTGGTCAGTTTTGATAGGGCCAGATAACTAGGCACTTCAGCTGCAAGGCATTTTAGAGGAGGATAGGGACTTTCTTGCTCAGTTGAAATGTCCCAAATAAGGATAAGACTGCAGTAACCTGACCTTAACTTCTGCTAGCCATTAACTTACAGAGGAGAGTGCTATGTAGCATCTCTCCAATGTGATTTTAAGTTCACAAGGAGGCATGAATTCTAAACAAACTGAACTTCTCATGCTCAATGACTGTGTGACTGCTTTACATTGTGTACAATCATAGGTGTGAGGAAGAGTTTGGCTTTGCCTCTTTTTCTTTTTATCTTATTTCATTTTACTGTCATTCAGAACATGAAATGGTCTAAACTTTCATGACAGAGATAGCCAAAAAGGTAAGTTCAGTGTTTTATCCATTGCATATCTGTGGAGTACCTTTTTTCCAGAACAAACCTACTGCTGGCTTCCTATTTGCTCACAGTTAGATCCTTTTTCAAACCATTTGGTTGCCTTTTACCACCATTTACAGACTTTTTGGGGAAAAGATGAATAGAGCTTCGAGAGAGTTTCATGAGCTGCTACACTGATTTCAAGTATCTGTACTAAGTGGCACAAAATAATGTTACTCCCTTAATTACAGAGACTACACTGGTGAACTAATCCATGATAAATGACATTGAAAACACTGAACAAGATGTGACTAGTTAATAAATGTCACGTTTGCACTCTTCCTCATTCCTTATTGTTTTCCTCATAGCCAGATTCATTGGTTGAACTAGCTGATGTGAATTAATGTAATTGTAATGCAGACCTCATATCATAAACAAATTATTGTGAAATAGTAATTTGGTATCCAAAACAAGCATCCAGCATTCTAACTTATCAGCAACTTATTTAAGTACAAGTTTTAAGTATAACTGTGATGAAATTCAAAACATATAGTTTTGTCTTTTGACTCATTGCCAGTGTTGAAAAAAAAAACCAGACTTGTACTTTGTCTCCATTATACACCAGAAAGTATTCAGCATTGTTATTGTAGGGTTATTTTAGGTCAAGTTCTTGTTTTAATAGAAAAATAAAATAGGAAAAGGAAGGGTTCAGGGACAACCACAGATACTATCTTTGTATAAGTTCTATTTTTCAGTCAAGGAATTGGTGGAAGAAAAAATCTCCTGCTTCTTAGGTACATGTGATTTGTGGTTCAGTGCTCTGTCAAACTTATTTTAATCAAGTAGGTACTAACTCTGTTCATTTCCAGTAATATTTATCAGAAACATGATAAATAGACTCTGATATTTCTTCAGAATGCACGCAGATACAATATGAAGTGCAGATACATTCCCACTCAGAGACTGGCTCTGGGAATTTGCAACTTGAAAGGAAGTACGGTCTTATTTTCAAGATCAGAGTCACAGTATAATATATGTAGACAAATCTCTCAGGCTTACTGCAATAATGAATAAGGTGAGAAACAGTCCTGGGATAGTAGATGATAGATTTGATTATTATGTGATTCTGGATCATCACGTCAAACTTGCAGCATGCAGTAGGTCCTAACAAGCCAGTTTGAGTACAGAAGAATACTATGCTATTTTCAAAATACTACTCAAGATTAGAATGCGACTACAACCAGTCAGTCAATGTGGTAAAAAATACTCCTGTATCTGTGACAATAAAATAATTTCTCTTCAGTAGCATTCATTATTCTTTCAGTGTCTTTTGTGAAGAGTAGTCCAATTAAAATTAGTTGCAAGAATATAAAAAGCGGTTAAAATGTATGTATTTGTAGGAATTAAATATCACATTGAGAAATGGCAATGTAAAGGCATGCAGCTTTCTACTCCAAGCAAATATAAATGATCATAATTATATTAATGCCTACGTTTTTCATTTCTTTAGCTGTTACAGACCACCATGTACAGTCCGAACGAAACGCTGTGATGCTGGATTTTACTTTAGCGAAGAAGTGTGCCGCTGTGTACCCACATATTGGAAAAGACCACTTATGAATTAGTGAAGAGACCACTACTTGCTATGTTGGTGTACATTTTTCCATTAGAACAAAAGAAGAACAGAAACTTTGCTAATATTTGGAATTAAATGTTCACCAGAGACCCTGTGGGACTTTCAGACAGACTCGTGCTTTTCTCAAGATGTGGAAAGCAAATGCAGAAGATAACTGGGGTTCATGTTTTGTAAAGAACTCAATAAGAACTTCTTTTCTGCCAATGACCAAACAGCCTAGGTTCTCCTTCTTGTGATTTTTTTAAGAGATAATGACTATATAATTTATTTCCACTAAAACCATCGTGCAGCATTTCTGTTTATAGCAGTAACAATTGTTAAAGCTCACTGTGATCAATATTTTTATATCATGCAAAGTATGTTTAAAATAAAATGGAAATTGTATTATATAATAGTGAGAATGTTTAATCATCTGGCTGAAAAGGAACTCGGATTCAGCTTTATTTTCAGGGTTCTTAGCAGAGGAAAAGGTGATTAACACAAAGCACTTTTATGAAAGCAAGACTACAGACATTGTCTCATGCCTTTTGTGTATGCCATTTGAAATAGAAACAGTTACACTGGGGTTTTCATGACCCAGTGATATTTCTGTCACTAGAATGAAACTAGCAAAGCAAGTACAATTAATAACTAGTGAAAACATTGGAGATCCTGTACATTGCCTAAGGATAAGGACTATGTTTAAAAGCACAGCAGCAACTACTCACATTCCAGTATATTCACCTTTTCTTTTATTTCTTGATAATATTCCTAAGGAATAACATAAAATAATGTCTATTCAAGGTTGTTAGTATGAAAGTGGAAATAACAACACTGCTTTTTGTTTAGTATAACAAACTACAGTGTAAATTTTACAGCTAAATCATTCAAAATACTTTGATGCACTTTACTCTTTTATATAGCCAGTCAGATATCTTGCTCAATGTATGTCTATGCAAAAATATTTTGAAGGAAAAAAAAATGCAATTTATCTTCCAATGGGAAGATGAAAGGACTTATATGAGTCTGGTCTGGATTGACATAGTCTCTACATTAAAAAATTCTCTTTTTAAAAGAAAATGTAGAATCACGTATCAGCAATTCTAAAAAGGAGTAAGATTTTTAACTTGCATGGGAAGAGAAATCTATTAAAAATTAAAATATATCAGAAATTTTTAAAATATGGAAATTTTATTGAGTGCAGAAGTGGAACAATCAAAGCTGCAAAGCAAGATTTTTGTGAAAGGAGTGGGCAGATCTGTAAAAACAGTTGTAGACATCAGTGCTGGTTCTAAGCAGCTGTTCTTAAAAGAGTTATTAATGAAGTAGTATTATATCCTAGAAAGTTGTCAGCAGGAGTTGCTTTTCTAGGTTCTTGATATTTGGATATCATAGTTCCTTAAAGGAGTGAAAGTTACTTTAAATTACTCAGTTCCCATCATGAGTTGAGGCAGTCTAACAGGATGAGAAACAGCACTTTCCACTGTATGCCTAGTATGCTCATTGTTCTACCTCAGAGGATGGCTATCTGATATCCAAATAGGATAACAGAGTGAAGGTTAGGCATGCAAATAGTGAGGAATGTCCTTATGACTGTATTGCTTCAGGTAGAACTTCGGAGGACAATTAACCCTGATATACAACTTAAGCTAGTATAACAACCCACAATTCCCATCAGTTGGATTTGTAGTCATGCAGATCATCAGTGTCTAAATTGGCAATGTCAACATAATAGCAAGAGGCTAATGATCAAACTTCAATTTAGTACTGGTAAAAATCCAGGCATCTACTTCTATAGGTCAGCTACTTGAAGGAAGAATAAAATACCTTAAGAAATCAATTAAAGAGCAAAATTTATGAAGACTTGAGAAGCAATACTGTAGGTAAAGCTCCCCAAATAAGCTTTAAAATTTCTATCCCAGCTCAAACAGAAGAGAGTCGGGAGGATGGGGGGGAAGAACAAACTAAATCTGGAACCAGGAAATACTGAAAACTTCTGGACATAAATTATGCTAATCACTAAGTAAAACTAGGGTTTACAAAAAGTAAATTTCTAACTTGTAAAAATTACTACAAATCAAGTTTATGTCTGAGCAAAGTGACTAGATAACCATTCTCAAAGTTATAAAGATGCATACAATAATACATGCAAATAGTTGATAACATTTTCTGATGATTGTGTTTTCCAATTCTGCTTTCCATGACAATAATATTTTAAAAATACACGATATTTAAGAACACAAACATCGTAATTATTGTCATTAGTATTGGATACAGACTTCCCATTCTGTGTGATAAAATGTGATTCTGTTTATACTGTCACAAAATAATCTGTATAACAGATCTGCCTTGCAAAAATTATATGAAGTAGCTGATAGGTCTACACTATTTTCAGTTTTGATGTGTTACTTGATTATGATCCTGAAATTGTCATCTTTATATCTTAGTTTACTGTTCTTAAAATATCTAAAAATAGGCTATACAGCTTAAAAGAAGATCTAACAAAGTAGATGATAATTCTATATACAAGTTATTCTGCACTACTTCTGAGTAAGAAGCTTTTATTGTTATTTGTCTAAAACCCCTGTACCTTGTACAAAAATTACAGAGTGGGTGAGAGGAAGAACACATGTAACTGCAGTAAATCACATCTAATGGTAAACAGACTTATGCTTGCATTTCATTGGGAATTTACAACAGTTTCTGTACTCTTTCAATATTGTACTGTATGGAGACCATAAATTATGCAGAGTAAACCCTCTCTACCTGTTTTACCAGAAGGACGTACTATTTACAGTATGAGGGGTGTTAGTCTGCTGACGTGTTTGTTTAATTCATGTTGAACAAGTTGATAGTAAATCAGTTCTTTTCGTTCTATTTGAAAGACCAGCTTGAAATCTTGCATATGTACTGTATCATCTTGAAAGGTTCAGTGTTAGGGTTGCTTTCAGTCTTCCCATTTTCAGTCTTTAGATCTCAGTGACAACCCCAAATGCCCTTGAATTTTAGCATATCTCTCTCTCTGTGATTTTTTTTTGGAAGTATAACCAGCTATCATATCTATGCCAAAAGACAGGAATGGAATCATTTATGTAAGCTCATCAAGAGATTATCCTGAGGAATAGACTAAGTTCTTTTAAATATCATAAATTTTATATTTAATGTAAGAATTTATTTTTTAAAGGTTATGTCGTTTATAAAATATTATTTAATTTATAAAATATTATTTAATTTGGAGCTACAAAAGGTTGCTGTTAAGTAGGAAAGTTTAAAAGTGGTCAATTCAGAATTTTCAGAAATTTTTAATTTAGAAAATACAATATAGTAATAATTCTTAATATTGTAGGATCTTTCTTGAAAAAAATGAAAGTAATAGTTGATAATTTATTTAATAGCTTCCTTTTGTTCTTTTTCTCTTTGCATTGCAGATATAACTTCTGGGAAAGAACACAAGACAGCCTTCTGATTGAGTGATGAAATAATAAGATCAAACAGATCAGGTATTTAATTATTTAAAATTAATTAATATTATTAGCTAATAAGAACTAATAAAATTAAACTGGTTTAATACAGGTTCAAGACTCTAGATTGCATTAGAGTTCTTAAAAGCTCTGTATAGATAAAACATTTTCATAGAATACTTATCTGGACTCATCTACATTTTCATGTGCAAATGCTGTAATGAAATGTGAACAGTAGAAAGCATTAAGAAGTCGCCAATTTAACAATACAAGTTTCTAAAATTTCACTAATTTATCATTAAAAAATTCATATTTTATCTGTAGTCTGAAGCTATGAATCAGGGACCTTACTTCATCTTGAGAATTATTGAAATACAAAACATAGCACATTCTAGAAAAAAAAATAAAATCTTTAAACGCAATGCTTTGCTCTTTTGTGTAAGCATTTCTACTTCTGGAGAACAACTACAGAAATCTCTATTAATTATGTGTTACCATTTATTCCCTTTTTGTCTCAGCAAGACCCTGTCATGAAAATTACAATTTTGTATTCAGATATTTCTCCTGGGTAAGAGTACTGTATCCATTTCTGACAGACACTGACCTTTCAGCTTAGTTTAGCAAATTTTTTATCCTTCTTCTATATTTATAATCAGCTATACGTGGTCATTGAACTGTTCCCCTTTGCCCCCCTTCTCAACTTAAATTACTTCTCTTACATTTCTGGACCATATCTCAGTCTCCTCATAAGATTATCTATATTTCCCTGTCAGCCTTTCTCACATTTAACTCTAACCCTTCCATTTCCCTTTTATATCCAGTCTCTCACTAAAAATAGCATTGCTTTCCTCTCTATTATCACTAAGACCTCTTTCTTCTCTCTACTTTAAATAATCATGCCTACATAGGGGTTAACCTGGTTTTAGATGCTTAGTGATTCTCTTCACTACATGTACATGAAAGCAAGCGTTAAAAAGAAGTCTGAAACTTCACATTCCAAGTTTGCAAATCCAATCTGTCCAAGCAAATAATAATAATAAAAATTATTGCAATTGAAACCTCCCCAAAGCAAACTTGAAAAAAAAATAACAGATGTATAAATCACTGTAGCATATTACACTTGAAACATAAAAGACAGTTTATAATATCACTCTCCCTGTAAAAAAACCCAAGCTGTAATTCTGCTGGATACTGTCCCTACTGTGTAACAGTGTGCTCACACGGTCCTCAACAATGTCTAGCAAAGCATTTTGGAACCAAATTCAGCCTTGTAACTGAGTTTATTTTCACATGTCATTTATACTATGAGAGAAAAAAAAATCAAGGGCTCAAGGGCTTTTAAATATACCACAAAACAAACACCAAAAAAACAAACCAAAAAAAAAACCAAAAAGAGTTCTGTGCTCTTCCTTAGCACAGATGTACCCTCCTCCATGCTTTACAGCACTGTGAAGACAGATGAAATGGGGTTACAGGATCCTTCCCGAAAGGATAATGCCATTTTTAGGGAGAGATAGTATTTTTAAGCTCAGGTTGCCTTCATAAGGTGGATGTGCTTTTCACCAGCCTGCATTTGGATGCAGAGAGCTACCAAGTCACAGAACACTTTAGGCTTAGTGTAGTCCATGGGTTAACATCTAGGTAGATACTATATTGGTTTCAGTTGCTCCAATCAGTTTTTATAAACTATTTAAGAGATACTTTTTTCTAAAATACAGCAAATGACCTGTAACTGAGGCACTAAAATACTTTGGACTTGTATTGCCTTCAGAAAAAAATAATCTCTAAACGTATGAGTAGACCGCCTGGAAGCTTAGCTTGAATAAAACTCAAGTAAAATTAAGGTAAGCTTAAAAAAACCCCCACAAACACAAACCACTAAAATATATTTCTGAGGCTAAATCAAGTCAGGTACATCCACTAGAGAAAGATGTAGTACTAACATCTAATTTCATTTCCAAACTATGAACAAAATACAAATACATGCTTTATGTAGAGATTAAGCTTTTATCAAAGGTAACTTCCAAAAATAAGAGAGTGTTTTCAAATACATATTAAATACATATGTTCCACCTGTCAGGGAACTATAAACCTGTCTGACAGTACACTCCTATGTTTATTTGCAAGAACAGACAGTGCAGTGATGTTTTGATATTGGCACAAGTATATATATTTTAAAAAAAACAGTATTGTTTTGAAAGATTAGTATTCAAAAATCGGTTACACTTTAGGGAATCCAAGTGGTAGAAGTTCATCTGTTAGTGCAGTAAATTACTGCATTAGTTTTACTATGTATTAAGACTAAAACATTCAGATTTTGCAATCACAAGTCTTTATCTGTCAAAAATTTAACATTTCCTTTTATTAGATTTTTTTTTTCTTTAAAACATTTAACAATGATAAACCACCATCAGGTAATTAAAACTTCACCTTTCCCAGCCTACAGTCCCATTTCAGTGATTCACTCTGTAAGCAGTTAGGTCCTGCAGAATTGTGTACTAAGGTTCCTAAACCAGCACACTCTCTCTGAGCAGTTTCAAATTGGGTATGCAGCTGCAGCCACCAGTGCTGACAGATTTGGGCTTCTTGACTTACCCCTTGGACAGCTTCTTGGACCTGCTTGTAGCTTAGAATGAAGATATTTTGTATTAGGGGGCTTCTCAAATTGCCAGGAAGAAAAATCTATCATCAGAAAAGCAAAAATAAATGAATAAATACATACATACATAGATATCTTGGCGTCTGAGAATCAAGAAAATGGCAGCTAAAGGCAAGTCAAAGCCATTGTGTCTGCAGGCAGAGGCTTGTTGCTGACATCACTGGTTCTTCCCATTTAAATGGTATTATTCATTTTAATGCTATCACTCTGTGATCAGTCTTCAGAGTAGCAAGGCCAGGTGAATGTCATCAAGCACTTCTGTTCTTTACAGGTTGTTCTAACATCATTGATTACCGAAGGAGGGAAGAACTACATATATTCAGGAGTGTTTTACCTGAAAACTCCTTATATTTACCAGATAGGTCACTATAGCTGTTAGAACTCTGTAGCTTGAGAAGACATCATCCTTTTTAACAGGAACTTTTGTTCCTGTTTTCATTTAAAATGAAGCAACAGGTAGCTACTGGAATTCTTGTTGTCTTTCCAAGAGAATAAGCAACAGTGCGTGCTCAAAACGTGGCTCATGGAAAAGGACTTAATAAGACAAGGAAAATTAAATATCCCACCATTTATGACAATTATGATTAAGTGCGTTTGAAACAACTTCCACTGACAAAAAGCTGTTTATATAAGGCTCCAGAAGTTTTTAAAAAGATAATTTAGACCAAATTGTGGTCTTTGCTGTATTGTTCCTGCCATAAGGGTTTGCAACACAGTGAAGTACCATACCAAAATGTAACTAGGCCTTAAGCATACACACCATCCAGTACTTAAAACTTCCTTGTCACTGAAGAATCTGTAAAGAATAAAATGAAAGGACACATAAAGGAAAAATATATAAGGGATTAGATCCACAACTGACTGAATCCTAGCAAATGACAGTCTGTACAAATATTTCTGAGCTCGTTTACTTCCCAAGTACAAACTTGTATAGTAGTTGCTTATACAGGATATATAATTTCAGCCATCTTTCTACAGCATGATAAAACTGTACAACTGCTGTATAAAAACCGGAAAAAAATTATTACTTTGGATCAAAGCCCGCAACATTTTTTTCTGTGGTAGGAACATAGGAAAATGATGTGATGTTATACTCCATTCATTAGTATCACCTTTGCAAAGTAGTCAAGTAACCACTTATTCCTAAGTGGTGACTATGCCAATGGCATGTTTTGACATTTAAGAAAAGGAAGTATACATCTTGATTTTTCAAATGGAACATGATAATCCATGATTTGCATACAAAAATCTTCACATTGCCAGGAGCCATAACTTAAAAAGGTTCCTAAATGAGCTGGGAGAAGCCAAAGCCCTGGCAGTGGTGCAGAAAATGGAGGGGACAATTGCTCTTCTAGTGCCCCAGGGCAACAGGTCCAGACTGTACCAAGGGTGACCTCAGCCTTACGCATTTTCTGCTACCACCTTCTGCTGGTGCCATTCCCATGCTGCTTCAAGGGCAAGAGATCTTCCCTTAAAACCCAAGACTCCCAAGGCCATCACATATGGACCATCCCAAGAATAACTGATTCAAATATAAGTTAGGAATTAATAAGCAAGAGATTACAGAATTAATTATATTACTCCTTCTCACAAGAGCTACAATGCTTGACATGGAAAATGTAGTATATGTTGATACCTGTAGAATGACCACATAGCTTCTAATCCATAAAGATTATGTAATGTTACTATAATAATCCGTTTTAAGACTACAAACCAGTGTGTTAAACATTATGTGTTTATCATAAAAAATGCTTTTTTTTCAAAGTATAAATTAAATGCATATTTGACACTTCTGCATCACTTAGAATAAAAACTCATTATGAACTGCACACAAATCTGTGCTTTTTAAGTGTCTTCACCATAGGCAAAGTGCACCTGACTAACCAAAATTTTTTCTGTAATCAGATAACTGACATTAGGGACAATGGGAGGACAGTGGGTATCATTTACCATTATTTTAACAGGACTTTTAGCACAGTTTAAACCTGTAGTATCCTTGTAACTTAAATAAGTGAAAAAACCCTCAGCTTGCCAGCTCAGTTACCAAGTTTGAAGACTAGTTATTAATAATTCAAAGTCTGGGTGGATGACAAATTACCAGGGTCATTCCTCAGGGGTCAACAGTTCTCAGGCAAATGTTATCGAACATTTTCACTAATAGTTTAGATGGTGGAACAGAACATTATTGATATAGTTCAGGAACGACATAAAACTGGGAGCAGTAGTCAATTTTGTGTAGGATAGAACTATCATTCAGAGAGATCTTGACAAGCTGAAGAACAAGGTTTGACTGAAGCCTTTTAAGGTACAAATACAAACCCCCACATCTTGGATTGAATAAGCCTAATCAACAGACTGAAGTAAGACAGTCTAAAAAAGCAGCTTTGTGCGAAAGGATCTGAAAGTCCAGGTGTGCAACAAGTTGAACATGATCTAGAAAATTGCCCTTGCAGCGATGGAACAGGGCTGTATCAAGGGGTATAGCCAGAAGAAGAAAGGAAAGAGATTGTTTCCCTCTGGCCAGCACCTGCAGGAGCATATTTAATATATTGTGCTCAGTTTGGGGCTCCCAGGTTCAACAATGCCTGGGAAAACTGGATGCAATCAAAAGGCAGGCAACTGAAATGACTGTGGTACATAAGGCGTAGAAGGACAAACTGAGGGAGCTTGGCTTGCTCTACCCAAAGAAGGCTAAAAGGGCTGTGTCTGATCACTATTCCACTACCAAATAGGTGATTGTGGAGAAGGGAGATTAATAGTCAGTCTCTTCTGGCAGGTTCACACATAGCAAAAGACACAGTCATCACAAGTTGCAGCAAGAGAAATTCTCACTGAGTAAAAGGGAAAAGGTGTTTCACTATGAGGTTCATTTCAGTTGAACATGGTGTCCAGGGAGGTTTGGTATCCGGTTAGATATTTTCAAAAGTCAGATGGACAAGGACCTAAGCAACCCAAAGCTGTCCCTGCTTTGAGCAGATTAGATTGGGTTACATGAGCTCCAGAGGCCCCAGACTAATTTTTTTTCCCTCATTCTGTGAAAAAATGACTGCAGGAAGAAAAGCATAATACCAGGCTGACTAGCAATAAGCCTGGAGATGGCATGCCAATATCTGAGGAACAGTTTGCTAACAAGGTCCATCAGTCTGCTGTGTCATTAGAGGTAGAGGATGGAAATACATGGCAGTAGACACACAAGGGTTATTGATGTCTTCAAAACCACAGAAGTGCCTGGGAATGGTCATGTCGGAATTAGGGCTTATCACTCAAAAACCATGGTAGGATCAATAGCTCAACTGAAGTGCATCTGCACCAATGCACACAGCATGTGCAGCAACCAAGAGGATTAGAAGCCACTGTGCATCTGGAAAACTGTGATATGGTTGCCATCACAGAAACAGTTCTGGGTCCCTCAGAGCAAGACATTGAGGTGCTAGAGCTTGTCCTGATAAGGACAGTGAAGCTGGTGAAGGATCTGGAGAGAAAGTCTTGTGAGGAGTGTCTGACTGAAGTGGGGTAGTTTAGCCCAAGTAACAAGTGATAGGCTGAAAGGAAATAGCCTCAAGTTGCACCAGGGGAGGTTTAGATTGGATATCATAAAAGAATTCTTCACCAAAAGGGTTGTCAAGCTGCCAAGGGGAATGGTTGAGTCACCATCACTGGAAGTATTTAAAAGGCGTGTAGATGTGGAACTTAGAGACATGGTTTAGTGATGGACTTGGTAATACTAGCTTACATTTAGACTCAATGACCTTAGTGGTCTTTTCCAACCTAAATGATTCTATGATTCTTTAATTCGTTGGACACAGACACCTTCACAAACATTTCACACAGTTTGACACAGAAGAGAAATTATACCCAGCTGTGGCCAAAAGTGCTTAAGAAAACAAGGTTGTACTAAATCTCAGATGTTAGCAATTCTGTTGAACTATCCAGAAGAGCTGCTTTTATTAATCCTATTTTATGGACTAAGAGACAATATTTTATTACTGACCAGAATACACTAGTAGTACTAAATAGTTAGTAGAATATTAGAAGGTGATTTCTGAGACTAAACATAGCTATTGACCTGTTTCAGGCACCAAGCATACCTGAACGCTTGCGGGCTGTCAGGTATAAATGCAAGGCCTACAGAAGAGCAAGATTCACTTGGACATTTAAGATGCAACTGGACATCTCTCTCTCTATCGAAGCACTTGGATTGAATCCTGAATTTCTGTTTTCTCAGTTAATAATTTTTATTACATTATTTAGTGAATTTTACTATGTTCTTTCCTAAGTGGGTTCACTACATAGTTTTAAATATGGTTTCATCTCCATAGTACTTCCTAAGTTTTGAAATAGCTGAGTAGTCTAAATAACCACATTCTTCTTTTTATGCATATACAAGGACACCCCTTGTGAGAAAAATTTACTCTTAGAATAGAATGTTATACAACTTTCATATTAACAACCTTCTCTGCAACTGACTCTAATCCCACAAATAACAACATTTTTAATAAATTCCATTACTGTCTGTGTCTCCTGTTACACCTGAGAAGGCATTTGATCTCATATAGTATGTAGCACTCTCTGTTGTTCTAAAAATTGCCTCTATTGGCTCTTCTGTGTGAACGGTTTCTGAAAATTATGATGGTTGAATTTGTGGTCAAGTCAGTCATTCTAAGAAAGCTCATAAAATCCCAAGAGACTTGCAAAGAACAATCAATCCCTACATCAGGAAGCAAAAAGGAAGTGCCAACCCAGTGGAAATTTATTTATGACATGTTTGAAGTCTATTGAAATAACAAAACACTGGACTTAGCAGTCATACAGGGCATGTACAAAGGCAATGGAATTAAATCTTATTTTCAACAAGGGAATGGTATTCAAGTAACTATTAAAAATTGATTTTTTTTTTAAAGTCACTCCCATAAAAGTTAAAAGAAAAAGGTAAATGTGTTCATATAAATTACATTACGTATCAGTGAGAAACTTTCCTTGAACTGCATCCTTGCAGGAAATTGGCTAAATGTAGCCCCTTGGCGCCAAAGAGGTCATGAGCTCTGCGTCAGTGCTAATTCATTTTTTCTGACCGCATTGTGTTGGGAAATCCTGATTCCCAGTGCTGAAGTGTAAAACAAGACTTTGAACTCTATGGGATTATGCATGTGATACGCCAAACATTAATGAAATTCATTTTCTTAAACTTGTAAGGAGGGTATTTACACAGAAAATGTTCAAATATCAGTAATTATTTTCTTTTGCAAAAGTTTCAGACAATTTTCTCTTCTGAAATGAAAATTGCTTTTGGAGTGAAGATACCTAATACAAGCAATTTTCTCTTTTGTTTTTGTCTGTTTGTTTCAGAAGATATAACTGAAGCTAAAACATTCATAAAGCAATAATAACCTGTAACTGCCTTTCAGGAATCTTTTTAATGGCAAGCAGATATTCAGCAGAAAAAAAAAAAAAAAAAGCTAATTCTTATTTACAGGAAGAGTACAAAAATAGGCTAATCCAAGTGTGAGCACAATAGAGACCAAAACCACCCAACCAGCAGGCTTTGCCTCCAAGTCAAAGTTACATTTAAGCCCCAACTTCTGCTATATAGAGCACAACCTTGAATTTAAGTCCTCAGATGTTGAAAAATATATAGATAAAGATACCTCAGGAATTAAACACAGTTAAAAATCTGCAAATTGTGTTGTCCAGATAGATCAGTAAACAGGTAAATGTGACAGAGAACGAATACGATAAAATATTCTCAAGAGTAAAGGTTCATCATGTTTACAGCACAAATCCCTCAACAGACAAACTGCAGCACTCTACTAGCACTGGCTCTGAGTATGCCAAGCTTTAGGTTATATAGTGTATGTTGCTATATAAAATTAGGGATAATTCTGGAGTGTTTCACTTTGGATAAAAAACTGAATCTTTTCACTGAATATGCAACTACCATGTATGTATAGAAAACAGCTAGAATTCAGGACACTGTAAACCCTCTTTACAGATTTTCAAAATTTTTCAGACCATCCTTGAAGACTCCCACTGGCTCCTCTACTGCTTCACCTGCTCCATGCATCAGTGTTTGTTGTTTGTCTAGCCAGAGCTGTGCTGAACTACTTCTAATCTATGCTCAGTTTCCTCTATAAAAAAGCATGCCACAAGCATGGCACTAAATGAGTTATGAGAGTCAGTTTTGCTCTGTACTGAAGGTAGAGAGCTTTGGAGAGTCACACTTGTAATGGCATACCAGGCATACTCCTCCTGCATCCACACCACCCACAAAGCAGCCTTCTGAAATGACTCTTGCAGAATTTTGGAAAAAAAAAGATGGCGTAAGCAGAAGAGCACAGAGAGGTTTCGATTAGGCTCGTGCTAAAATTTCCTAGTGCTGAAATGCTGCAGCAGTGTGTACATTAGGACACACAGGAGTTCTAAGGGTTAGGACATATATGAAGCGTCATCAAGTGGGAGGGTCAATCTCACCAAAACATATATAAAGTTATTTTAGGAGGACAAAGTAAATTTCTTCACCATGGCAGGAATTATAATTTTGGCTGATGTAAGGGAACAAGCTGACTGCTAATTACATATAGGAGGTCATCTCTTTCTCTCCTTGTGTGATACTTACACACTGACAGGCAAATAATACTTGTCAAAAATAAAAGTTAAAAAATTTGCAGACACCCCAGCCCTTAGTTAAAATTTTACAAAAGCTTTTGTTGGCCTGTCTTCTAGCCTCTCCTTTCTCTGAACACAATTGGTCAGGAGTAGCTAATATCTCTTGGGGGGAAAATGGTCCAATAAAATTTGTCTCCAGTTGCTTATAAAAAAGCAAAAAAAGAGCTGTTGGCTCTTTTCCACAATACCACTTGAAACAGAAGTTAAATTCTGCCTTTGGAAAGCGGATTTTCTCCAAGCTCTCTGGAGAACAAGAGTTTCTCAATGTAGTCAGTGCAATAATTTCCATTAATAACAAGTGTTTACAATGCATTCATAACACAAACTTTAATTCCTCTCGAAGCCTCATTGATTAGTTCCTGCAAGCCAGATGTAATTTACTATTATTTTGCATCCATTATTAGTCCCAGAATGACATTTAGGAGACATCAGGTCATGGCAGTAAAGGCAAGGCTAGCTGTTTATGTATCTGTATATAGAATTCTTTAGGCTGGAAAAGACTTCTAATATCATCAAGTCCAACCATTAACCCACACTGCAAACACAAAAATAAAAGCACAAAACAAGCCATAAAACACTCCACTGCTCCACGGCAAGTTTAGAGTGTTTGTTTGAAAACACAGATGACAACGACCACATCTGGCACAGAAGGTGTATGCTTTATGCTTGAACTGAGTTAGGGACATTAAAAAATAACTTCTGATGACGTGATCAGGTGTCTTATCAAAGGTTACATTGCCTTAGGAAGATATATAATTGAAAAATGCAAATTGTACTTTATTTTCTTTTACTTCTCATCCCATTTTCTCAGTAGTTGCTACCAGACTGAAATGTCAAAACTCTTGAGAGCACCTATCCAATTTCCACCCATAATCCATTAAGATTATGTTACATACTGGGCTTTTTTACCATCTTTAAGGAAGTGTTTTCCTTTGCCACATGTCCATAGTGATTAGCCATCTGGCTTCTGCAGATTTTTTTAGTATCACTATTTAAAAGTGAATCAAAATACTACTCTTATTAGGGGCCAATACAGGTTACCTAATGCAAACAGATTTTTTTTCTCTTTTATATATCTAAAGGATCTTTTTGTTTATTTATTTTCATTTCCTTGCAAGCATCACTTCAGCTTAACTTCTGGCAATTCTAACCTCTTCCTACTTTCTTTGACCTACAAGAAGATAAAGCTCTCTTTCATGCTGTGTTTAGGGCAGGAGGGAAGAGGTTCTTTCTCAGGTCACTATTCATCCAGATAAGGCTGGAGACTTTTCTTTCAAGCATGAGGAGTTTGGGATGTTTTACATTTAGAATTACAATTCTTTTCTTCATTCAAGTCCATGACCTATTTAGTTCAAGGTAATTAAATCAGTAGATATTGTAAACAAAATTCTGTTAAAACATCATTTTGCTTTCATACTTGTATTTTCTACTGGTATTTTTGTGTGTTTTAGTATCTGGAAATATTTTTGAAGACCACATACTTAATAATTCTTATAATTTCTTGCTGTATATTGAATATATATGTATATATGTATATATGTATTGGATTTTATCATAAACCAAATATTTTATAAATATAAGCATTATTAGACATACCCACATCCACACATTGGAGAAATAATGTATGCATACACATACTGTAAGGGGAATTTAAGCATGCATCAGCACTGCATTGCAGCTCTCCACAAATTCAGACTACGTTTTGATACCTTAGACTTAGAGTATAATGTTTACTCTCCTAAGTCATATATACAATTTTGAAGCCTAAGCATAATGTCCCTCTCCAAGTTAATGACTGTACACAAGGGCTGCCACACACGGATACAGTAAGTCAGACAAAACGCACATTAGGTGTTGTCCCACATCCCGAGGATGTTATTTGATGTGTCAACATTACAGTTTTTATTAGTCCCTGGAGTTGCACTAATTTTGACAGCTGCTAAACTCATTTTCCCTCATTTTAATTGCTCTAAGACAATCATCATAAAGGGACAAATCCTGCTTGTCTTCGCAAAGGAGGAAGGCTTTGCATAAGCCTTTTAGGATGTGATGAAAGCAAAATGATTGTTAAGACTTTATGGTTTGTTTGGGTTTTTCTTTCCATTCAAAGCAAGTCAGAGTACCCAAGCAGTGATCTCTGTTCCTCTTTTTCCCTCCCCTCAACATTAAGGAGGAAACTACCTAAAAGCTGACCTTTAAAATACATATTCTGACAATTTTTAAACTAAGGATAAACTAATAAGCATTTGTTTAATTAAACAGCTTTTGAAGACATTTACAGAATCAGATCAATAATGTAAGTATCTTCTGAGGCAATCTCTTACCCTTAAAATTTAGTTTATAATTTAATTGTGTATGAAAGGGAATATATTTTTAAAATGGAAATAGGAACCATGTTTTATGCTGCTGCTTCTCCAAAATGTGCATCATCTTGGCTCTTCTTTATACCTCATACTTACTATGTGATAGATGTTGGATAAAGCCCCCAAAGGAATATAAAAACCCCAGCAGTAGATGAAATGAGAAGAGCAGGAAGAATTACCTCAAAGGATGCAGTCACTGCGAGAAAAGGGGCAATACATTTAGCCAAGAAGACTTGTGATATACATTTCAAAGGAGGAACTGAAGTTCATCCTTCCAGAGGATCCACCATCCTTTCAGATACAGCAGCAAGTAAGGAATAGAGGATTCTTTTGAATTACTACCTAGAAGCAAGTGTAGAAGTGATTTTCAAAGGCCAGAATCTAAAGATGTTGCATATGCTGTCAGAAATATTACTTCCCCCCTCTCCTTTTCACCCCATGGACATATTCAAAATACTGATATTCACATGTGAATTCAACCATCCGGCTGGTTTCCCAGAAATTACAACCCTACTTATGACCAGTCCTGCATATTTTATTTCTCATTATCCTACACTGATTTGATTGCTAATAAATTAAACTAATTTCCCCAAGTCAAGTCTGTTTTCTCCATGATGGTAACTGCTAAGCGATCTCTCCTTGCTGTTATCTCGACCCATGAGCTTTCTGTTATATTTTCTCTCCACTGTCCAACTCAAAGGGAGAGATAAAGCGGCTTTGGTGGGCACCTGCCGTCCAGCCAGGGTCAACCAACCACACACATTTATTTTCAGTAAGTGAATTTCGTATGCTTCCTAAACTCTAAGAAATACATCAAGTTCCCTTCTTTGGTTTGTAGCAAAATGTTCTTTGAGAAGGAAAGAATCTCAAAAAGCTAGTCAGAGGGGAGAAATTAAACATGATAAATCTCCCAAATCTTTGCTTGTACATATTCTACTGCGTAAAGACAGTAAGTGCAATTATTATTTAAAGCCTCCCTGTAGAGAGGAGGAAGGAATTACAAAAATTATGCCCAGAAGGTTGTATGTGGCAATACTGATTATACACAGATTAATGAGAAATGCTGTTCAGTTCTGAAAACTTTTATGTAGTCGAAGATACTTTTCAAAACTTACATAAATTGCCATTTTGCCTATGAACTAAATTCTGTTTTCAGTTACATACTGATTCAAGGTAGTGTCAGTAAACAGCAATGTGAAGAAATTACCTGCAGATGACAGCAGAATGGCATTAACAGGAGTGGATACCTACTACATAGGTTGCTCTGTCTAGGCATATTCTTACCCCATAGCTGACTTCCTTTGAAACAAAGTCTCAAGGCAAATATTTCATTTTATTTCACTCTTAATGGGAGCCATAGGAAAATGGACTAGAATTGCTATCTTCCCCTCTGTGACTTCATGAAGAAGTAATTCTTCATGCTCCTTGCAATCTAAAGTTAAACCATAGCCTTACTGAACATTCACACACAATACTCCTCAACAACACCATAACAGTCACGTCCTGAGATACTGTCATCGTGTGGCAGAACTGAAGGCAAAGTCAAAAAGGACTTAATGGCTATTTTAAAAGGCTTTTCTTTAACAGCTCCCTCAAAGGCATTTCCTTCTATTGTCTTTGAAAGCTATGTCAACTGTCCATTGTTCTTCAGGGGCTGGGCTGACAGTATAATTTTTAAATGGGCACAAATTTCAGTGTTACTTTCCATTTTGAATGACATTTAGGTTCCAAACTGATCAAATACGTAACTTTCCGAACTGGGATTTCAACTCTTGTATGAGTTGGAAACTTTGTTTCTATGAAGTGCTACATGGCTACAAAGCATAGCCTAGTGCTAAAGAATACTGTTATCCAAGGGTCAGCAACCTAGTGAAGCATTTTAGTGAGTTCAGGTAATTTTTCGCAGCTCCACAGTACAGCTCTACGCAAATGTACCTTTCACAACAAATACTTTATCTCTTCCTTCAATACTTACATTGAGCTAGACTTACATCTTTGCAAATTGGATTATTTATCCATTGTTTCTAATTAAGTAAATATATTTCAGCTCCAGTGTGTGTACTGGAGGATCATATTTGCATGACAACTTTTATGAAGGACATCAAGTTATTCAAAAGAAACAGAGTCATTTAAACAAATCACTAACTGTTTGTAGCCTGTTTGGGCTCCTGAGGGCTGCAAACATGGTGATCATGGATCAAGGATGCTTTCTCTCTGATCAATATGTGAGAATTAGTGAGGAATTAAATACACCATTAACTATATACATATATATGCATACATATAATCTTCATATAAGCAAAAAATAATTCATACAAACAAAATCTCTCACCCTGAAACGATCATAATTGTTATGAAACAAAGAAATGCATGAAACACACACAATGCACACCAGTCAGGAGAATTTGAAGTCAACCAAAACTCCTGTATGATTTCTTTTGTGAGTTCTTAAATGGTTTTTCTCCTCTTTGCCTTGCCTCTCCTCTCCTTTTTCTGCTCAAACTTGCTGGTTTTTGATGACTGTTTTCTATCACTGGGAATTAACTTGTGTCTTGCTATTTTCAGCTGGAAACCTAAGAATGTTGCTTCTTCACCTGTTTAGTCCTAGAAAATACTAGTTTAATATACAATTATAGAATTGCTCTGCTTACATCATCCAGAACACCACTCTGCATGAAACTGTTTGTACCTCTGAAGTGGTGTATACCATCACATTCTAGACTTGGAGGTTGATCCACACCATAAGGATACCTCTCTTTGCTTTATAACAGTTTGCCTTATTTTTTTAAAACAGATTATATATTTTCCTCCTATATTACACTGGCCGTCTAAGGGATTTTTTTTTAAACACAGAATTAATTGGTTTCGTATTTTACATTTGCATGCCATTTAGTATCAACCTCAATGCTTAGAACCTCCTATATTTTATTATCTGCAGTGTAATCATGCCAGTGGTGCCCTTCAAAGCATCTATAAATGTCATTATATTTTGCTGCTACTGCCAGGCTCTGATTTTACGGTTAACTTGAAGTCTATCATTCTCTCATTTGCTCTTCAATATAACTTTTTAATTTCTGATTTTATTTTTACAATCCAGTATTCGTAAAAGACTTAGTGAATTGGTGACAATATAACATTCACAGAAGCAAAGAATATCTCGCAATATTTTTGTCTCCTGGCAACAAATTATGATCTTCCTTTTTTAATATCTTGAGGCTTTTTTCTGCATAAAGGAGCAAGACATTTCCAGTTCTATCCCACTATTCAAATTATCAATCTGCACTTACAAAACGTCATGTTTAAGATTATATATATAATGTAGACTGAAAACACAAACAAGAAAAAGGAAAAAGAAGTTTTATAAGTTCCCTCAAGATAGTCTTTACCAGATTCCCACATGTTAAGTTGTGGACCACCCACACTTACATAATTCTTGAACAGAAAACTTTAAAAATATAAAGAAATTATAGACTCTGTAACACTCTAAGCATCTATTCATCTGCCCTTACCATTGCTAATTTTCTGTCTTGCCTTATTTTTCCTTACTGCCATTTGAAGCCAACTGATTTCTTTCTTATCAATTCTGAATAAAAGAAGAAACACGTTATTTTAAAGATTTTTTCCCCCATATTTGTTGGAACACTATTTAACCCAGTCTTGGATTTTCCTTTTGTATTTACTTTAAGGAACCTGAAGTTCTTTAATTTTTCTTCATGCAGCTGTGTCTTCTAAAAGCATCTTTAGATCTTTCTCAGTTTAAAGAA
This sequence comes from Pseudotriccus pelzelni, assembly GCA_035584735.1. Taxonomy (NCBI): domain Eukaryota; kingdom Metazoa; phylum Chordata; class Aves; order Passeriformes; family Tyrannidae; genus Pseudotriccus; species Pseudotriccus pelzelni. Next base: position 37,731,302 of record JAWMRA010000130.1, on the reverse strand, counting down.
AAAGTCTCTCTGACATATTTTATATAGAAAACCTTCTCTTCATATTTCTCAGTAGGCTAAAATGAAGTTTTGCAATCCATCTATTTTATTCCACCAAACTCTTGATTTTTCTCCTCTAAGTGTAAAACTTTTCCTTCTCTCAAATGTTTCTGAAATACTTCTTACGTATTTTTAAGAAACAATCTAATCTCTCATCCTGTATGTTTTATGGCTTCCTTCTGGGTCACTGTTATCTGCAAATATGTTATATATTAATTTTATTCTGTTTTCAAGACATGAATTAATACCACGTAGTACCAGATTTGAGATAGATGATTGAAGAATACCATTCAATATATTCTCATTGTAGCAGTGATCTATTTCATCTCATAATGCTAGGAAATCCAGGTGCTGATTTTATTATTATTTTTATTTAATATGCTCCCCACAGCATATTTTGATATAATACTCATCGTTCTAAGTGATTACAAGTGGTAAATCTAAGACAGCTTACAATGATTCTGAAAACAAATACTAAAATTGCCCATGTTTGCCATTAATCATTAATTTTTCCTTCTTTATGTTTTAAGAGGCTGTGGAAATTTGAAGAATCACCACAGAAACACAGTCTAAAACACACAAAGAATGACTGTGATTTTTCTATCTTATAAGAGTAATTTCCCTTCATTGTAGAATCACAGGATCACAGAATATGCTGAGTTAGAAGGAACCCACAAGGATCATCGAATACAACTTCTGGCCCTGCACAGGACCAGCCACAACAGTCACACCATGTGTCTGAGAGTATTATCCAAATGTTTCTGGAAGCCTTGAATAGGCTTCATGCTGTGACCACTTCCCTGAGGAGCCTGTTCCAGTGCCCAACCACCCTCTCTGTGAAGAACCTTTTTCTAATATCCAACCTAAACCTCACCTGACGCAACCTTATGCTGTTCCTTCACATCGTGTGACTGGTGACCACAGAGAAGAGATCAGTGCCTTGCCCCTCCTCTTTCCTTCACGAGGAAGTTGTAACTGCAATGAGGTTTCCCCTCAGTCCTCTCCAGGCTGCACAGACCTTGTACGACTTCCCCTCCAGGGTCTTCACCATCTTCATTGCCCTCCTTTGGACATTCTCTAAGAGCTCAATATCTTTCCTATACTGTGGTGCCCAAAACTGCACACAATATTCAAGATGAGGCTGCCCCAGTGCAGAGCAGAGTGGGACAATCCCCTGCCTTGACGAGCTGGCGATGCTTTGCCTGATGCCCCCCAGGACACGGTTGGCCGTCCTGGCTGCCAGGGCACAATGACTCAGATTCTACTTGCCCTCAAGCAGGACCCCCAGGTCCCTTTCCCTGACACTGCTTTCCAGCATCTCATTCCCGAGTCTGTACGGACATCCAGGACTGCCCCATCCCAGGTGCAGAATCCAGCACTTTCCCTTGTTGAACTGCATATGGGTGGTGATTGCCCAGCCCTTTAATTTGTTAAGATCCAAGGTATGAAGACAATAAAGACCAAAATTTTTTAATCGTATTTTGTTACACATCTAAAGGTGTCTCAAAATAGCTATCCAAGAACAGAAATGTTCCAAATCTCTTCACACATACAGAAGATATTTTAAAACATTAGAACATTAACGTACTGGAGTCGTCTAAACCACTTTTCTCACAGCATAAAAAATCTGCATGCCTTTATTTTACTTATTCTAAACTAATTTATTTACTTTATTTACTTTATTCTTTATTATTTATTTACTTTATTCTAAACTAATAGGACTGCTAAGGTTTTTGTTTTTAAAATAAAATTCTTGTAGATTCCAGCCCGTTATCTCCACCTCAAAGAGCATAGTTTCCTCAGCAGAAAAATCAAATAAGAAATGGAATAGCATACAAGTAATGCAGGTATATTTTGATTTTCACTTAATTCATATAAAGACTCACTCTCGGTTTACTGAAAAGGAGGAAAAAAATTCATATTATTGAGTACATAAGAGTTATGTATTTCCTACAATGCAATACAGTCATTCAACATACTTGTTTTGGAAAGGAGTTCTTTTCCTCACAATCCGGGTCCCTCCCGTTTGATCCTGCAGGACAAAGTACAGACCTTTTGTTTACGGTCAAATTTGTGAATGGAGGGGACTGCACTATCCTAGGTTTATCACTGGGGGTGACAATTTTCCTGCAGGAATGTATCAGGAGAAGTCAGGTTTGGTATCAAGCCACAGCATTGTGAACTGACAAAGAAATTCAAGAGGAAAAAAAAATTAGTCAAGTGGAAAACAGTTTTTAAGGAACAAGATGTATCATTAGACATGTATGATTATATTTCAGAATAATTTAAGAAAAATACATAAACTGGATTGAATGATACTTATGGATGATGGAGTGGAAGTAGTCGAGAAGTGTGTGTTGCTCTCATTTTCCTATTTACTGAGGACCTTCTAACAATACTAGATCCTACTAAAAGCAAGCAGTAAAATATAGTAAATAAATCTGGAACAGCCCCATTCAAGTCTTCTTTAGGATCCAAAATTGAGGTAGGTGACAACAAAGCTAAAACCTTTGTAAATGTCCAGAAGAGAATTCCTGTGGAAGGGCACACGCTTTCTTCCAAACTAAGCTCTAAAACCAATTCACAAGTGAAACGCAGGCCTAAATAAACTTAAACTGTTTCCCCTTTTTATGGAAGTCAAAAAAACCACCCCAAAACAAAAAAAAACCCACCAAAAACCAGTCAGAAACAGCGCACACAGGTTTGTTAAAAGCAGACCACTGATAAGTAAACCTTCAAAGCCACTTTGTAAACAGCCAGAAACATCCAGTCAGTTTTCTGTAAACAGCTAAGTCACGCACCAGCAGAAGACAGCAGCCTACTGTGGAAGCCTTTGGTTGATATTTAACAGGGTTACTTTTCAAATCAGCAAATAGTCACAGCTATAAGCATTGCAGTTCGATTGCACAAATCAGAAAACTCTTCAGAAAATGAATCACAGTCTGTTCTGCTTTGGTGATGCTGTTAGGGAACTTGACGGGACAGAACAAATCAGAGAGCAAAACAATAGATCTTCCCCTAATTTATGACAAGCCAATTTATGCAAGATCTTAATCCTCATAAGTAAGCATAACAGTTTAATTCACATTGCATTTACAAATTTCAATTCAGTGCCACAGACATAAATACAAATGCTTATTCCTTTCTTCTTTGCATCTTTCTACTCTATACTTACCGCCTATTAAAATATTTTGAGAAGGAATTAAACTGATCATGTGAGTTATTTTCTGACCTTCAGAACCTGAAAGATTTAAGACTTGTATTTATTCAAAGCAATATTGTGTGTTTCATTCAAATAAATTCAGTTTTCATGAGCCTTCTTATTTTTCTTTATAAAGTGAATGCATAACCATCACTGCCACAGAAAAAAAATTCAGTCTAAGAACTTACATCTTTTAATCCTGTCTCTCTGATAGTACTTTAAAACTAAACTAAATTACTGTAAAACACTCAAAGTGTCACAACAATAAAATCTGGCAAATTGACCACAATTCAGATCTAAGCTGCTCTTACAAATTGCTCTGTGAAAGCTTTAAAACTCCCCAGATCTTTTAGGTTGAAAGGCAGTGTACAAATGAAAATTGTTAACTGAATGGGTATTCTTGCATATGTTCTGTACATTGTATGTTTTCTGTAGAAATAAATTCTCTTCAGCCTGTTCTCCATCTCACTAATATAAATGAAAAGTTGCATTGTAGGACTTTTACACTAAGGGCAGTGCAGTGTTCATTTTTAGTTTTACTAGAACTAAACTCTTTTAGTAAGAACAATAAATATTACATTGCCTGGCTATCGTTATTTTGCAGTAATGACAACTATTTTTGATAGTGTACATAGCCTAGCCTAGTGCTGAGTGTAAATAATCACCCAAATTCGTCTCTTTTTTAAAGAATTCAAGGTGGAAAATATTTAAAATAATAAAATAAAAGTGCATTACTAATGCAAGTTTATCAGTAACTTCAATAAAGTATGGACCTAAAAGGAGGAAATTAAATCTTTCAAATACCTGTAAGGTACAGGATAAGGCTGGCTAGTATATTTAGGGCACCTTGATATCTGTGATTAGCAAGTAAAATATGTTAGGAATTTTGTTATGGCATGGATTCTGAACAGTTTCCCAACTCTAAATTAGATTTTTATAAAGCTACAGATTTGTTCTCAGAGTTGCTGCTTTTTCCTGCCATTATCTTATAATAATTCTAAATTGAAAAGAGGTAATATCACTAGGTACCTTGACAAAAAAAAAGAAAAAAAACAACAAATTATGTAATTAAAAATTATTCTCAGAAATAATATTGTTTGCATATCTGGATTGTTACTCGTCAAGTTAACAACTGATTTGTTAAAGAATCACAGAAAGTCCTGAGTTGGAAGGGACCCACAAGGATCTGGAGTTTAACTCCTGGCCCTGCACAGGACCAGCCACAACAGTCACACCATGTGTCTGAGAGTATTGTCCAAATGTTTCTGGAAGCCTTGAATAGGCTTCATGCTGTGACCACTTCCTTGAGGAGCCTGTTCCAGTGCCCAACCACCCTCTCTGTGAAGAACCTTTTTCTAATATCCAACCTAAACCTCGCCTGACGCAGCATCCTGCGATTGGTAACCGCAGTTACCAGGAGCCTGCCCCTCCTCTTCCCTTCATGAGGAAGTTGTAAATACAATGAGGTCTCCCCTCAGTCTCGTCTTCTTCAGGCTGAACAGATCAAATACCTTCAGCTGCTCCTCACACGGCTTCCCCTCCAGGCCCTTCACCATCTTCATTGCCCTCCTTTGGACACTCTCTAAGAGCTCAATATCTTTCCTATATTGTGGTGCCCAAAACTGCACACAATATTCAAGGTGAGGCCACCCCAGTGCAGAGAAGAGCGGGACAATCCCCTCCCTTGATCAGCTGGCGATGCTTTGCCTGATGGCCCCCAGGACAAGGTTGGCCGTCCTGGCTGCCAGGGCACTGCTGACTGAGATTCTACTTTCCCTTGAGCAGGACCCCCAGGTCCCTTTCCATGGCACTGCTTTCCAGCATCTCATTCCCCAGTCTGTATGAATATCCAGGGTTGTGCCATCCCGGGTGCAGAATCCAGCACTTGTCTTTGTTAAAGTTCATATGGTTGGTAATTGCCAACTCCCATAATTTGTCTAGGTTATGATAAGTTTTTGTTTATGTTATGAGTTATAAATAATAACGTCCTAATATTTTTATTTGCTTTACAAGCCAGCATTAGAAGGACATAACTAATATAAACTTCTACTTACGTGAACATTTGCAAAGCATTTTGTGTCTTAGAATCACAAGAGTCATTTTTGGTTTTGTTTTATATAATCCTGGGGAAAGAGGCAGAGGCAGGCAGAGGAGTTAAAAAACAGACTGCACCTAATTTTTCTGGTTTTGCTTACTTACACCCTTAGCAGGTTTTCCTTCATGTCTGCTAAGAAAATAATCAAAAGCACACTTGCTATTTTTTTACTGAAGGTTGGCAATGACTGAGTATCATCTTTGCCACAAAGAATTCCATAAATCTGGTCAGACTCCTATAAAACTTAGGTCTTCCCAAACCTTACTGTATTGACTAACATCTATTTTTTTTTCCAGCAGAATATTAGTATCATGAGAGATAGCTCAGGGAGATGCACTGAAGGAAATGAAATCTGAAAGACCCTACAGATTTAACCTTTAAACTGAGGTGATATCTGCTTATGACAGTCTGTATTCAGCCTTTGTTTTGAAGACAAAATGTAAGAGAAAAATCCTATAGTGGCCTAACTCTTGTCCTGTCTTTGGATATAAAAGGAACATAAGATGGATGTGTTCCATTTTTTAAGCAAACAGAAAGAACTTTCACCTTTCATCAGTTGAGAGAAAAGTACATAGAGGATTTGAAACTAAACGTAAAAGGGTTTTGCCAAAAATCACATTTTAGAGAAAACAGTCATGGAACAAGGAAGGATGCAATATGAACTTTTCCAAAGTGCTTATAGAGTTTTTTTGAACATTGCTTCATTAGGCTGTTAGTACTGTACCAGTAGAAAGTACTACCTACAAGACACTCTTTTATCTTTTATGGTATTTATTATGTAATCATGAAATTATGAGATATGGTGATCTTTTGTCTATATAAACTGATAGCATCTTTCTCATCTCAAAATAGGTGTTCATTGTTTTAATTTCCTATGGGGGAAATGGCATTTCCTTACCCTGGCATGCTACATCATGTGACGTAACAATCCATCTCATTCAAATTATTGCAAGTTACCTGGTTTTCCTCATATACTGACATTAGCTTGAGGATGTGATTAAAAAAAAAAAAAAAAAGAAACTTTTATATAACTGTATACTGCTCAGAACGGGTATACTCTTAAATCATCAATGTTTTTAGGTTTAATTAAGCTGAGTTAATTTCTGCAATATTTGCCTACCCAAAGCAAAGTCCTTCTGACATGATAGCCAACATCTGATGAAATCTTTCATTTTCAGTGGATGTCAACATGCAACTATAGTTTAATACAGGACACTTGACAAGAGAAGGAGTCTATTTAAATAATCTTAATGAACTCTGATACAGTAAACTAATACATGATTTGTGTAGAACTAAAAAATATGTCTGTATTTTGATTTGTTCCTAGGGTATAGGTTCAAACTGTCTAAAAATGTTAATCTAAATGTCGAACTGCAGTCCTCCCACATCTGCTCACATGGTTCCCAGTTCACATTAAGACTGGAAAGTGTTTCCCACTGTTACTGATATGTTAATAAGACCACTGTAAATGCATATTTTTTTAAGCCATACCTATAAAAACAAGTACAGGCAATATTTCCAAGATAAATTCATTCAGTCCTGGAATGGGCATTTTTTTTTTGTTTTGAAAAAGTTGTACTCAATTTTCATTCTTACTAACAATGAAATTAACCACATTAGGTGTGCCAGTGGTACCCTACTAATGTTTGTTTAAATACACACACCTGGATTACAGAAGAGTGAGAAAGTGCTACAGAAGCATTACGTCATCTGTAAACATCCACAGCATGTATGAAGTCTCATTCTCTCATCCTGCCACTTACAACATTTTCGTTATCTTCTTTCCACAGCCCATGCAATGATATCCAAGAGGGGGAAATAAAACACAGTACTGCCAAAATGCTGGAGATGTTGCTTCCAGATCACAATCTAGGCTGCCCATCAGTTTGTTGAGCTACAAGAGTTTCCATGGGCTAAAAATACACCTTACAGGTTAAAACCTCATTTTTGTAAATCTCAAATTATAATAGTCTAATCAAGGAATAGGCCAAGGGGGAAAGAAAAAAAAGGAGAAAAATCAAATAAAAATATTATTATAGAAAAAGCTTCCAAAGTACTAGTTAAATCTCAGTCCACACATTTTCTAGTATCTGCACCTTATTTTTGGTGTTATCACATCCTTCCTTTGGGAGAAGACAAAGGCTTACTATGTAAGTTGGTAACTGCTTTCTTGTCTTCTCAAGAGGGTGTGTGATGTTGGTTTTCTTCCTCCCCTCTAAGGTCTGTATAACATTTTTTTTATGTGCTTTCCAGAATGCTGTAGACATTGCTTGTGTCACTGATTTACAATTCCATAATACAACCAGATTTGCTATACATAGCATGTTTTATCATATTGGATACTTTGGTTTTGACCAGTCACAAGGCTGCATTTCTGTGGTGACCAGAGACTGACCACATGGAGTGGTTTATAGCACCAAAACCTCTGGTGTAATTTAAAAGGCTTTACTGTCATTCCCTGTCTCCTGTACCCTACATTTTATTCCTGGGTCACACATAGTTCATTCTACATAGAATAACTTTATTATATTATTGCCTATTTTTGAAAAATTTATGTAACAATAAGCACTAAACCACAAAATTGCACTAAGCTAAGCAAAAGATAGAACAAGTCATTCATGGTCATCTTCTCATTAAGTAATGGCTGTTACAGCTAAACAAGCTAAAACAAACTTCCAGGAAAACCGAGACAAGGTCCAGGCAGAGCCTGATAAACCTGAAGTTCATGCTGCCAGCTTAACTCAAAGACCAGTGACATTTTTCTAGTAATGGCAACGCCTTATATATGGGGCTACAAGGCTACATAACTGTAACATGGATGGTAGTGGGAATCTAAATCCGATATGTTTTCCAGCATTTCTGATTTGCCTGTTCCAGACTATGTGCAGCACGTATCAGTGTTACTGATGTTGGTAAAGTGGTGGTACAGATGGAGGCACAGATTGTAACATCATTTGGTAGAAGTTTTTGAACATGACATCCAGAATTTTCCCCATCCATAATATGTCACAGAACGAAAACCCATGTCTAAAACCTGGGTCCTAAGTACAATAAGAATAAAAAATTTTTGGACTTTATTTCACCATACCAAAAGTCAAAACACAAAAAATGAAAGGATTCTGTGTTGCTCTTACCAAATAAAAGATCGGTTACAGCATCTTAAAAATACACTTCAAAAATTTAAAATTTCAAAATCGTTAGGAAATCTATGAAAAGCTAACTGCAACAAGTTATACCTTGACAAGAAAGCACAAGTAAAGCACAAATAGCAATTGCTGTTGGAATTACAGCACCACCTAGTGTGCTCTGGAAATGCTCCTAAGGGATGTCTTTTTATTTTTGATTTATATTTGCCTTTGGAATTGAAACCAAGTCACTGTCATTTTGGTTTTCATAATTCTCGCAATTTGTTTTATAAAATTGCAGTCTGTGTTTCATTCAGTTCATTGATTTTGACTCCATCAAAACATTCCCACTCCAGATGTCAAGAAACGACTTATTTCATTTCCTAATAAAAGGATCTACAAGACCTTTTTCTCCTTTATCCTAGTTTTTAAGGAAATTAACATAATTCTTACGACATGGAAAGAGAAGTCTGTCTGCAGAAACTAAGACTGTACATCAGGAGGACTGACTAACCTCATAATCACCCAAACTTGGGCTCTCCATGTTTTCAGACTTCTCAAGAAGTACAAGGACACCCTCTTCTTTCTATTTATCCTGCCCATTATGAGAGACTACAGAATAAACCCTGTACTGAGCAATGAATTGGCTTTTTTTCCTCCTGACGAACAGGATATTCCTAGATAACCCTGGGCACAATTTAATAATGATACTTGATAATGATAAATTGCCTTTCATAATCTTTTTCTCTTATTGCTATGCATATGCAGGGGAGGACAGTGGAAGGTCTGGGTAGGGAATGTAGGTTATTTATTTACATACGTATCAAAAAGGGAAAACAGTGCTTGAGCAAGCCTCTGAATTTTCACATATTTGTGAGCTCACAGTTCAGTTATAACACCCAGCTACTTTTGAATTTGAAATGGATGTACTGGTGTGGGGGTTTTGTATGCTTCTCATAAGAGAGAATGATCAGAAGGATCAGAAAACCTCAGCCCATTCAAGCATTCTACAACGTATTTATTAATGTGCTATTTAAATATATTTAAAAATTTAGACATTGAAAAGACCCATTAAAATCTAATATGTAAATGCAAATTTGAAGTTACCTAGACTAATCTATGCCCTTGCAAAAGGGGAGTGTGCATAGGCCTGCATGAGACATTGCTCTCCTATCTCTTACAACAAGCTTACTGCTGAACATAACTGACTGCTGCTCAAAGGGAGATTGTAAAGAGAAATAATTATGTAGAGCTTTGCTGTTACTGTACATTGTTCAAACCCAAAGCTGAAGACAAAGGTAGTCAGGTTTCTATATTAGGAGTTTGCCTCGAAGAGGGGCAAAACCAGTTGCAAATGGTGGGAACTACCTATCTTTGTGAAATCACCTTCTGATTAGAGCACCTTTCCAGGAAATAACATATCCTCCTAACTGATAAGCTATTAGTGGCCTATAATGGGACCAGTCTCCTTCCCCTCTTTGGGAATGCACCTCTGTGCTGAAAAGATTCTAATATTTAATGCACAAGAGACAGCCTGATTGCGTGACCTAACAAGAAAAACATTTCCCATGGGAAGCTCTGAGGTCTTGTTTTTGTTCACTGTGTCACTTGTGCATTTACTTTCAATGCCTCTAAGTAAATTGCTCCCAGGAATGGCTTATGAAGGAATCAGAGATGCACTCTCCTCTATCCGATGGAACTTACTTCATTACAAAGCTACAAAGCTTTCTCAAAAAGAAACTTATGTGATTTTTTTTTAAATCTTAAATAAATAAAGACCAATGGCAGTCCAAATATTTAAGGAGAAAATTTCAAACCTGGCTGTAATTGCATTAATCACAATCAGGTTTACCTGAATTATTTATTTTTCATTACTGATAATAAATTTCTGGAGCAACAGTATTCCACGAAGTTGTTACATACTTTATTGCAAAACTTTTTATACATTTCCAAAATCTAGCAAGCTAAAACAATCCTGAACTTCATAACTTACCAGGAACACAGAATCAGAATTATAATAGTACTTGTAACTCACATTTAGGAAAGAATTCTAAGAAGTTTATGAAGAGTTGCCTTTGGGTTTTTTATTGGACAAGAAGTTACGTAGGTCAAAAAAAAAGAGAGTAAGATATAAAACCGGAATCTAATGACATTTTACTCTTAGTAACAAAACAGAACCGTGTATTTTTTATGCAGAGTAGTATGTACTCACATCTGCCTTCAGTTACACAGAGTACATATGAGTAGCTGACTGGTGATCTCTCCTAAGTCTGTAGACTGTAACATGACAGCTTGGCTTTACCTGAGCTACCAACTTCTGTGTCCCTTACAGGCAATGCAGGGCACTGAAAGGGTAAGTTTTATCTTACCAGTTTTAAAATGAGATTAGTCATGCCATAGAGTGCCTATATCATTCCTCTGCTTAGAAATGAACCTAGATGACTAATTCTGATTATTGTATTTGTATTATGGATGTGAATATTTGGTAAGTTATATCCCAAACCAATTCCCTTTAATCATTGTGCTATTCTTATAAGAGGACTAGCAGCTTTTCTGTCTAGAAAATATACATGACAGTATCTGTGACTTGGGAGCAAAATATATTAACCATTACTTCTGCCTTTTGCATTATTAGTGTGCCACAAGCTTCAAATTGCCTAGGTTTGTTTAGAAATATATATATGAAAGTTAAGACATTAACTGACTTCAACAGTCCATCAGTACTGAATCTTTGAGTCTCCAAACATTTTTAAAACTAATGTGTTCAAACATGGGGGAATATTCTCCTAAGGGAGAAGAAAAAGAAAGGAAAAAAAAGAAACAAGGAAAAAACACACTCCAACAAGAGAAAGTCAGTGTATTTCAGGAAATGAGATGAAAATCATCCTTAAGTCTTAAATCTGGCAAATAGAAGAGTTCTGAACAGCAATATAATTTCAAATATAGTGATTTTTAGGAAAAATAGCTTAGGAGATAGAAATTATATTAAATATTTTAAGACATAATTTTTCTTTCATCTACATTGCTATCCAAATTTTAATTAACTTAAGGTTTGGGAGGAAAGGGATTTTCTGAATTGAGTACTAAGGAGGGCAAGAAGGCTACATGTTTGGAAGTTGACAGGCAAAAATTCATAAAAAATAAGAAAACATCTTTCACTGGATACATGATTTAGGAGTAGTTGAGGTGTAGGAAGAATGGAGAGATAAGAAAAAAGTGCAGTTATACCCACATGGAAATATTTACTTAAAGTAACAACAAGAACAAGACGGTATCCTAATCATATACTAGCACTTCTTTTAATATGGGTTACAGAAATATCTGGCTTGTGGCAAGGCACTAAATAAAGAAAAGCAATGAATCATTCAAAGGAAATTGAAGTAAAGACTGAAAGCAGTTGTACAATCAAAATTAAATCTAACAACAATTTTTATCATGCATAAATGAGATGCATGCAGACAATAAGCCCTGGAGAACATATTTATCAAAAAAGACAGAAGACTAAAACAAAGAAACAGACGTAAAGTGTGAGATAACGTTTAGAATTCTTTGTGATACTGTGATGATAGAAAGTTAAAAGAAAATTATATCCTCCAGGGAAACAGGTCTTCCTATTTGTATGTCATCATATGGCATGAAATCAATTTTTTTTTCCATGGAGCCATGAGCACAAAGACCACTTGACAGTTCAGAAACTTGGCAATATTCAGCAGCTGTGTATTATAGTGGCATATTTTAAGAACAGCTAAGGCCCTCATTTTTCTTCAATTGTATTCATTAAAGATAAATTAACCATGAAATGTAGTTTTAAAAGCCCTCTCTGTGAGCCTTTTTCCAGTAGATATGTCTAGTCTTTGAATCTCAACTGAACTATTCAAGCAGAAAAACTAAAGTTTAAAGAGAGACCAACTCTCCTTGTATGTTATTAAAAATACTTAAATTGAAAAATTAACTTCTCCGCTTAAATTTTTCTTCAGTTCCTCACACACGTGAGAGTCAGAAATGTAATCTTCTCAAACAGAAAGACAATAGACTGCATCGCGCTGAAATGTAATTACTACATTGCAGCACCTTTCACTGTGAATATGAAAAAACTGCTTTCTTTTTCCAGTCATTGTTCAGTGATTTTTCTAATAATTGCTGTAATTACTATCATGACTTTCTCACTTCCAATAGGAAATTCAGTTCTTAGAGTTCTTTAGTAGAGAAATCTAATGACACATTTCCCTGATGGCACTTGTTTCTGCAGGAAAGTTCCATCAAGACTGGTTGCCTTAGAGACAGCTTGGGTACAGCATCAACTAAAACATAACATGCTACAGGCAACTTACAGGAAAAATGCACTTAGTAAGAGTTCAGTGCCAACAGCCCACCCAGTATAAACATATGCTGGCAACTGAAGATGTAATTGTTTCTCTGTCTTTATGATATAACCTATTTTTTCCCTGAAGCCCTCTTTTTTGAACTGTTTGACTGCACTGCTGAAAAATGGATCATCTGTGAGGACTTGCTAAGTACTTGGTAAAACATGTTGTTGCTTGACATTGTGATTGTTATTGCGTAAAAGAAGCTAAGTATTGATTTGGAAATAAAGACTGAAAATATACCAGTGGGAAGTGTATTTGACCTTCTGGGCATGTAAACATTTCTGTGAAAAGTTTCACTAGGGCATACAAGAGTTTCATAGAAAACAAGAAAATTTAAGAAATTAAAAAGTCCTATTGCAATGAAGTATTACAAGAATAACACTTAAACGTACTACAACTGAAAACAATCAAGAAGCAGCAAAAAAAACCCAAACCAATACAAACATTAATCAAAACTGGCTTGAGTCTTATGAAACACGAACCTCATGAATATGAGTAGCACAGCTTTCTTCCCAAGATCTTGAGTTAATTCCCTAAAGGGTACTATTTACCAAATGATTTCTTTTTAGAATAAATATATAAATAAAGTAAGTTCAGTCTTTTTCTAGTGGTTGACTGCCTATAAAGAGCTGTCAGAGAACTGACCAAAAATATCCCTCTTTGAGCCACTTATTAATCAAGAGTCAAAAAACACCATAAGACTTAAAAAATAAAAAGCTGTATCTTGAGTAAGAAAAAAATGTAACACTGAAGAGGTTAAATTACTGTAAGACAGTTTGAGCAGCTTGCAGGTAGACTCACAATGGAAGAAGAAGCTACAGATCGTGCCATTTGCTCAAAGGATTCTGCCTTGCCAGACTTAACTGGGTTGCAACTAAGCCAGATGCCCTTAGTCCGTGGCTTGTAATCAGCTAAATGAAAAGGAAGGCAACAGTTCCAGCAGAAGAAGAGATAAAACAAAACAAACCTTATAATGACAACCCACCATAATGACACTCCATATCCACCCACAGATCTGTTGTTGCAATTGAAAAGAAAATATTTTGAAAAAGCAAACAGCAACAACAACAAACAAACAAAACACACACACGCCCCCAAAAAAAAAAACAAACAAACCCTCCAATGTAACAAATAACAAATTCTGTCTGTTTTGAATATTTCAGAGGTTTTAGCTTTTGGAAGGAGATAAGTAACTGCTTACAAACCATCTCCTGCAATGACTCAAAGAATGAGTGGAACTATACTACAATTCACCAAAACTGTCAAAATCACAATAACAACAGTTTCTTGTCAGTGGGGTTGACATAAGAAAATACACCTTTCAGCTCCAAAAAGGATGGGTGTAAATGGGGACCAGAAGGAGAAATTTATTTAAATTTGCCTGAAATATTTAGCTTAATCCAAGGTGTAAGTTTTCAATGACATTTTTGGTTTGATTAATTTTTTTCCCCTTTTCTTCCTTTAATTTTTACATAAGTTGACTTCTAAGGTGGAAATGGAAATGAAAAAGACTACTGTTTTATCCCAAGAATAACTCAAAAGAAAAATCTGCATTTCACTTTCCACCAAATTTGCTTAAAATTCTCCCCCAAAATTCTTAAAGAGCAACTCTCTTTAGGTAGTTCTACGTGCTACAGAGACTCAGTCTTCTGTCAGGTGCCATAAGGAGAGAGGAACATGACCCCTACAAATTAAATCCCACAGCAATTTAATTCTGGTCCAAGTATTTAATTCTTTTTGCCATTAAATAAAGTCTAATTATTAGGTAATGTCTGATATCTATCAGTAATTGACTGCATTTATTTAAAGATGTTTGCTCTTTAATTTTTCCCTCAAGCGAAAGAGTAAGCCCAGCTATTTTTCATCATTTTTCATAAGCCACATAAGGGATGAAATCTGATTAATATTTGCTAACATCCATTTTTACAAAGATGATCTAGAACACACAACAATCAAGGAAGTTTTTTGCTGTTTCCCTCTGCTCTGATAAACTACCACAGTTTCGTTCCAGATGATACCTGCATACCTGCATATGTCAAATGGACTCAGATACACTGCCATTAAAAAGAACTATCTAAAAAAGTACTTTAAAAGTGAAAATATGTCTTTGAAAGTCTTCCAGGTCTCTTTTCATTAATTCTCATACCTCAGAATCAGTGGATATTTTTCAAAACCAGCAGTTTCTTGCTGAATACAACTATTGTGCAAGCTCAGACTTACATTCCTACGTGTATCTGATGTTTTAGCTATAATAAAAAAACCAGTACATCTCAAGCAAGCTGTAAATCTCAGACAAGTTTTCCTAAGTCAATACATGCTTTTTAAATACTTTCTGCAACTCAGAAGGAAGTAACATGCTGCAAAAAGCCAAACCTTTGAACAAGTTTTTGCTGAAAAGATTTTACTATTTATATATGAGCAAAAATGTTTTATGATCAACAAAAACTTTATTTTCCATGACAGTTTTTCTCACTTTTAAGCTTAGACTGTACCCCTACTTCTGATCTGTAGCTAACCACCCAGCCTTTCCCTGCCTACCTTGATCTTTTGTCTACTGAGCCATCATGTGCTTTATTTCTTCAGCACCAGACTACACAACAAGCCAAACAGAAACTCTCCATCTCACATGGAGATACCGACAACTTTGACATTACAGGATACAGTTGACTAGAACGTGTTCATTGCTGTAATAAGCATCAGTAATGGAAAGTATCATTTTGCACCAAGTAACCCTTTATTTTCTTTATTTGTGTAGTTTTCCAAAATGTAAATAGCTATTTGTGGATATGCTGGAAAAAGGTTAACAGAAGTTCACTTCTTTCTACTGTTAAATGCAGAATTTAATGAGCAACTTTCCCAAATGTTATTACCACTGATAGATATCTGTTTAAGTAGAAGACACATTACACCTTGCCAGATCAATATCTTTGGGGAAAAATTTCCAGTCAAGCATGAAGTATTTAGCATTTCCCCATAACTATACTCAGCTAGTCAATCCATGGCAAACATCCAAGTGGGTAAAAGTCTCAGTTTTCCAATCTGGGCTTGCAATTGATCAAGGAACACCACACCTTTTTCCTTTCTTATTTATTTACTTTTGAAGCACTAAACACCACACCCTCTAATTCCCAGAAAAAGAATTTGACAATACACTGCCAAACACCATAGAAGTTTTACAGATATATAAAGCCAGCTGTGTGCATTTATAATTACCTATAATTTCTGAATTTATTTATGGATAAAGTTGGTTAACACCCTAGTGGGGATTGAGCTGCTCAATTCAAAGGTCACAATAGCCAGAGAGGGCTGCCAAGTTCCAGTATGGTATTCCAGAGCCAAGATTATTCTAAAATTATTTTCTACCACAGTGCAAGCTAGTTAGACAGATATACTATCATTTTCAATATAAGAGTTAATACAGCATTCTCTGAATCTGAAGCTTTCAAATAACTTGAGAATTTTAATGAAGACAATATATAAAAATGTATCATTTTCCCCATTATCATTAAGATGCCTCTGTGTGGGTTCAATCCCTGTACAGGCCATTAACTTAAGAGTTGGACTCGATCCTTGTTAGTCCCTTCCAACTCAGAATATCCTGTAACTTGTGTAATTAATGCCAGGTTTTTTCTATTAAATCATTTTTAAATAATCTCTGTTGAAAAAAAAACTGAAACAACATACTGTGTTTCAGCATTATAATGCTTTATAATTATAATATTATCAAAGAGAAAACGTTACTTGAATAGAATAGTGCTGCTGAATTTACGTTTCTTACTCATCCATGAGGATGTGCATAAGAACAGCAAGCTTTTGTCACTCAGAACTACTTCTGTTCCCTCTGAGTAGATGTTTCATAAAAAATAAGAGGACATAAAAACTACTTTTTATTAAGATTTGAGAAAGGAGAAGAAAAGCTGACTGAAAATGTGTATCAAAACAAGCTTGCATTTGAGAGTTTTTCTTTCACACTGTTGATATGGAGATATGTGTGTACATATGTTTAAGATGTGTGAGGGAGAAAACCAGCCCTTCAGCCTTAATCTGACAGCTCCTCAAACCCAGAGAGACATGTCTGCAAAGACTCTTTTATCAGTACATCTGGAAGTGAGCAGGAAGTACCAGCCCACTGGACCTCCACCTATTACTTGTTTGACAGCTGTGGGTTAATGTATGAGCAAGCAGACAATGGGCAAACATGATGGGGTCATCCTTAACGCAGATAAATGAAATCTGATAAAACACAGGATTTTACAAGGCTGCTAATGACACTCAGGAAGCAATGGAAGGAAGACACGCACTATGCAGTGTTCTTTCTCTACTTTAAAATGTCTTGCAACGGGACTTAAAATTTTAGACCAAACAATTGGCAGGTGAACTCCCTTCAAGCCTTGAGGACAAGAGAATACAACATCCCATTTCCTTCTACTCTTACAAGTAAAACCCACAGCTCAGTTCCTGAGGGTAGAGGTCTACAGGGATACAAAGGAAATGAAATGAGATTTCAGCCAATTTAGTTTTCCTAATAATTTTGCTTAGTACGGTCAGTTAACCAGTGCAGTATTCTTTGGGACTGTCTCGTTCAGAAACAGCCTTAAAAAATCCAAACTAACCAAACATAAAAGCAAAAACCAACAAAACCCCTCAGCCAACCAACCAATCAAAAAAACCTCCCCTCTTACTATCTCACTCTTTTAGGTGCTGTTATGTGACCAGGCTAGCTTATCCAACTTCAGTGACAATGACTGACTTTGAGAAGCTGCTCCAATATTGCCCACGGGGAAAAAGACAACAAAAAAAATATTCTGGAAAAATACAAATCATTCAATAAATTGCTTTTAAAAACCCAGAATGAAGGGCATTTAGTTATCTACACACACACTAATCAAAGAAGACTTTCCAAGTCTGTCATGGGACCTAGACTGCTACGTAAATCAAGGACAGGTCATAAGCCAGTCAAGTGTAATCAATGGTTTCCAATGATGCAAAAATGTTCTGCGGCAATATTGTTTATTGAAATATTTTGGTAGATTTCTTATTTCTATGATAAGAAGACTGTATAGAAGATAAAAAAAAAAAAAAAGACTAAGTCTTTGTGTATCTAACAAGTCACAGATGCCAGAGCAGCATAGAGTTTATCTATATTTGCAATGGCACAAAAACATATTGTAGAATATATGGAATATATGTAAAGAAGTATATAAATATATGTTAAATTACATGCAATATATACTATGCACACATTTATTATGTGTGTGTAATTACATCCTATGAAAACCTATTAGATAAGGAAATACTAATAGAAAAAGTAGAACTTTGTCAGTTTTACAGATTATTATACAAATATACGTACGAACGTAAGTATATAATAGTATGTGTTGCACGTATAATACATTGTATATAGTGTATGTATACTATAGTATAATATACTATTTCAGAAAGGGTGCACAAACAAAGTAAAGAGGACTTATGGATAAGGGTTCACTAAATAATAAAAAGCCCAAATTTTTTAGAGTAAAATTATTAGGAAGACCTAAAAGCACACCCAAGTGCACCAATCTGAACTCACAACTTCATTTCTACTGAACAAATGAGTGAAGTGTAAATCAACCCAACATTACATATGTGTATTTCTGTCCTACGTGATTTCCAGACAACTTTTTTAAAATTCATGACCTTCCTTGTGATCTGCCATTTCAAATTGTTTTATTGATATGCTTTGTTTTTATTTTCATTTATATACAGTTGACTACTGGTCTTCATTGAACTAGAAAAATAATTACACACCATATTGGAGCCATAACTGATTAAATATTAATTTTCTCTAGAAAATTTTTGAAGTCTGAGTTTTATTGTAATCTGACATAACGTTGCAAACAAGCGTGCACTCTAAAAGAGTGATTTTTCTACACATTCACATTTGATTATATTCAAGTTTTAGCTTTCATCTATTAGTCTCTAGCTGATCATGCATTAGAAAACACAGCTGAATTTGGTTAAAAAACTATATAAAAATAAACCTGATTTATACTGAATATTTATAGAAACGTATTGGTTTCATATTTTATGTAATAAATTCAGCCTTGATAAATGCCAACTCACAGCTGGTTGTAAAACAGTATAATCGACTCAGCAAATATATATGTTTTATAAAAAACACAAGGATTGGGGTCATGTGTGAGAGTGTGTTCCTTTTAAACAAATGTGTAACATTTCTGTGAAAATGGCTAGATTTTTTTCAGAAAGATTATTAAAAAAATAAATTCTTAATTTCTATAGAAATAAAGCTAAGACAAAAGAATTCTTAAAGTTCAAAATTTTTTTCATATGATTATGAAAATCTTTTTCATATGATTAATACATGAAAACATCTACAAGGATACATCTGAACATTCAAATGTAGTTTATCCTTCTGCTGTTGAGCTGACTCTACACTTTTGCTGCTTTTTCACCAAAAGAAGTAACTGAACAAGAAAATCTCTTTTCTATAGAAACTACAAGTACCTGGCTCTGTCAGCTGAGAAGTACTGGTAAGTGTTCTCAAATAAAATGAGGCTTCTATATTAAAAATACAAGCCACAGAATTACTCAGATCATTGTCGGAACCTTTCTAGAACAGGTTGATGAACATGGCCTGGTCTTCCTTCCAGCTGCCCCAACCATTACTTTGCTGCCAATGACCCGACAGTTACTAAAACTGAGTGCCTTTCTACAAAGTAATTCTTTAATAATTTCCACTTCAGTCATAACCTCAGCAACAATGCTAAAGACAAGCTTGGGAAAGAGACAACACGAAAAAAAAGTCACCAGAACAAAAGAAGAGTGAAAAGTCCGCAACACATCACACAAAGAAAAAGACTGCAGTCTTCAAAGGAGAATCTGAGGGAACACCAATGCTAATGTATTGAGACAAAACATTTACAGAAAATAACTCTCAGGCCAGGTACTTTGACAAGTTCAGTTATGTATCTGCTACCAGTTTCATAACATTATTCTTAAGCACTGATAAGGATCTCAGCATTGAGTCCAAACAAAATAAAAGCTAGATATCTAAATAGATACCTAAGCTACCAAATAATTGTTGTTTGATTGCTCTTATAGATGTAAAGGTATATACTTGTCAGGTATATACTTGCATAAAAATTTGGGGTTTAAAATTGTCTTCACAGTTTTGCCTTAAGAGGTATATCTGACCTTTTTACTTCACTGTTTTTGAAAAAAAAAATTCTTTCTGCATTCTGAGAGTGCAATGTATTAACAGTTATCTCTATGCATCTTTTCAGGGTTACTCAGACGTTTTTCCTAAGTTTAGTTAAGTTCATGTAGCTAACTAGCTCAGCTAATTTACCTTCTTACTTTGAAAAGCCACTAGGCCAAGCAAAAAAATTGTACTTTTACTGTTTATTCATTCTGCTATCACCATAGAATTATTTTTTTTCTGGTTTGGAAGCTCTTCAACCCCAAATTTGTCAGTTTTGGGAATGCTGCATTCAGCTCAACCCCATCTCCATTTCTGAGCAATTCTCTGCTCTGGTCCATTTGCAATTTAGGCTGCCCTCTTCAAATGCAGGCATTAGATGCAGCTTGGCAATAGAAGACAATATCAATTAATACAACACAGTATCACCACTCAGATATTACTAATCTCTGTATAAAGAATAGCTAGAGTAACAAAGTATTTATGCAGGCAGACGGGCACTGCTCTTTATTGAAACAAGACCTGCTTTATGGCGAGACAGTGCCAACTATGTCCAGGAAACAGGAGACAGACTCTCAGAGTGTCTCCCTGCATATTTGGGAAGTGGTGAGATCTTAAACTCCATAGCTGCTACTTAGTGCTTTTGCCATTCTGTGCATTGCACTTCACAAACAAGAGGAAGCACCAGTTAATTTCAGCTAGCTTTCTCATGTGTGAGCATATAAACCTATGAGGACTTCAGTGCCCTCTATCCCATAAATTAGGTCTTAATGTCATGGGCAGTCAGCAAGTATGCTAAGGTCACAGAAGCAGTAGTATAGTTATAATGTATGTTTTGGAGCAGATAGCAAATACTTCCAGATTTCTGTATGCATTTAGGACTAATTAGAACAGAAGCTGGAGAAAAACAGAGAAAGATTTTTTCATTTCAGCACGGTACAAAAAAATAAATTTAAGAAAATGTGCAATGTGCATGAATCCAGATACTTCTCTTC
Organism: Pseudotriccus pelzelni; assembly: GCA_035584735.1. Classification (NCBI taxonomy): domain Eukaryota; kingdom Metazoa; phylum Chordata; class Aves; order Passeriformes; family Tyrannidae; genus Pseudotriccus; species Pseudotriccus pelzelni. The sequence goes on along the minus strand of JAWMRA010000130.1, from coordinate 37,710,281 downwards.
AAGCTAGCTAGGCCTCTGCAAAACTGGGAAACTATAGCATTTTAGATTACATAAAGAGTACTAACCACTTACATGGATGTTTGCACAAGGAAAAAGAAAAGTCCACACAAAATGTTGGAGTTCATAATTATAGGGGAAAATGTATGATGATTAGGATATCCTGCCTCCACCCTATCACGTAACTCTGCTTGCCTACCTAAACAAAGTGTTGTGTGATTTACAATCCTTAATGCTAATTAACCTTATTTTCTTCTTTCCTTTCAAACTCTGAAAAGTGTATTAAAACATTTTAAAATGTTAATTTTTGTTTGATTTTCTTAGGGATACTAAACAACTCTTTATAAAGTAAATTTTGATAATCTTTTGCAACACAGTGTTATGCTTTAAAAGTTTCTCAAAATTTTCTTGGTAACTCCTGTGAACCTAAACACTTTTATTCCAGTAACATACTGGCTTAATTTTTATACCTAGAGAAAGTTTAAGTTGATATTAAGGGGCTGCTAAATTTAGATCCAGTTTCTGAAGTTAAAATTTCAAATTAAAGCTTTATATTTATCCCCCAATAGAAACTGTACTTCCAGGCTTTTTCCTCTTTTGAAAAAACACTCCTAGAAATCCATTCAGCTTCAACAGAGCAAAATGAGAGAAGCTTAATCTTTCTTTGTCTCAAGAAACAGTTGCCTTTATTATATTTTGGGACAGGTATCAGTGGTTTTCTGGGTATGATGTAAGAATCAATCTTCTTACACTTTGCATGCAGTATCTCTAATGTCATTATGTCTTTTTGTGAAATTTTGAAAGAGCAATATAGCATGACATAAACTATTTTTTTTTTACTACTGCACTGATAAGTTTTTGGTTTGCTCTCTAACTGAGAAAGAGATAACTAGCTGAATATCAAAACATACCTACTACTTTATAACCTGCAAAAGATGGCTGATTACAATCATCTTGTGCATAAACCAGAATTACTGGATTGCATATTTAAGGAAAAGACTACCGTATTGGGTTAACTAGAAATAAGACCTAGTTGTTCCTGTGTTTTGATCTTTATTGGTATCCAAGTCATCATTTAAGTGGTACACTGGCAAAGTGTTTAATAGTGCCAGTGCAGTCTAATGAAAGGCATAGTGTAAACAAAAAAATTAAAAGATATTAAAATTATTGAATCAGTGAAATGAAAGTTCCTGTCCAATATAGGAATGTAAATGTTTCAGGTCTGGTGATTTGATTATCTTGATTGTCTTTCTGGCCTTATTTCAACAATTTATTATCTCAGTTTCAGATGAAATAAATCTGAAGGGGAATAGACATCCACTTTAACTTAGTTTGGTTTTGGTATAGCATTTAATAAAAGATTTCCATTGACATATCATAGGATTTGATAAAACAAATTGTGATTGTTGCACAAAATATACCATCATTCTGACTTATTAAATCCAGGTAATAATTTTTGTTTTTCAAAAACCCATAGATTCTTTTCCTCCCCTGTGAATTTACTTCCTAATCATTCAGTTACTAATGAAAATACAACTACTGTAGAAATCACAGCTTCTGAAAACCTTTAATTTATCATATATTAGGCTGTTTATTACACAAAAACCAGGAAGAGGATTTTAACTCAGATGGTTTTTAGAGATTAAAAATAAAGCTAGTTAAAGAACAAGTGCATTTTACAGAACATTAATATACGCAGCTAATAATTCAAAAAAATACGTATTTCAAACAACAATGCAAAACCATTTAATTTAAGTATAATCCTGGAGATCTAATACAATAAATGTTGTTTTAAGTTCAAGGGCTGAATAGGACAGTGACACATAGGTTATATATCCAAGCGGATAACTATCTACAAAAGCAAGTGTTAGTGTGACATGGTTTTCTGAAACTTTCCTAATAGAACAACTGCAAGGAACACAAATATCTTTCTCTCAACCTGTCTGCTGATGCAAAAGGGGAATCCAGGGTAAAGAATTCTTTGTTTTTACTATTATGTCCAAACAATGAATACTGACCACTTTTCACCTTTGGATAACAGCTAAGAATGCTATGACCTTTGAAGGATCTCATCCTTTAGAGCAATATTCTGATAGATAGCATGCTTCTCAGTTTCCTGATTTCATGACAATCCTTATTTCTTATATCCAGAGACAGAGACATTATTCTGTCTGAAGCCCTACTAGTCTAACCAAGCATTGCTATCATGGCTAGCTAAATAATGTAATGCCATACACAGCAAACCGCGCTTCTCTTTTCTGTGATACTGACGTCAAAAAGCTTTCTTTTAAAAAAGAACAGTGAGCAGCAACAGCAAATCTTGTAGGTATTACAGAGAGAGATCATTTTAGTCTGTGTCCTGCTCAATAGCAGCAAGAAGGATCAGAGTGAAAACACTGTAAACTAAGACTGAAAGAACTGAAATTCATGGTAACAAGCTGGAACAAGAAGCATCGCTTAGCCAACATAACGTTACTCGAATACATCAAAGCAGCTGCCTTTGAGAACTCTTATAAAATTTGGGTGATTGTGGAATGGTCAAATAAATTGTAATAGCATTTTACAGAAGATTGTAAAGAGGAGATAAGTCAACAGATTTTTCAGTTTCAAAAAGATGTTTTCTGGCACCATGAACAGCAAAGCACTGGAACGAACGGTCAGGGGATACTGGGGCTCTGTGCCCAGCTGGATCTTACATATTCATTAGGGAAGAAATATCTAAATTCTACTGCTTTGGGGTAAGACAATAAACCAGACAAACTATTATGGTTTGAAAGCCTAATTTCTATGTCTTTCTATGATTTCTGTTATAGAATAAATTCCTTTAAAAATTAAAAATAAAGACTGCTTCTGACTCGGTTGCAAGTTGCAGACAGAAAGTTTTACTGGTCACCAAAGCAATAAATCTGCTTTACTGCTGAACAGTTTATTTGTGTTCACATCTGGGCGTCCTATTTCTCAGATTCTTTTTCTAGTTACGTGTATTATGTGTCCATTTGCACCATTTCCAACACAGACTCCCTAAGAGGACCTCTAAGTCTCTGACAATATTTACCTACACCTTCTAGAGAATACAGTCAATAAAAAAAGCATCAGAGTATCTTCTTTCTATGTAAACTCCTGTTGCTAATAGATGATGTCCCTTCCCCTCAGTGATCAGACCATGTTTGAGACTTTGCTTCTATTTTACATCCATTTACTTTAATGGATTTTGTGAAACAATATTTCACTGACTAAAAATGCAAAATTCAAACCAAATGTTTTATTTTACTTCTATTATTAGCTGATTGCAAATTTAAACAGCATTAAATCCATAGAGCAAATTCTCCTATTTCAATATTTCAACATAGATTCTTTTGTTGAGGAATTATAAGTTAGTTTAACAAGGTGAATCAGCAATTGCAAGAGAAATAAAAACATTATATGGATGTGAAACTACTTTGAAGTCTAACATTACAAAGCAAAAAAAATTCAAAGTAAAATTTACACTGAAAAGAAATCTAAATATATAAAGCAAAGAAATACACAGTAAGGCACTGAAATAACTTCTGAAACATGATCACACAGCTGTTCTATACTGCACTTACATTACAGTCCTCTTTTACTTCACTTTCTATTTTCTAAAGATATCTTCTTCTTGGTTTACTTTGTTCAAATGAAAGCTCCTAAGTGTCCCTACGTCTTACGGAATATATCATAAACCAATTTAAGAAAGTCAAAAAGAAACTGAAACCAGCATTTGAATCTATACAAAACTATAGCCAATAGAAGGGGTGATATTTATTTTTATAAGCCCGTATGTTGTTGAAAGAATAAGAACATTCATATTCCAGAAACAGAACCAGAGGTATACACAGGCTAAATGACTTACCACTACAGAACACAGTAAAGCTCAAAAAAGAACAGGAATGCAGTTAACATTAATCTAAATAAAAATATATTATAAAAGACTACCCAAGTATTTCCAGAGGTTTATATGGGATCAGAAAGTCAGATTAAAACAATTGTTACATATGATCTACAAAAGTAAGCTTCTCTATTGAACTTCTTAGCCATATCATTTAAAATAATTTTTCATCATGAACAATTAGTATGAATATATATGTATTAACTATTGATATTAAGAAGTGTTACATCTCTTTATTTTCCTCAAGCTACCATATTTAACTAAGTGTGGGTTTTGGATGCATTGGCTGGAGACTCAAGGCTTCATTCATGACTTATTAAAACCAGTGGCAAACAGTTCTTGGATTACAAATATAGATAACAGGACTAGTTCCAAGACCCTCTTCCAAAATCTAATATTAAGACTTCAGTTTTCTGTCAGTATCCCCAGCCTTTAAAACATCACAAACGGCTTTAACACACTTCCTACAAGATGAAACATAGAACATCTGTTGAAAACACTTTGAGGACACAAAAGTATACTATTTTTTCTCATTTTTTTGTTTTTTTAATGTGGAACAGGTAACTTAAAAAAAAACCTAAGAAATTTTCATAGGACAAACTATACATTTTTCCCATGTTCAATACATGTTTTTTCCATTAAATCAATGTTTGGTATTGTAATTTGTGTTTAAACAGTGCTTACAGAGATAACATTAAAAGTTGCCATGCAACAAATGAGATTTCCTCTTATTGTGAAGAAGAAAACACTCCCTCTTAGTCACAGTTAATGGAGAAGAGGGGGAGCATAGTTACAAGACTGTTTCTTAATTTAGTTATGGTTGCCAAATTGGACCAATTCACATTCATCAAGTATTTCAAGCAAGTTCCTTTCTTAAGTTGTTTCAAGTGTTTCATTTTTTGAGTACAGTTAATTACAAGAGAGGCAGATTAATGCTGAAAATTAATTGCAGCATTGAGTTGAAATCTCCACTTTAACAGAATATCAGTGTTTCAAAAAATTAACAATAGTCTGACAATATAAAATTATATTAATTTAAAAATAAACTTTTAAGACTATACATAGTCCTAAAAGTTCACCCAGAAAAGATACTATTTTAGAAACTTGCACTATATTTAGATATTCCAAACAGAATCCCCCACCACTGTCCGTGTAACAAACATCGACATCGGAACGTTTCACTGGTTAAAGGCAATTTGCAAGATAATGTTGATTCAACTTAGAAAAAGCAGTTTCAAATTCTCTGTTCTTTTTATCATATTAGTCAAAATTTGCATGAGGATCAAAAAAAGAACATAAAGTTCATAGGACAGTAGCTATACACCTAGCTATATGATCCATTTAAAAATACATTATTTGATAGAATTATACTAACAAGATCTGTGGAAAAATAAACATCAGTGCTATCTTTATGCACTTACTGAAACTCATACTATCAAGTTCAATTCTAATTCAGAAATATTGCTATTTCAGTTCTGAGTATTCTCATTACCATACACAAACATCACAGATTGTATAGGGAGAATACAATGCCCCATACTAATGTCCTCATATATAACCTCCAATTACTTCTTCATTATCTAAGCATTAAACTGCCTGCACCTGATTTCAGAGGTAAGCAATCTGTATCCCCTCCTGTTAAGAAGGCTCACAGATACTCAATAATATTGTCTCTCAACTTGTCTGCAATTGCTCTCCACTGAAACTGAAATTTGCAAACTCATCTTTGATTATGAATAAACACTTTTGTGCCAAAACATCAGGACAAAGAAAATGATAATTTTTTATCTGTTGGACTCATAAAGGCAGCAGTTTCTCTAAGCTCATATAATTCACAAGGCTATAAAGTTTTACAACTTCATCATATACCTTTCTATATCAGTCTGCCAAAATTTTCTTGGCATGTCTCAGAAGGGAAACCAACTGTCATTAAACTGTGTTTAAATTCCTGGAGCCAAATCACTTTTTGGCTTTCATTTACAAATTGCTTATGCTGTCTTTTTGGGCTGATAAGAGGGTGAAAGGCAGTACCAGGCATAAATGCATAATGCACTACTGAAAGATGCAAAAATCACTTGTCTGATGATCCAACAGAGGAAAACAAAACAAAGAAACAAAACCCCAACAAAACAAAAGCAAAACAAACAACAAAAACACAAAACACAAAAAAAGGGCAACAAACAAACAAACAAAAAACCAAAACCAAACCCAACCAAACAAAAAACCAGAAAACAACCAACCAACCAAAGCAAACCAAATGCAACAACAAAATCATATACCACTTTTATTTGATTCTGATAAACCAATGATTTCAAAGCTTTGCTGTCCTGAACTCCATCCAGGACTTTACTTTGAAGGGTCAGCTTTGACTTCTGGAGTACCATTATGGAAAATCCCAGCCTTGGGCAAAGGCAAGGAGAGCTACAAACCTTTGGTCATTCAAGATCAAAAAAAAAAAAAAAAGAAACCACTAAAAAACAGCTTCTGTAGCAACCTCCTTCATGCAGATCTGAAAAATACCTTCCTCCTCAAGACCTGCACAGAATATCATCATATTATGAATATTAATTTTAATATTGTTGGAGAAAAAAAATTCTAATAAAATCAACATATTATATCAAGCTATTTCATATGTTCCACACAAAATTTAAATTACACTGCACACAGTAGGATTTATATTTTTATGTGCCTGAATTTCAGTCATCTATTATTTTTAATGACTAGAAAGAACCCCTTCAAGTCTTTCATCAATTGGACAGTCTGTTGTTTTGTTTGGAATCAGATTTAAAAGACAACACTTGGCACATAATCCATGACAACCCCTGGCTAATCCATCAACATGACAACGCCAATGAAAATGAAAGCCTGCTGTCCTCACCACTGCACTATGTACCTGCAGGTTAGAACCTGAGGAAGGGCTATTACACTTTCTGTGCAATATAATGAAAGGCTGCATCTGACTTAAGAAAATATGAGAGGTGAGCAAAAGTCAAGGCATATTTCTAAACCTTGGGAAGTAACACTTTTAAATTTGATCACAATGCTGTATGCATATACAATAATAGAGGTTTATATAGGGGTTTTTTGTTACTTTGAGCAAACCCTTTTCTACCTGGTCTAGTAGAAAAAATTTTTAAAAGGACTATGTATGATATTAAATCACGTACAAGTGTCAGGGAGCCTTGTTTTGAAACTTCTGGAAATGAGTTTGCATTATGTCACTCATGCTTCATGGTATAGATTTTTTGCACACTTCTAACCTTTGGTATGGGAAGATATAGGAAAAAAAAGTTTTGATTGGGAAAATCCAGCAATTTTCCTATCAAGTATGCTGGGTTTGGCCGCTGCTTCCTCAGCTCTACCACTGTAACTACTTGTGCAACTGGTCTCTAAGACACAACCATTGAATAACCTGGCTAAAAAGACCTACCAAAAAGCAAGTATAGGTAGAACACAGCCAAGAGCAAACAGACATGGGGAGAAAAAGTTGAGATTAAAGGCAACTTGCACAAACTAATCCTCTGCTGGAAAATCTAATTAAATCTCAGAGTTACAAAACTGATTCTATATCAGTCAATGTTACATACCCAAAGTGAAAACTTTATTCATATAATCATAATAACCAAAGCAATGCATATGAAAATTTTCTGCTGGGAGAGGGTGTAAGCATTTTCACTCAAATATCTTTCTTTTGCATTTATTGCATAGAATAAGAAAAATCTTAAATATAATTGAAGACAATCATTCCCAACATTTTGCTTGAAGAATTGACCAGAAAGTACCAGAAAGAAAAGGTAACAAATCACAGTCAATGAATCAGACAACAACTGACATGGCTCAATTATCATATAAGTTATCAATATCAGAAGAGACAAAACAGAAGCAAGAGAACAAAAGCAGCATAATGGTATCATTATTAAACCACTGAAATTCAAATACTTTGTATCCTCACACTTAATATATTCTAATTTTTGCCATACTTCAGAATCCTTTCTGTCATATAAGGTGTTAAGTTACAGCTGTAGATCACACCAGGGAAGAAAAAAAAGTTTTTTAATAGATACTTTGTAGCTCTTTTATCCTTAGAAGATTTTGAAGTAAAAAGAAGAGGACTAACTGGAACCTTCCTCCTTCTGGTCACTGGAAAGGAAAGGTATTTTACAGGTCATTCTTTATGTAATTTAGGTGTCTGATCCCAGCTGAACAGTGTGCCTGCAGACAAGTTTGCACAACGAATAACCTGAAGTGTACCAGTTACAGGCACCACTTGTGAAGCTTTGAGTGATGCACATTTGTCACAGGTGAAATTATTCCATTGATTGAATCAATTTTTTTGCAAATGGTTAAAATCTGATAAAGAATAAGTACACCACCTCTGCCTCTGTTTTGTGACACTAAATTTATAACAGATTTTTTTTTTTGCCTTTAATTTTTACAAGTTTATTTTTTCTGAGAGTCTCTCTGGTAAATTACTTACGGAAATATAGCCCAAGTCCCACTAATTAGTTTTAGGTTCCAGATTGTTAGCTTTTATCTCTTTGGTTTAAATGCCTCTCATTCTCACAGACCTATTTACAGTTTAATGTGTCCAGCAGTTTTTATTGAATGTATTTTGAAGCCTTCTAAGCCCATTCAGGAGTTGATGAAACTCTTTCAGTAGCAGCAACAGCAGCAGTTACATTTGCAAAAACCACCAGCATTAACAGCTGACACTCTTAACTTGCCACACTTGAATACATTTAGTGATATACATACTGAAGTTCAGAAGGTTCTGCTCTAACCTGAGTTCTTTGGAGGTCCCCCCAAAGTAACAACTACTGCTTACCTCTACAACAGCCCATTTTTCTTATTAAATTACATTTTCCACTGAACCCTTCAGCGAGAGATCAGGAACCAGGAATTAATTTGGATTAGTATTTCAAACACCTCTCATTTAAAATTATGTTGTTCCAAAGTTTGAAAATGTTGGAACTTAATATAATGGGAAAGCGCAGGCACTATGACTGTTTTTTATGTTTGTTTTACACTAAATCTAAACTGAATGACAGAATTAATCTTGGCTTATGTATATGTATATACATTAATGAAGAAATAAAGTATACCCTAGGTATATTTCAGTTGGCAAATAACAGTTTTCACCTAAACATAGTGAAGTTTCTGGGGAGGTCCCCGGTTTGTTCAAAAGCTTTCAATATTTTTGCAGCTGACACTACTTCTCTCTACCCACATAAAGAAATTTCCCATATCAAGGGATTTCAGATTTGGCACAAGAAAAGAGACTCTGAATTAATTTCCATAGTTGGGCTCTTTCTCCCTCCCTACAAAGGTCATAAATCTATAAATTTTAAGCTACAATGTAATATCAAAATTCTAAAGTCCTTAATAAAACAGAATGCACAAGTTTTAATTGACATACACTGTGGTGAGTCGACCCCAGGAAGCAGCTGAACCCGCATTCAGTTGTTTGCTTACTCCCTCATAGTGGGATGGGAGAGAGAGCTGATAGAACGAAAGTCAGAAAAGCTCATAGGTGAAGATAGAGTTTAGGAACTGAAGAAAACCAAAACCAACCAACCAAACCAATTCGAAAAAGCCCAAGTGATGCAAAGGCAGTTATTCACCACCTCCCTCCAGCAGACCAATGCCCAGCCAGTCTCAGGGCAAAGGCTACCTAGGAAAAACTATCCACTGCCAATTTTACTGCTGAGAATGATGGTACACGGCATAGAACAGCTTTTTGGTCAGTCCAGGTCAGCTGTCCTAGTGCCATCCCCTCCCAGCTTCACTCTCAAACTACTTCTGGTAAGAACAGAGAGAGAAGAAGAAAAGGCCTTGACACTCTGCATGGGAACAAGTGGTAGCAAAAATATTGGTGATATCAACACTGTTTTGGTTACAAATCTAAAACGCAGCACCATATGGGCTGCATGAAGAAAATTCCATCCCATGAGTCCCAGGACAGATAAAAAAAAAATGAATAAAAGGTGTGTTTAACCATAAGAAGAAATAACAAAGTATGAGCTTAGAAAATACACTTGGCAGTGTTTACCTTAATATTCATAGAATACAGGGCTGGAAGGGGACCTCCAACATTGTTTGAAACTAAGTTACAAGTTCCTTCAAAAAATATTTCACTATTGATACACGCACAAGAATAAGGTTCTGTATACAGTCATTTAAGAAAAACAGCCCTTCTGAAGTGGACAAATTTAGTAGGCTCATCTCAGGCCTTTTCAAAGGCCAGCCTGGTAACTATCATCTGGGTTTTGTTAATAGGAAAATCAGTTAAAATGGCAGTTAAAGCTGTGACACAAATGAATCAAGTCCTAACATAAAGCTACTCCAGTGGAATGTTTAATCTAAATCAACCATAGGAGTGGTTTACTTTGTTTCAAATGACATTTGTATACGTCACCAAAGGAAGTGTTAAATATTTGCAATCATTTTTATTTTAACATTTTGATGCCTATGAAATGTAAATGACTGACAGCAGGAAAAGAGGACACAAGACAAACCTCCTGGCCCACCAGTGACCTCTATCATGAGTTACAACTGCTACCTTCTGCAGACCTCAGAAAGAGTTTTGGGCACCCTAAAGCAGTGTGCAAATGCAGATACAGAAGGAAGGGGGAAAACATGAGTGACTGTACTACGGGCATTGAAGTCTGAAAGCCCTTGAGCCAGCTGAAGCCACAATCCTATTCTGTTACTATCTAGACTGTTCTTCAACTCAAAACAAGTTTAGGGAAAGAACCTTGCATCTGTCAAAGTAAATGAAGCATAGCTATATCACAGACAATAAAATTCCAAATTATGTTTTCTTGAAAAAAAAAAAAAAAAAGGAATTTGTCAATATAACTAATATTCTTTAGAATGAAATATCTTGAAAGTAAACTGGTTTTGGCTACTAATGTCCTTAACATTACAAGCAACCATTTCTGATCAACAGTGTGTCAGGTTTCTTCCTGCTTCCTAAATATAACAGAGAACATGTGCAAGCACAGCTGGCTCCTGACAGAAAAACTGAGCAGGTTCTACATCAAACTGAGAAGGTAGACAGCATCTGGAAGGACACACTCATCTAGCCAAGCTAACAAAAAGGGCTAATATGCATGCAGCTGCTGAACATATCAGTGCTTTCAGCACAACCAGAAAGTGGTTTGCAGAAATTTCAAAACCACGACAGCTACAAAACCACTACAATATGCTTTCTTTTTTCTTAGAGTTGAAAATCTTTAGAAAGAAAGAACTTTGTATCAGCTTTGAAAGCTCTAAGTAATGAATACTGAACTGTGCAATATCTAGCTGCTGATGTTCTTCTTTTATGTAGACCTGCTATTTTCCTCCATGAGAAGGTTTTGAATTAAATAAATTTGATACACCTGCACATATCAAATAAAGCTGAAAAATTCACTTACAAGCAAGGCTGACTTCTGAAACACACACTGGAATGAAACTTACACATATTTCCCATCAGGCTTCTAAAAATTCAGAACTGTAACAACTAAAATACTGAGCCATAGGTGCAAACAGGCCTCTGATCTCAGGTCAACACAAAGGCTGTAACTGCTGTTAAGTTTTTTCTGTCCTTAAGCTATTGCAGCTATCTCTAGGGCCCCAAACATAACTCAGAGATACCAAAAATATTAAGTTAGATAACTCTTTCTGCTTAACAGCTTCAGTATGTCTCCTAGCACAGAGTGCAACCCACAGGAAATGGGAGTGAGGCTTAGCCAAGGTCACTAGAAGGACCCCAGTATTCCATCATTACATCTTTTTTTTTTTTGTTACATATGTCAGGCATGAGAATGTCATTCATTGCTTTCCTGTAGGTTTTCCCCAACAATTATCAAGAAACAAATGAAGAAAAAGTTTTTACTCTATTTAATCTTTTTCTATGAATTTTTAAAGTACACATTTAAGGCTGTACCATTCATGTTTAGCATCTCCCTTCTCTATTTATTCCCTTCTTACTGAAAAGGAGGAAGGGAACATCTCAGCCTCATTTCTTTACATTGGCTTTCTTCTGTGATTCTCTCTTACCTAGATTTACTTAACAATGCAAGGCCAGATTATTTTGCATTTCTCTGTACAGGTGATTGGTTATGTAGCTTCATTGTTGATCATGTTAGTCCTATCCAGTTTGCACCACAATTTTTTTGCCTTTTCAGAGAAAAAAAACCGCCGAATTGTTAAATATGAAAAAATAAGGGGGGGGGGGGCAACGTAAATTCGTATTATGAACACGTATCTTTGTGAAAGGATTT
>JAWMRA010000130.1:37665050-37697771 GCA_035584735.1 Pseudotriccus pelzelni | reverse complement strand
CCCCCCCCCCCCCCCCCCCCCCCCCCCCCCCCCCCCCCCCCCCCCCCCCCCCCCCCCCCCCCCCCCCCCCCCCCACGTAAATGCGTATTCTGAACACATATCTTTGTGAAAGGATTTTGGAATACCATTATTGTAACATAACTGATGTAGTAGGCTTTTATTTCATGCCTTTATAAATCTAGTAATTTGACACTTGCACCTAGTGCCATCCCATTCAAACTCTTAATTATGCAAATTATAACTTTCTTGTAGTTATCAGGGTCGATGTAGAGCAGGAGTCACAGAAATAAATGGTCTTATAGAGCTATCTGTTTGAAAGAGATCAGGTATGTGAATGATTCCTCAATAGGCACACACGTACAGAAAGAGGTTATTATCATAAAAGGAACAATACCTTTGAAGCACAAACAATAGTTCTTCTACCCTCAGGATGTCTTGGCTGGCATCTAAGGGAAAATGAAAATATTCTTAAACAGCAGGATATCCCAGTGCTAGATGGTAATACAGAACACACTTGCTCTGAACACATCCGGTGCCAGAAAGTGAAAAGTCTTTCAAAGGCTTGGAAAAACCACAGTAGGATTATTTTAAAAATGAGGAAATAAACTGTTCTGTTTTTCTATAGAAATGATGTTGTAATTTTGTTTAGTTTTTCACTTTTTTTCTGTGACACTGTTACTGACAAGCAATCACACAATACTGTTCCCATTCTCCTGAATAGAAATAAAAATAAAAAAAATAAAAGGCTTTTATGAGAAAAAATGTGTGTGTGTGTGGGGAAGACAGATATTGAGCAAAAGCTGAGAAGCAGTCCATGCTAGCTTACGTCCAGCTGCTCTAAATTTGAACTATGTATCACTCACAGCACTGATTTATTAGGACTAGATTTGTTGCAAGGAACTATTGAAGACTGTCTTTTCCACTTCAAATACATCCCCAAACATTTACAAGAACACAGAGTCTATATAAATGTTTCTTCATCAACTTTTTTCAACATGCCATAATAAAAGTGCTCTATTGTCATTTCCAGAGTCATAACATTTTCTGTTAAACTTGCAAAAGCAGACAGCTTCAGACTGTAGCCTAAAAACTTGTTATTACAAAAATGCTATTTAAGAAAAAAAGTCATAGTATAGTAGTAGCAATATATAACCGTCTTTTTTTTTAAAATACTGGAAGTAAGATGTTGGTTTTATTGCAGTACCTCTAACTCTTGTTCATCAAGATACCTTTGGCAATAGTTTGTCCATGTCTTACTTTACCCTCCTACAAAACCTTTAGATGAAAGACCTATCCACTTTCAAACAACATAATAATCAAAATAATTCAGCAGTAAAACACCTACGTGCATGCACACACGCTAGAGTTTTGGTACAAGACACGACACACTAAAAAGGTTTTTCTCTTCCTGTCTCCATTACTTATTTTCTAAAATTACTGACTGACCTATAGAGCTTGTATATCCTTACTGTGCATGGTAAACATTACGAATAAATGTAAAGCATGCCATTTTAAAGTGTGCCATATTACTCAAGTGAGAGAGACTGTGAGGTGAAATCTGTAAGCTTACGTACAGGGCTTTTATCAGTCTCACAGTAAAGCACTTCTGTCAGTGAAAAAAGTGATCCCACTTGAATGCCTGCCCCTTTCTAGCCCCTCTCTCTCCACAGTAGAGGGGAGTTATAAGACACCATTCCACCACTTCCAGCAACGGAAGAGCTTTTGAAGACAGAACTACTGACGTCATTGAACCAGGCCGCACAGCTAGTCTCTGGAAAAAAGAAAACAACATTCTTATTCTGTAAACTGGACAACATTTATTTCTAAGAACAAAGCACACCCATTGTGAGAGAAAAGAAGGGGTTGCTTTCACAGTCAAAACTCTTAAAAAGAAAACCCAGCTGCACCTGCAAGCTTTCTTTACTGCAGCACAAGCATTACCCTACACTTATCTTAAGGACTGCCTAGCAGCCAAAGGTGCAATATAAGCTGAATCCTTGTGCATGAAGAAGAGCAATACTGTCATTACTCCTAGGGGTTTTTGGTTGGTTGGTTGGTTGTTTTTTTTGTTGTTGTTGTTGTTGTTTGTTTGTTTTTTATGAAAAGAATCCTGGGTGCTGTTGCTATCTCAATCTCAATTTGTTTTGGTTCTAGTCAGGAAAAACCCCTGCTAGCAGAAAATAATCCCGACTAAAGTGAGTTATTTAAAAATAATTATAATGAAGGCACTACTGCAAAGGAGTAAGAGGCTGAGTACAATAGAGGCATGTCCCAGTGGGCTTATGCTATAGCCATGTTTTCTCCAGTATGTAGCCAAATCCAGTTCTTTGCCTTAGAGTTTCTTGGCAAACCATCTGAAGTTGATTTCAGTTACTGTGGTCTCTCCAGCCACTAAGGTGTAATGATTGTAAAGGGTTAAAAAATCTGCCTAGAGAGGGAAATAACTTTAAAAATTCAAGCTAGAAATAATAATTAAAAAAAAAAATCACACCAGATGTTGTAAGCATCTATGCAAAAGTATCTGGGGCTCCATGTTCAAGAAGCAGATAGATTCATAAACTATTTCTGCACAATACAAGGTGTAATGAATTTCTATTCTTTCCTGGCAGAATCCTTAAGGAAAGAAATAATGTAGCTACCACCTGCCCTTCAGAAATACAGCAGGATTGTGCAAGTCTGAGCTCTTCTATGCCAGCAAAGATTAACCAAGTCAAAGGCATGTCACATGTTCTAGATCAACATAAACAAACACAGCTGACAGGATGCATTTGAAGTCTGGATAGCATGAAGTTTATACCTGCACTTGAGCCTGGTTAATACTTTTTGCTGCAGCTGCTTTTTAGAGCATTTGAAAGGCTGCATTTTAAGAATTTTAAGAAAAGGTTAGGCTCACTTGTCCTCCCCATGGGTGGTCCTCTTCCTCTTCGGACTGACACACAGAGCTAACATTCAGTACGTTGTGTGGTTTCATTCTCCCACCTCTCCCCCTCCCTGAACTTCTTTCTTTTTTGTCTTCTCCTCTTCCTTTTCCCTCTATTCTCTCCTGCCTTCAAATCAGCTGTATCCGGCTATAAACATGAATTCTTACAAACAGTGTACATTGCTCAGTGTAAGCTCTCTGTGTTCTTACTGGCTGCTATTCTCTCAGTGCTAGCCAAATACCTTAATTTAAGAATTGCAACATCTGCATTTGTATACTGAAGGACTTTATAAAAAGATAAAGCAACAGGACAAATTCTGGTCTCACTGATGCCACTGAATAATTTCATTGATGCTAAAAAGAGTTGGTACAAAATTTCCTTCAAGTTCACAGAGATCATGATTTAACCATTTTCTTTAGCTACGAGCTGATATTTTCTTCAAGCCAATGGTGGGGAAAGGAAAATAATTGATGCTGGCATTCCAAATATTTGCTCCAGGTGCATGCTTGAGAGTGAATTCCACCTTTGGTGTGCCTTAATTTCTACGAAAAAATGCATTTTATTATTTCTTCATTCTCAAATCTAAGTCTTTAATAGATAGGAAATTGCATGGATATCTCCCTACACTGGTCTTTTCAATTTACAAGAATAGTATTTACAATTCAAAAGAATAGCAGGAAATGTCTAATAGACTTAGCACTTGGTCTCTAGGAAACGAGAAATACCATGCTAATCACTGAGGGCTGCACCTTAACTATATTACAAGTGTTTAAGCAAGCATGAGAAAGTGTACTTTTCTGTGGGCAGCAGAACTCTTAACAGACAAACTACAGATACTCAAAAAAATATTTAATCTTATCAGTTATAAACACACGGACAAATTATATCCTTCTGTTGCAGATTTAGAAAGGACCAGTAAGCTTCACTTGTACAAAAACTTTTAAAATTGTCCTAGACATCTTGACCATATTTATGATTTTTTTAAAAAAAGTTTTCCATATCAAATATGTAGTTTACAGTTTTAAATGTAAACTTCAGTCTTGCAAAAGTTAGTAACGTGAACCTTATGAGTTGCAAGTATTCAGAAAAATTGCATTCCACTACTGTTCTTTCATTTATTTTTTTAAAAAGCAGTAAACATGATTTGCAGGATGAAAATTCTGAACATGATTTTACAAATTCTGAAACAAACCAAGATTTCTTTTAGAAAAGGTTTTAATAACAAGTATATAAGTTTACAAGCAATATAGCAAAGAAAGTTAAACTTCAGCCCCACAAATCCAAGCTAAAAGTAAACTCCTAATTAGATGCTGTCATTTTCACATACTTTTAACAAAACTTTGACCAACTTAGTCCTGAAAATATACCTCTGCAGTTCAATTTTCTTCTGCTTGCCCTTAAATGGCACATACATGACAGCAGTAGCCTTCCTAAGATGTAATGAATTAGTATAAACAGAAAATATAATCCTCAGTCTAAATGAGAAATGAAAACATTCTTAATTTACTTGTTTTCAAAAAAAAAAAAAAAACCAAGAAAAAAAAGAAAGAAAAGATTTATATTCAAGGCACAAAAATTCACTATTGAACAGGTGCATTGAGAAGACCCACCTAACAACACAGGCATGCCATCTTTACAGGGCCAGGCTATTTGATCAGCAATTTTCCAGCTAAAATTATGGACAAAATTGGAAAATAGTGCAAAATTACACCATTATAAAAGTAAAACATTTTACACTAGAGATAACAAAAGGGACAACTACAATCATCATTATTTCTTCTGAAAGTTTTCCAGAAAATCATTTCAAAGCATAGGCAGTGCATTTGATCACGGACACTGATTACACAGGTATCATCGGTATACTTGGTGATTCTACAAACCAAAACTACATCTTTCATCCTGCACAGTTTTACAGCCATACGAAGTAAAGTATGAGGCAGAAAAGCACTTTGGTGTACTTTCACAAGAATCTGCTGATGTTGATATGTTTGCATACCCTCTTGAGTCTCTAAAAGTGAAACACAGGCCACATTGTTTCGTTTATCAGTCTCTGTGTGACGCTATCAGAAGTTTCAAGCTTCTTGATAGACTTCCTTTAAAATGCACTAGGTATGCAGGGGGGTAAAGCTGATACAATTAGCAGTTTCATGTAGCAGCCCCAGCATAGGATGGCAGTTCTGCCCCTCAGTAACCATCTCACTTTGCTCTGATTGCAAGTCACCGTTAAGACCACCTTAAAGATTTCTAACGACTTGACCTATTTCTTTGACATACGTGCAAAGATTTAAACAATTTTTGCTGGCTAAATTTTTGTTTGTCTTTGACATTGCTGTATCAGCCTCCTCCCCTCATGATAAGCCACTACGACTCCCCAGTATAACTAATCACAGCAACCTGTGGGATCAGCAAAGAAGGAATCAACTTTCAATATGAGCATGTAGGACTGATGCTGACCATAAAATATCTAACCAAGTGGAAGAACAGCTGTCTTACACACAGTTCACATCACCAGTCATCTTCCACCTTTTCAGAGGTGACAAAGTGGCAGGTGTTATATGGAAAGAGATTAAGACAGACTGTGGAATAGACCTAGTCGCCATAGTAACTAATCGTTAAACCCAATTTGAGTTTAAAATTCACAATATGTACACCAACACAGACAGAAAACTGAATCTTGGAGTAACTAAACAATTTTCATTTCAGGCACAAGAACCTGATGTGCTTCAAAGGAGTCTGTATCCATCACATTAAAAACTTAAAGACTTAGAATACAGCAGTCAAAACTAGACAGCTAAATCAGTCAGGGACAGAAGGTATAGTGGATTAACCATTATTACTGTCATTTGAGCTTAAACAGCAAACTTCAGGTTTCATTTCAAGAAAATCGGCTCAAATACAGACATGCTTGAACCACAAAATTTTGTAAAAGGAAAAAGACTGAATTTGGGATCAGGTGCTATAAACTGAGTTATAAGCATTACTAGACTTTGTAAAATTCTGCTAGTTATGAATGCCTTCTGGAAAAAAATTTCAACTCACACTAGACCATAAATGTAATAGCCTAAATCATGGCATTTATCGTTTTGACCCTCGGTAGAAAATTATATTTTACCCATGGTCTTGTGATTATTTACTTACAAAGGGAAAGGTCTGAGCAGTAACTTGTAACAAAAATATAATGTCTGTGGGGTTTTTATTTTGATTATCCTTTGCAATGGGAGTTTGAAGCTAATACAACTTCAGCTACATTTGTTATATTTCTTTATAAGATAGAAATAACAAGCAACGTTACTATTCTTTCTTCTACATCATTTTTTCACCAAGGGATCTCAAAATACTTTAAAAAAAGGAAGGAAATGTCATTAACCCATTTTACAGGTAGATAAATTTCAGAGATTTAAGTTTTTCGCTGACTATTTCACATCCTCCTATGCAAGGAGAAACAATGGACACTATATTTAGCGGCAGCTTCCAAACTGTGATCTTGAGAATTCAGTAATTCCCACAACCATATTTAAGAGTGCTTTTAGGGTGCCCTTTAAAAAGTAAGTATTGGTCCAGAAGTTCTAAGATTTGATAGTTGTTAACTGGGCCCCAAAATCTTGCAAGACAGTGACGATGTATACATGTTCCTATGCACTCACTGTAAAGTGTCAAGATACAGAAAATGAGATCCTTAAATATTTAAGGCCTACCCATTAAGAAATGTTACCCGATTCAGACTGAAGCTAAGATGAAATTTTTCTGTCAGTATAAGTATTTCTTATCTCAAATTGTCTTCCTTTCAAATATGAACACCAAAATTCAAAGTCATAAAAATTAATGACAAGAACTGTTCTAATGTAATTGAATACACTAGTTTTATTCTAACTGAAATTTTGATTTAAAAGTGCGTGTGAATTGAAAATAAGATCTTTTAAATTTAAAATTTCAAGGAAGAAACTTATTTCTTTTGTTTGTTTTTAAAGAGAAATTTATAATTTATTTGGGGACGGGGATAGAACTGACTAACCTGGATTTTTGCTTTGAGTGTGAAGGAGATTAATTTTGTTAGTAAGTATCTTTAGAATTCTCTAATACAGTAACACTGAATATTTCCATTTTCTGATGATTCACTATTGGTACTCATGATCCTAAATAGTGGTCTGTGCTTTCATATTCACAAAATGCAGCCCCAAAATCTAGTATGCATTATTAGCTGTCTCAGGTTATAATAAGGTCTGTGGAGTTAGTAATAATTTCAGTAACAAATGTAAACAACTGTGTATACAACCCCAAACTTCATTCAAGTTCCCAGACTATTCTAAATGTGGGACTAGAGGATTAACTTTAGAAATTTTATAAAATTGAAAAAAAGGAGGGAAAAAAAAGTATCTTCTGTTAGTAGTCTTTTTTCCCCACCTCCATCCATTCATTTGCCATGCTACATAACAACAACAACAAATTGTATCAACTTGGGATTCTGGCCACTTCTGTTGTCTTTATTCATGAGAACAAGTAACAGATAGTTATGTTTGTGCAACAAGTTTCATATCTAAAAGCTTGGTGCTGTGTCAAGGGAAATATTTGTACACCCAACCATCTCCTAAACATTTCCTGGCAGTAGCTGGGCAGGTTACCTACAAAGTCTCAGGCTACCTCAGGAAACTTAGCAGAATTAAATGTTTCCACATTAAGATTTGCAAAAGTTTAGGTAGTCAGAGAGGTGGATTTCATGGCTATTTCATAAGTCTGTAACACACATATTTTCAAGTGAAATAGGAGAATAAACGTCCTTCCTGTGTCACACAGTTACCCCCTCTGTGTGCAACTGACTATGCTGAAGCACTGGAATTATTTACCTGCACCAATCTGCCAAAATCCTCATAACAGGAATGCAGTCAGGAGTTGGAAGTGGAAGAGCTTAACACTGCTTCTGAAAGCCCTCAGGTGAGCAATGTAACTTTAAAGGTTCTTGGAGGCAGTTTTAGATTGTGTCAAGTCTGAAATAATGAAACCTGTTGTCCCTTATCATCAGGGCAATTAAAATTTTAATTATACAGATTAATTGTTGATACAAACACTGAATAACAAACAAGAAAACTCTAGCTTTTAAAATTTCCTGTTTAATTGCAAACTTTTGAATTTCTTGAATAAATGTAACAGATAAATTTGATTTATTATGAAATACAGCCTTTTAAAATGAAGCTCAAGAGTTATTAGAGAGATTCTAATATATATTTATGAATATATAAGTATATTCAACCACGCAATTTGTAACAAAAAAATAGCTGCAATGTTTGATCCCTAGCTACAATTGGGGAAAAAAAATTATAACAGGAAACATATGAAGGAAACAAGTAATCAGGCAAGTACTAGCCAGTTTTCTGTTCATCAGTGTGAATTTTAAATGTTAATACTTTGTTCAAGGGCTCCCTATAGAGACAGAACCAGGGCAAGAGGAAAGATGATTTTTGCTTTGAGTAAATTTTTTATATAATCTTTGCAGGATGAAAAGGTCTTCAGGGGTACCCTCATCACTGCAACACAGTCTGCCTTCGAAATCAAAAGAGAAAATGAAGAACAGAAAAAAATCCCTTTTCTACCACTCTGAGAAAAGCTTTGGGCCATGAATAAGATGTTGCACAACTCATATTACAGTTACTTCTATAACCATAGTTTGCGTTTTAAAACTAGACTTTGGCTGTTATAGCAGAAGACCTTCCATTATTTCAAATATGCACGTTGTCACTACAAACCCTTCTGCTATTTATGTAATAAATAGCAGATAATATCCTAAGTCTATTCCAAACAGATTTAGTAACCAGAAACTTGTTTAAAAATAGTGTAAAATTGGGTGCCATAGGAGAACACTGCCAGTAGAAAGCTTAGGATATTATTTTCCCAACTGTTTGTTGTAAATCATGGTTTGTGTATTTTTTGCCTGTTTTTTCCTGCTACCAGTATGAAAACATACACAAATAGATTAAAAATATTTCAGAGGTGAAAAAAATACATGGAAGATTCAGGTCCAAAGGGTCAGAGCTGACCGTGAGGCACAATTCTGTTCTCCCAATTTGGAATGCTAAGACCTTAAAACCATGGGGAAAAAAAAAACACTGGGGAGGATGGGACCTTATTTCATATTACCTAAGCAATCGGGTAAACATTA
The DNA here is from genome assembly GCA_035584735.1 of Pseudotriccus pelzelni. Lineage (NCBI taxonomy): Eukaryota > Metazoa > Chordata > Aves > Passeriformes > Tyrannidae > Pseudotriccus > Pseudotriccus pelzelni. The sequence goes on along the minus strand of JAWMRA010000130.1, from coordinate 37,688,699 downwards.
CAGAACAAGAGAACTTTTGGTTTTAGCTTTCATATGAAAAACAAAGCAGTCTCAGTTGTGAGTATTTGCAACACTAATTAACAACTTTCTCATGTCTGGAATAACTTAAGGGATGCTTAAACTGAACAGAAGAATTAAAATAAAATATTATCCCCCATATACAAACATTTCAGCAACTTTTAGAATGTTTGTAACCACAAATATTTCATTAAATAATTTTTAAGGGACAACGAAGTATCTGGTTCATTATGCCATCAGTGAGTGGTAGTTTCTCCTATTTATCTCAACGTTCTTACTGCGATTTAATCAATACTGTATGTCCCACAGTTTATTGCTTCCTGTGAGAATTGATTTTTTCATTTACAGGCATATCTAATTCCTTGAGGCATCTTTTGTCAATTTACTGGCAAAACTAAACATGTTTAATTGAAAAAAACCCTCAAACCTTTCTGACATTGCCAACTTGTTTGTAGCAGGACAAATATCCTTTTTGTCCTTTTTTTTAGAATCCTGTTTGTAAAATGAAAAAAACCCACGACATGTATCAAAAAATACACAAAGCCTTACTTCATTTCAGATCCTGTGCAACTTTTTAAATCCTGCGGTGTAATATGTGTCTATTATTTGACAAGCAAAGGTAATCTTAATTTAGTAACCTCAAAGATTTTTGGTAATCTCTGATAAGCAAGGAACAAGGCTCTTGTAAGACATCAATAGAACTTATATACCCTACATGCAAAACCTATGATTCCAAGCACCAGGTAAACACTGCCCAGTTTGCTAACACAACACAGCTTATATTTTCATATGCACAGGCACTGAACAGGCCTTATCTAGCCCTTTTTAAATTATTTTCTGTTCATTTTTGCTAAAATGTATTGTTATATAATTATTCTATTAACTGTACCTTCTCATTGTTCCCCTTCTTTCTACCACTGCTGGTAGCTGTCCCCTCACTGCAAGCAGAGCAAACTTCCATGTTTTTCCTACAAAACCTGAATCATCAGTTTCCTACCCTTTCCCCGCCTCCAGTTCTCTAACAGTTCAAAAAGTAATTTGGGCATGGGACCACTGTCCTATAGTGATCACAAGACTATGCACCTTTTTTTTTTTCAGTTAGTTAGGTTTTCAGGAACTCTTATAAAGAACACCATAGAACAGGTTCCGGGGGGGAGGCAGGGAGGGGAAATGTATATAAATATGAAAATCTAAGGCAGGCATGGGGAAGAAAGATAGGACATCTTGAAGCCACCATAAACATCCCTGCTGAAAAAGCGAAGATAACTGTTTTGGCCAGGATCACCATAACTGAGCTGCTGGGTCCTGGCCACTGGAAATTTGTATGCATGTGTATACTGGTCTGCCTCAGCTGTCATGGAGCTCTTTGAAAAAAACTAATGAACCATTAAAACTTCCACTGAGGTAAATAATTATCCTCCTTCTTTCACAGATGAGTAAATAAAGATAGTAAATAAATAGCTGATTTGAAACCACAGAGAGAAATCAGTAGTTCCAGAAACAGAGTACCAGTTTCCATATTTATATAGTCCCTTTAAAGAGATTCTTTCCCATTCTACGTCTTGGTTTAGATTACAGATTAGCCTGTTACTGCTTCCAGCTAGTACATTTAGCTCAGGTTCACAGAAAAACCTCACAAGGGAATAGAATGATGCATATATTGTACAGCACAATACAGTAAAGAGAGCCCTGAACTGGATTCAGAACAAGCAGCAGAACAAGCACATCAACACAAAGTAATTTATTAGTGGAGGGAAGACTCAAAAAATTGTTGCTGCAGAGGTCAGTTTTTAGGCCATGACAACACCATTCATCTCATTTGCAGCACAAGCATCTTTCCACTATGCAGCAAGTAGTTTCATTAAGAGTTTGACACCTAGCTCTATAATGAAATTCCAGCCCAAGTTATTTACACTATAACAGTACACTGCCTGGTAGGCCACTGTCATGCTGCTTAATGACAGCCACATGAACCAGAGGCTCAGCACATACTTCAGATCAACTACTGATTACCTTCCTAAAAGGAGAGCCATGGTGAGGGCACAGAAAAGCCTCTAAGTGAGCTGTTGTAGCAACAGGCTGGATTTACACTCTGGACTGCTGTGGAGAGACTGAAACTTTATTACTACTTCTGTAGATATAAAACAGAAAGATTTGTATTCCAGGTTAAGGAAGTGCAGAACAAAAGAAGGTAGCATATAAGTGAAGTATTTGAGAAAGAGTAACTTTATCTTTGAGAAAGAACAACTCTCAGCAGCAAGTCATGACCAAGCAGAAAGAAAAATAGTTTGATTACTTAAACAATTTATTGGTAAAATATGACCAGTCAAAAAAACTTGATGGAGCCACAAGAGACTGTTTGATAAGGATAGCTACACAGTATCACATAAGGCACATAGGAATGGAAACAGAAGCACATCATCTTTAAAAATGAAAACTGGGTCACATTTGAGGGCACTGCACTTAAGCAAAAAGGCTAACTTTCTGCCTCCCACTCTTACTTCATTTATGTAGTAAAGAATTAAGAATGACCATAGTCTTACTTATCTTCCACATTCTACGTCAATTTCATAATGAAAATTTGATATTAAAAAAAAAAGATGGGAATATATTGATATCCCTCTTTGGGGGCTGTTGTACAACATTTACAAAACTTCACTAATCCATTGAATTGAATTTAGCTGTTTGATTAAAGAGCTTGGCATACAGGACTAGCTGTCAGGGGCAGGCAGGGAAAGAAAGAGTCATATCTTAATGATTAAACCAAAAAACCTCAAAAGAATACTGATATTCAGAAATAAAAAGTTCACAGAAGTCAGCCATAGAACTACTTTCTCAAAAATTATCTTGATTTAGTGACCCACTGCACCACCTAATAAATATCATGGTATGTTTATATATTTAGATAGTATTTCTCTGTGAATTTGCATATATTGCCTATCCTGTTTCACTTCATCTGTGCATGGTTTGAGGTTGTGTTTTTATGAAATTGTTCACTCCAATACATTTCAAGATCTTGAAAAGATTTTCAGTAGACAACCACTTAAATATCTGGCATCTCATAAATATATACTCATAAAAAAAAAAAAGACTTAGTATGTTTTTTACTACAAAAATAAGTCAGAACACATACACATTTAGAAACAACTCTTCCAGATGACAGTTTAAAGAGTTTGCCAGATATAGTTAAGGAGCATTAATAAATTAACATGAAAATGACTGTATATGGCCCAGTATGTTTTCCATTTAGTGGATTAACAGACAACTTTAGCCTATAAGTGTTCTCTGTGCCATATACACGTCAAATCAGCACTAAAAATACAATTTCTGTAATTTTTACTTCAGCTCCCAGATAAACAAGACTCCTTTAACATGACAGCTACAAGTATTCATGAGAAAATAAGTCTTCTAAGCAGTCATGTAACAGAAGCCATATGCAGAGACTCATACCAGCACCAGATGAATATCTTACTACACTGAACTCAGTTTCCCCAACATACAGTTCTGTTCAATTTTCCAGCGCAGTAAAACCACTATTCATGTTTCCCACACGGTAAACTCATGTATGTATGGTATGAGACTTAGTTTGATCCCAGATATAGTCACAAAAAGGAGCACTGGGGGTACTCCTGTGGAGCTGTACACACTAGCTAGGAAAAAGACATTTACCGAAGGACTTGGAGGGAGAGAGAGTTGTTTTGAATACACCACTCATGGCAAATGTGTAAAGTGCATAAAAATTAAACCATAAAAATTCATCACCTTCTGTGGCTTATCACATTGCTATCCATATTCTTCTTTTAGCCACTGTGTTCCTGTTTTAGTGCTAATTTTCACAACATTGTTACACCGAATTTTGTATTTTAAAGATCTATGCCTTTGTAGAATTAAAACTTTGTAGTATTTTGCAGTATGAAAGCTTTTGAAGTGTTACACATATTCTGCTAAGCACTTCAATAAGGCAGCCCCAAAAAAATGTCAGAGAAAGAAGTCAGCTTTTGGCAGAATTCAGCTCTTGTAAGTCTTCAAAGAAAGGGTAGTCTCTAAAGACAATGGCTTGGGCAAGCAATTTTTAGCCTGCCATTAAACCAAAAAAAGGTTAAGATCAAAAGTGCAAACAGATTGAGTTGTCTAACCTAAAACAATACTTTGCATGTCATAGCATTAGTTCAATATAATTTTGACCTGGCTAGAACACTACTTTGAGTTTTCTTTAGCAGACCTTCTTTGAAAGGTGGGAATTTCTAAAACACAGACTTCAGTTGTGAGTCATTACTATTGTTTCCTTTAAATTTTCTCACCAGCTCATCCTGCATCACTTCCCTTTTTCTCATGAATGAACAACAGTAATGGAAACACATCCATTGGTAAAAAAGACTGAGAAAACTATTGTGACAGATTTTCAAATGTCCTGACAACAAAAAGTTAACATTTAATTCTAGTTGCTGACTTTCAGGGTTGTAGATAGGAATTAAAAAATTTGTTTCCTCATAGACTATGAACTTTGTAGCCATACAATCCCTTAAGAGCAAATAAAATGCATCTGTCTTGTGCAATTTTGTTTTATGGTCCATTACAGTAAAAAGGAAAGGGAATGTGATTTTAATCTTAAAATAATATGTCATTTCTGTAAAGGCAATGCATCATCAAGGCTTCATTTCCCCATAGCGTCTCTGTATTTCAGCATAAGAGAAAAACAACAACAAAAAAAGAAAAAAAACAAAGAAAAAGTTCTTACATACCACAAAATCTTACCTCCTTTCAAGATTAATGGGCACTAGTCTGTACATACATTAAGAGGTCACTCGACCCCATCTATTGTGCAATAGCCAGGCACACTGGGATAAGCAAAGGAGACTGGAAAACTTAGTTTCCCCTTTATAATTCATTGCATGCAATCTTGTGTTGTGGGCCCTTCGTGTGTTATGCCTGTGGAACTCCCTTTGATACCAGTGGAATTTTTGAGAGTGACGTGTGTGGTACTGTCACATCAGGCTCTGCCAAGCGCTGCTTTCCTGCAACAAGTTCCCTCAGTTATTGGGCCTTTCCTAATATTGGAACTGGAGGTTAAAAAACAAATGTCCATCAAAAATAAAATAAAAAACCAACCAACCAAACAAAACACCCCCACACATGAAAATGAGGGGAATAGTCTAGTTTAACTAAACATGTGAAAGCTTTAATAAGTTGTAGCCTAGACCTAGTGTTACCCAGCTACAAAGGAGGACAGCAAAAGGCAAGCACTTTCCACCTGCCCTTTCATGAAAGAGCACCATGATATGCATTCTGACTAGACAGATACCTAGTGTGATTTCTGTTTCACCCTTAGGTAGTGATGGTCTTCAAAACTAAATATTGCTAACACTTCTCTCTTTTCAAGGCTATAAATACATGGGTTTTAGGTAATAGCCTTGTGACATGATTGTCTAGCTTCTTGTTTGCTGCACTTTCATCCATGAGAACTGCTTCAAAAAGCAGCTTTCTCTCAATATTAAAAATTTACTTGTACAGTTACACAACAGCCCCCCCTCCCCATCCTGTGCCATGTGTAACATTGCCATCTAGTGACACACTGCTAGCATGTTTTCTGCTGATAAACTATTCTCAATCATTTTTTCTCAATTTCATTTTTTCTGGCTCAGTGTATTTGCTTAGAGTTAATAAAAGGTTATTCAAACCATTAATGTAGTTCAAATAATAAAGAAAATTTTATTATTTATTGATTTCAGAATATTTCTCACTGTGTGTTTGCATTTCCATGACTAGCTCTTCAGCAGTCTAGCTGGTACCTTTTAATACTGATAATAGAAAAGACCTTTATACTAGTAAGAAGTGTAAATTAGTATTTTCTCTTTCAGAAAGAGATCGTGCAGAACTGTTTACATAGTTGCAAACCTTGTTGTTAGTTCCCTGAATAGGCATATACATTTTTGCTGGTTTGACATTTTAAATTAAACCTTCTGCTGCTGTGTCTTACATACCATCTCTTTTATCAATACCAGGTACTTTCAAAACAATAAACCTAAGAACTGAGTCTAAGTTAAGATAGACTTGAGCCAAAAATGAATGGGTTTATGCTGAAGATCAGAAACCTAAATGCACTGTTGGGTTACAGCCTTCTCTCAAGGAGAAGTTCATCCCAGCAGATCAGGTGAAAAAGGTGCCACAACCTCACCTCAAAACGTCACTGCAAACGTCCTGGAACAGGACTGAGCAACAGAAGCTGCTCCAGCACCATCTTGCTAAAGCAATAAAAGCTCTACAAAGACACAGTCAAACCCCAAACTGATGATAACCTTGGCATGGTTCCTCCCTTCAGCTTTACAAGCCCTGTGGTGTGCCCCCCAGCCCTCCCAGCTGTGGGGAGATTGCCTCTGGTACTGCCTCTGGCCACTCTCATGACAGGTTTATAGCTAAAAAGCCAAAAGAGGAGCCAAAAAGAGGATGTTTCCAAAGGACACGTGATAGTTTGCACAAAAATATGGTTGACAGGGTTAACATTACCTGCCTCTTGGTGTATTATACAATCCAAACAATCTTTGAGATTTTGCTACTCTCCAGAAGTTATTTTGTACACATGTTGGCAGGGTGGGATGTCGTGAGTTGTTTTAGGCTTTGGACCTAGTCACTGAAGGCAACCATTTAACTGGACTTCTTGAAGTTCAGAGATGAACGAATGAGGTCCTAACAAAAGAAATGGAAACCTAACCATTGGCAAAAAAGTAGTGCTGACCAGCACAAGCTGCTAAGTCCACTGATAAGCAGATTCTCTCTGCCTGACAAAAGGAGTCATTGTATGCTATTCGTTCACAGAAAAACTGTTGGATCAGTAAGCTCTTTAAGCTTACTTGGTGCAACAGAGGGACCAACTCTTGGCCCAGGACGTGAAAGGGGGAGGAACTGTGTGAGATTTTCTTCCAAGTCTCTTTCCTTTACACAGAGTCATCCTCTTTCATATCTTATCTGAGCACTATCAATCTGAGGTATTTTCAAAGTGGTTTATGAACACTATTCATTCCTATTTATACAGATCTAGTCTTTGTCTTTCCATCCTGTTTTTGATCAAAAATGTTTTTCCAGTGCTTGTACATGGGAGAAAACCCCACAACATTCTGGAACACTACAAAAAAAGCCCAAGAGATGTAGTCTTCAATTTTTCTTTTACATATCTATGTCTATCTATTTATCTGTATAACATAACATTTTCTTATAGCAGTTATTTCAGTCCTTTTTATTTGCAGTAGCTAAAGTTGGGAAGGGATAGGATAAAAATGGTAGTTTGCTTCTTGTACAGTGGGAACTGTCAAGGAAGCAGTTCTCATTTCATGCTCAGTCTTTTCTGTTGTTTTTTTTTTAACCAAGGCTGCTGACTTGTATCTTGTCTGCTTGGGAAGCAGCTGTTCCCACTTAGCAGGAGTAGATGCTCAGAACAGACGTTTACCTTAAAGAACGGGTCAATGCGGTTATCTGTATAAAAATACCACCCTACTTCAAAGGACAGCTATTCCTGCTCCACTGTCCAAATATTTACCAAAAATATTTTTATTTTGTTTCCTACAGGAAACATTTAACAGGCAGTTAATAAATGCACTGAAATTGCCTTAAACATATTCACTACAACAGTGGAGCTTCAGAAAGAAGATGATGTTGCCCAGTCTTGTCATTCCTTGCAGCAACCTTACCCATACTATTAAAAATTGAAACATTTTATTTATATTCCAATGAATTAGGTTTCAAAGTGTTTGTGAGACAACCAACTCCTATATATTTTAAAACTCTGTATGACAGTTTTGTCATCTGCAACTTCGTGTTTGGTCCATGAAAGATCTGTAGAGGAGCCAAGAATAATATCCCAGAGTCTTGAGTCTGTCACAGACTTTAACTGTAAGGATTTTCTCATTTTCAACAAAAGACTGGTCAAGTCCCAGGGATAAACTCAAGAGCACTATCGTAAATGTCACCAGACATCTGCTGTACAGACATCGAGAACACAAATGCAAGGATGTCACTTGTGTACACATGTACATAACTGACTAATTTTTACCATATTATATATGGCATTCATAAATATATAAAATATTTTTTAAAAAATTATGTCACAGTAGGATTAAGCCCATGACTGTCTAATTCAAAACACCCTGAAAAGTCATTCTTTAAATTAAAATTTCTTAAGTCTAATAGTTAAAAAGTTCCTATAACAATAGCATTATATATCTAAATTTAAAATCAAAGCTTCTTATACATCCTACTGTGAAAATGGACACTTTTCAAGCTCGGTTCTTTTGTGAAGTGAATGACTGACATCTGCTGGTAAATATACATACCGTATCTTGTTGAATTAAACTGTCTTCAGTTTTTAGACTAAGGAAGATGCTTTAGAATATGCAATTTATTCAGAAAAATTAAAAGTAAATTATATAGATAAAAGATTAAAACTATTACAATCAAGATGTAATGAGGTTTCAAAACTGAACTGCATCAATATAATTTTTACTTGTTAGATTCAAGATAATGAGTTCCTTAGAATTTTCTACAAAGTTTCTCTGCAGGAGTGATCAAATGCAGTACTCGAAAAACCCAATTTTTCCCCAACATGATGTTTGTACACATTTTTTAAAATAAACTAGTAGAAGCAATTCTAGTGCTATTGCCTTGTCATTTTGTTTAGATTGAACATTTTTCAGACAGCCATTTCGACACTATTCTGTAATATTTCGAGCATGCTACCAGAAAACAATTCCTAGTTGAAACAACAGGAATGCCCATTAAAATACTGACTTACATAAGTTCCATCTGTGACAAAGGCTACAAAATATGTTTTTATTTAAGAAAGACTTCTTCAGAGCCAGAAAAAACACGAGAGAAAACAAAGGATATTGCTCTAGAAAAACCTGCAAAGGGAACAGCTCCAGAACTGATAAACTGAAGGCTTTCAGTTTTTCACTCTTTCATGTGTTACACTGTTCTTTTTCAAAAATCTGAGGAATTTTTAGTATTAATAAGTAGGATTAAATTTTACAGTATCCAAGTACCTGTGATTTTACAATGCAACTTTGTAACACCATGTCTCGGAAAAATACAAGCCAGAAAATAATTTTGTGCATGAAAGGGGGAGCACATCAGAATTAAAATAATCCTGCTGGATCACAACTAGAAAATAGGAAGGAAAATACACAGGAAAATGGGAAGCTCTAAAATATTCTATGAATTCTTTAATACGGAGGTAGCAAAAAAAAAAAAAGCTTTCTTGGACAAAGTTTAGAGGGGAAAAACGTTCAGAACTTCAAAAGTCAGAGACCTTTACTGAAAGCCTATGTGGATATCAAATACCAGAACTCCTTCTTCAGCTGCAGAAACTGATCCTTCACTCCAAACAAAAATAAAATTTTATTTGACAAGGTTTTCTCTTGTAAAAAACCAGTAAAAGCTATTGCCTCCATCCCTTCTTGTTTTCTCATTTTCCCTCCGTAGCAATAAAAACAAATATAATTAAAATCTGGTAGAATATCTCTTGAATGCCTATATCATAACAGGTAATTCTGGTGTTGTGCAACATAAACACTATAGTTTGCTACAACACCACCCAAAAGAGAGCATAAAAGAATTACTGTAAATCTAATGGAAAATGTGTATCAGTTTTCTTACTGTAAAATATCTGAAATTCTCTTTGTCAGAAGGAAAACAATGAAAAAAATAGTGAGAGAGAGGAAAAAAAAGACAAAAATAAAATCAGAGCAGGCAAAAAAAATTCCCTTGTTGGCTCCAGGAAAATAAGTAATTTACACCTCCCATAGCTCTCAGGAGCAAGTGTGAACTGGTGTTGCACCCAGTAGAAGTGGGCAGACAAGTCTCAGTGTTTAATGATGGTTCTCTGACACATAAGCAGCACTGAAATAAAATTGCTGAAGTTTGCTGGTGCTGACCAGTTCCTGAAGGACTACACTGAGCTACAGATATGCACATATACCACACATATTTATTGTGTCTTCCTGAAAGAATAATAGGTTGTTGCGTAGAATGCAAATGGAATTTCCCAAATTTTTTCTTTAATATTAAAAATTAGAAATTTTATAGTAGTTGAAAATTTTCTCTTCCTGAAGTAAGGAGACCATTAAAAAAGCAAGATGACTAATGAACTCATGACATTACTAATATGCCAAATATCCAGGAAAAAAACAGACATAGCTTATCTGAAGACACACATTGACCTTGAATTGATGGGTTCCTACATGAAATTATCTGACTTTGAGGAGTGGCCAACTGTCCATTCTGAGGAAATCAGCATCTGCTTTTCAAATTTCTGATCAATAACTTATAAAAATGGGGGACACGGAAAAATAACAGTCACAAAGTCAAAGACCATACCTATATGCTTTTATATCACAAAAAGTTTCATCACCTTTTATATCAATATCTTTTGGAAGATTTAAAAAATTGCAAAGAGAAATACCATCCATTTAAAGAAAATGAAAAATGTTAAATCTGAAAACCCTTTTACCTGAAAGACTGCAGACACAGTATAGCTCAACATTATTCTAAAACAACAAAACAGCATGCTAGGGAGCTGCTCTGCCAGTCTCTCTATTTAATCGTTATGTTTTGTAAACAATAAAAAAGCAAGGAAGCGTTGCAAGTCATCTTGTTGAGATGGGAAAAAAACATTAAAATCCACAGCATATATCCTCTATCTGTGTCAAAGATGTTACTTTGAATTAGAAAGCTAAGTGCCAGCACTCTTGAAACAGCACAGAATTCTGCTTTTAGACTTTCCAAACAAGATTATGAGAGACACATTTCACTTTCTTGCAACATTCACTTTACATCCTGTCATAGAGCTGTTCTCCAAATATAGAATTGTTATAAACCTTATCACATAGTCAAAGGTTTAAGTTACTGTCTAGATATGAGAAATATTTTTTGTTTTCTTTTTTTTCCCTTCTCCATTTGACAGAAATATGGCTACTCTAGATAACAGAGCATCAAAGAACCATTGACTAGTCTCTGCTTTTTCTAAGATGCAGCACTACTTCAACTTTGAGCTTTTCAGAATTTTTATTTCATCCATCTTCTTGAATTTCTAGGAATTATAAGCAATACAATTCTTAAACCCAAGAGTGAAAATCCACATCTACAAGAAGTATAAAATATTTATTGACCTTATTCATGTGACTTTCTACCTGTACAGTACCACTGTTTTCAGAGACTTACGCCAAATTGCATGTAACATTCTCCAGCCACTTCCAGCTTGATAGGAAAAATTTCCCTTTTAATATAACTATTGGCAAAAAGCACTTGAACATCATTAAAAAGCAGTATTTGTAGGACTTGTTTCTCAGCCCAGGACTATTACAGCATCAATTTGTTCAGTTGAAATACAGTTTCAGATCTATACTTAACATTATGCAGATGCAATTGCTCATGTTCTTATGCTGCGTGGATTTATGTAATAGGATACCTAGAACAAGACTGAATTAAATACAAGAAGCTTGCATTAACTGTGAAGAATATAAATATTATATAATCATACTGATCATTAAATCAACATTTTACCATTAAGAATCACAAAGACTATAAAGCCAGTCACAGTCCTCTCTAAGTTCTTCATTTAATCCGTTGTTCAAGACCTTACTATTTTGGTTTCTAATAAAGATTAACTGGATGATGTGGTGGGAAATTTGAAGCAAATATTCAATTACAAGTACTACATAAACAAATTTATTTTTATTATCTGATATTGCATTCTGCTTTTTGTGTGTACACAATTAAAAGAAATCTAAATAGCAATAAATCTAAGAATATAAGTGATCATCCCTTCATCTATTCTTATCTCCTAGTTACCCCAGAACAAAAAATAAAAACACTTTGGTTACAGATTTCATTTAACTTTTCTTAGAGCTACTACTACCAGCTTGGTGCTTCTAAGACTGCATTTGGCAAATAACACTTTGTCTCTAAAGCATTTTATAGTGTAAGACTATAAGAGTAGTGAATAGCATGAGAGCCAGGAAATTGTAAAAGAAAAAACCTCCAAACCACTCCCCCTCTAAATCATGAAGCCCAACCCATCTTCTAGTCTGATATTGAAAAACTTAAGCTACTGTCTATAATCTTCCGATAGTTTTACACCTATCTTTGAGTATTTTCCCCTTTATGGATCTATCCTCCATAGCTCATTAATAGCACAGAAGACAGTGTCAAAGGCTTTACTTCAGTCAAAATATCTTGATACAGTGTTCCCTATTTCTAGGAAAGCTCCTTTGATTAATTCTTCAAAGCCATTTTACTCTTAAATGCCTTTGGAAGGACAAGTCCTAAGGAGATACTTGTTTTAGGAGTAACACTTGACAATCCAGAGAGGTGACAGTAAGGCCAAGTTCACTGTTCATGTGGATCAAAGCTTGTGAAGTGACACAGTCCTTACAGTGAGCTCAGATAATGCAACTAATGAGACAAACATAAAGTAAAATAAAACAAAATTAAAACAAAAAACCCAAACAAATTAAAAAAACCCCACCCAAATCCCAGAAACACTTCAGCAGCCACAGACAATCTCAACACTGTTACTTGCCAATCACAGAATATTCTGAGTTGGAAGTGACCTACACGGATCATCAAGTTAAGCTAGTTTTACCTCAATCTTCAATTACTACTTTAGACAAAAAAAGAGGTTTTTGTATGCCTCTCATAATTACATTTAACACCAAACATTCTTACAGGCAACTGTTTTTCACACTTAAAACAAAAACTCATTTCTGAGTTGGTCCTCCATAGACACTCCCAACCCTCTCTTTCTTATCATAGCTACCACCACACTGAAACCTCGCCTGTGTACCAAATCCAACCCACTTCCCTCAGCACAAGCACTCAGGACCATAAAAGCCTCTTGGAAAACAAAAACTAAACCCCATTAAATCAAGAAGAAACACCAAGCAAGGAGGCAGACTATACAAATAGCACTGTACCTGCTGTCCCCATTGCAGCACAGAAGCAAATCCCTGCATGTGGCACCCAAAGCCAACTTCTGCAAAGGGAATCCCCAGTTAGGAGATTTCAATTATCCCTTTTGCCTACTGACCACCTGTGCAGCCAGCTGGTAGAACCTGTGGTTGGTTTATCACGTGCCACACCGGCAACTCGAGTTCCCTGGGGGCAGTATTTTTAAAAAGGTCACTTTGCAAAAGCATTTCCAGTATTCTTAAAAATGTCAGCATCATTCCAGAAATAAATATGTATTTTTCTTGTAAAGCACTTGGAAATATTTATATTACAGCTGCAAAACACATGACAACTGCTGTTAACAAAATCAGGGGTATAATATAAACGTGTCTTCAAATTACAAAAATCCTTGCTCACTATCATAGTCCTCTAGCACTAGAAATTTGTATATTCTCTCTAATTAATTTCTGCCAGTTTTATCACTTTAAAGGAATGCCAGCTATTTATTCAGAATTTATGTGAGTAGCACTAATGAGCACAAGGGAATGCAGCTGAGAAGCAGAGGAGAGTTCCAGGTGACTTTGGTGTCTGTGATTAGCCCTGAGTTGGTTTTCTGCTTATGTTTTCTCAATAGTTTATGCATAGAAGATTTAGAACTTCATTATCAGACCATTAATGGCTAGTGAGGAGGAGCAAAGAAAGGGAAATAGAGTGGTGCGGAGAGGGAAAGAAAAAATCTGACCATGGGAGGATGAGATAGCCATTCTGGACATGCAGATGGTTAGAGGCATGGCTGAGAGAATTGAGTTGTTCACCCTGGAGAAGGCTCCAGGGAGGCCTAATTGACGCCTTTCAGCACTTAAAGGGGGTCTATAAGAAAGATAGAAAAGATTTTAGCAAGGCTTGTTGCAATAGGACAAGGGATAATGGTTTTAAACTGGAGGAGGGTTGATTTAGATTGGATATAAGGAAGATGCCTTTTTATGATGAGGGTGGTGAAACTTTAGAACAGGCTGCCCAGAGAGGTGTTAGGTCTCTGGTGTTCCCATCTCTGGGAACATTCACTGTCAGGTTGGATGTCAGACTCTGAGCAGCCTGATCTGGTCAAAGATGTCTCTGATTATGACCGGGTGACCTTTAAAGGCCCTTTCCATCTCAAACTATTCTATGATTATTACTATGACACAGTATTAAGGAAAACAAAAACTTGAACAGAATACTTACTTCGTCTTTACCCACGCCCCATCTTCAATAATGTGCCAACTCAAAAAAATGGTCCCAGGGAAGTGGTGGAGGGCACCAGAGTTTGATACAGGAACCATTTGGCTTGTTCAAGCTAAGTTTTTGTTTGATAAAAATATGCCTGATGCGACTACTGTAATAAAAGCCCTTACCAATGTGTGTAGAATGGGACTCTTCAGGCTAAAGGCTATTGGCTTGTTTGTTGGAATGAACAGTTTAAAATGTTTTAAAAACAGTTTTTAAATGCTTTACGGAAAAAAATCCACCTCCTTCCCAAAATAAAAGAAGCCAAATAAACCAGAAGAACTTTTCTATGTATTTTCTGACACAAATTTGAAGTAAGATTGCTCTCCAGTACCTGAATTTTCCATTTAAATAGCTTTCATTTTACAGAACTGTTCCTGCAAAATCTATCATCTTGAAAAAGTTTTTAGAAGAGTAACATTTTCAACATTTGGAAGTCTATTTGAATCTGGCTGGTAAGCAATATATTAGCTAGCTTTAATTTCATTGTTCAGAAAACCTTATTAAAAGAATAAACAACTGTTAGATGTATTTTCTCTATGTCTATTTTCAATATCTACTGTGACAATCCATTAATAAGGTTGTATGAGCAGGGGAGCAGAGCTCTAAATATAGATTTTTAAAAGCCATTTTCCTTTCCTGAATAGGGCTTTCAGTGTTGCGCTGCATGATTTTGACGGCAAACGGAAACCCAGGCTACCTTAAGAATTTCCATTTCTCAGTCCTTACACAAGAACTGTCTCCAGAACCTCAATAAAAGATTGCTATCTGAAACGCATTATAAGTGTTTTCAGTTCACACTTCCACAAAAGGGTTTCAAGCCTTCTCCCATATAATAAATTACTTGTCAGGTAACTTGTTTGTACACATCACTACATAAACCACCAATATTTAGTTAGCAACACATCAGAGAGAACAATCAGCTGCCAGCAATAATATTACTTCTTTTTATAAGAAGTATAAGAACAGACAAGAGGAAGTAAATGCCATTTGTTTCCATAAAAGCCTGTTCTTTTTATAAATGGTTTGCTAATTGTCACAAGGAAATACAGTAGCTTTTACTTTTTGAAAGGCTTTTTACTTTTTTATAGAGAGCCTCTGAGGAATTTTCCTCCTTGTACCCTGAACCAAGAAGAAAGGAGATAAGCCTGTCCTACTTGGTGGCTCAGAAAAGCCAGCTATTACAGCATCGTTAAATGCTCACCTGTACTGGCCTTTCCCTCAGGATAAACCCAGTTTTCCTCTCTGAGAACTTGAACTCCATGATGGTTTCTTCTTCATCCCTCTAACATAATTTCTCTTCAGTGGGAAAGGGTAGTAAAGCTTCAAGCATCACATTTGAAAGCTACAGTTTTAGTGTCTTAAAATTCTGGTACTGTCTGCTGGGAGGAATATACCACTTTGGATTAAAGAAGACAAATTTCTCCCCGATGTTTTTTGACAGCAGATCCTTGTCTTTGCGGTTAAAGCTTCTCTTTAAGAGACAGCCATTATATTTATTGGAAGAGTACTGCCGAAGGAATGCAGCGCACAGGTGGAATGCCAAGCCACAAGAAATGTTTCAATAAACATTTCAGGAATATAATTTATGAACAAACCAATCACGTATTTGGCAATTTAAAATACAACTCCACAACTTTGCCCAATTACTCCTAAAAACATTTTGTTTTCCTTCTGTATGACAGTTTTAAGTTCTCTATAAGTCTTTAGAGCAATATACACGTTTGATACCAAAGCACAAAAAAACCCAGTATGTATTTCAATGTGCTGATTATGCTAATCTCTGGGAAACAGTACAAGTTCGGAGAACTGAAATTCATGTAAATATGCTGCATATAAATGAAAAATTGTCCTAAAATATTCCTATGAAAATCACGTTTGAGTTTTTGCACTTAAAATTTTCTGCCTGTGAAGACAAAGCACTTTTGGAAAATTTTTTCAACATCTCTTTGATACACCAACTTGATGAATATACCAGATAGTCACTTAGGGATAATTCACAAATATTAAACATGCCTTTTGAAAAGCAAGTTAGTTCCCTCAAAATCCATCTGCTCTTGGGTGAACTCAAAACAAAGGGGGAGATTCTGCTCCAGTCTTTGCATCTCTTCTTTTGCAAGGTTTGTCACACTGCAATTCTCATTATTTTTTCTATTTTTTCTGATTTAGAGTATTAAAAACCTCAGTTGTAATTTCAGACTTAGTTTCCTCTTTTTCAAAGTTCCCAGCACATTTAGAACATTCCATATCTGTCAATTAACTTCTGTCATACTTTGTTTCTAGATATATGTGTGCATTAAGAACTACGCCAGGAAAGTGATTGCAGCGCATGCTCCTTCTGGATATACGATGATCTAAACCCACTAGTTGATCAGTATAAATCATCGTTATTGCCAAGAGGCAACCCTGATACCCTGTTCCTTCTGTCCTCCCAACTGTGAGCATTCACAGCTGTAGCTGAGTGAAGGAGGACACAGAGCAGGATGTGCAGCCACAGAGATGCCACTTTTACAGCAGAGGTGCTGACTGAAACTGCTACACACTGCTTCCTACCCTTCCTGGCTGATACAAATCAGGATGACTTGCAGGTAGACTCGTGTCAATACTCAAGCTGGTAAATCTGTCACAATTACTCCACCTTACCATGGGGAAATCCTCTATTTTTTAAATGGTTTCACAGACTGTTTTGGACAACATCTGCCCCACTCCTTGCTATGGACGATCCCCTCTAATATTAGTTGTCTCAATCCCTTCTAAAACAAGCACGTTCGTTCTTTCTGCTGAGCAGATCCCAAAAAAAAATCAAGAGATTTGTTTGTACACAGCCTTTCTTTACCTAAAGCTTTTACTTTTATTACTGATTATGCTTATGTCTTATGCTGAAAGTCTTAAGACTCATGCTGAATAGATTTCTTTTTATTCTTCCAGTTTGCTGCATTATAAGCAGTTATTAAAATGATCTATAACACAGAACTGGATGGGCTACATCAGTGACACTGAAAACAAGATCAACAGGCTGGCTGATAGATAATGAACTCAGTTTTCCATGTAGCTGTTGGCAGTCCTAGAAAGGACCAAGCTTACCCTACCATAACATGCTAAGCAGGCATTTAGCAAAATGCCATAAAACAGGATAGCTGTTTCCTTCAGGCACTCCCAGAAACTGGCTCCAAAAGGTGTATTTGAGTTCTACAAATAATAAATAACTATCACAGTACTTAAAAAAAGCCCGAACACAGGAAGATTATCTTCTGGTTTAAAAATATTTATTTAAAAGAAAAAGAGATCTATACCCAGATGGCCAGGAAAAAAAAATAAAAAATAATCCTCATTTTCCCCCCCT
Source organism: Pseudotriccus pelzelni (assembly GCA_035584735.1). NCBI lineage: Eukaryota > Metazoa > Chordata > Aves > Passeriformes > Tyrannidae > Pseudotriccus > Pseudotriccus pelzelni. Next base: position 37,671,136 of record JAWMRA010000130.1, on the reverse strand, counting down.
CAAAACCATTACTCTGCAAATTACCTTTCCCTCAAGTTTCAGCTTCAATGTTTTATTACAAAAAAACCAAATCTGAACTTTAATTTCCTTTTTCTATGCTGTTAGACCTGAGGAAATTAAGTTCCTTTCACCAAAAAGTTGCATGGGATGCAAGAAGAAACCGCAATAAAATGTATTCACAATATACAAGTATAAAAATATCTTGCTTATGATTCAGTACTATAATTTAATAACTTTTTGTTGTTTCATAGGTATCTGGGAAAGGTACAGACACATGTCCCGATCCTGTTACAAGAGGTAGAATGCCAGCATTTGGTACAACATTCCAGGAAAGAGTCAAAGTGATGTTCCTGTTTCCCCTGCAAAAGTAACAAAGACTATCAGCACAAATACTCAACCAATTTAATTAACAGTTACTAATATTAAATACACTAGGATACAGACTGTTTTTCTGGTCCATTAACAATAAGCTTTTTAATTTTATGTAGTTACTTCATGAAGCAATACCTACCTTTTTTTTTTTTACTTAACTCCTTTGGAGTTGAGTGCATCACAGAAACAATTCTACACAGAAAATAATATTGAAAGCAGAAAGATGCAACAGGCTGACAAAGTATCAAATAGAATATATGTATCTTACCATACCAATAAACATGCATATAAAATACAAGCTATGCAAGTAAATCAAGATGCCATGAATAAGAGCAATAAAAAAAATATTTACTTACTTGAGACCATTTCCATCATCAAAGAAAAAGTACTTTGACTTCATGTCTTTTAGGGACAGCCTTGGGTTATCTCCTCTCAACATGATCTTGTCCCAAAGGACCACTTGATTTAGAGCCTAAAAATACAATTACAATTAAGTCAGAAAGGTACTTTATAGGATCACATTCAGACACTGGAATTTCATAGCATTATTTATCTGAAAACCCTGAAGTACATGCTTGCAATTCATAACTAATTTAACAAAATAATGCCTTACAGAGGGGGAATCTAGTACTGCTACACAGTGAAGTGTGGAACAGAATAAACGAAAACAACAAGGAACACCTTAATAAAATACAAGAAAGCAATTTTAAAAAGTCATAAGCTTCCGAAGACTTACAAAGAATGATGGGTTTTCCTTTTGAATTGCAAAGGTAAATTGCTTTTAAAGCAGTATTTATAAATAAGGTACTTAAATTGAGCTATCATCGCTCTACCTAGGCATTTAACATTTTTCCAACTTTAAAGGAAGAAATGTCAATTTTGAATTGCAAATGTAACCCCCTGCCCCCCCCCAAAAAAAAAGTAGTGAGATAGTTTTGTGCAGCAACTTAAGAACATCCCTAGGCTTTCACTATATCCTTGCAACATGACCACAGTAGCTTTAACTCGAATTCAGTGGCACCATGGCAGCATGGTATTTCATTAAAATAATTTTTCCATAGGCTGTTCCATACAGCTCCTATCAGGTCAGTGAAGAGGGTCTTCAGCTACCCAAAGTAAAGCATCAGTGGCAACTTCAAGGATGCAGCAAGGCCAATTATTTTAAGTATGACAAGGTATGACATGAATTACAGGCCTACACTAACTGGTATTGGTAAACACTTCTGTGATCTATGAACCCTCCATACCAAGCCAGACCAAAGCCACTATATCTTGTTTCTAACTGAAGTCATCTGCAGACTGTTAAGAAAAAGTCAAATGGATAGAGAAAATAAGTGAAAAAACTCATTTACAGTACACTATTGCAAGTGTATTGCAACACAAAGCATGTGCTACTTTTCTCCCATTCTACTAGGCACATATCAAGTCAGGTTTCATGAAGGTGAACTTCCCACCCTGCAGTTAAACTGTCAAGAAAATAACAATCATGAAGGCCAGTAAAAACAGCCCAAGCTAGTAGGAAATGCTGGTGCCTTAATTCTTCCTAGCAGAACTACAGAAAGTTTAAAAATAGCTATAGTACTAAAATGGGTAATTGCCTCAACCTTCTTTTTGATACTTACATTGTTTTTCGTTGAATATTCTGCAGACAAATATAGAAACAATTGTTTAACATTCCAGTCAAATATACTCTGCAGATGTATGAGAGTTAAGAAAAATACCATATTGTACTTAAATAACCTTGTTTTACTTTTCCTGATCTAAACAGACTATGATAATTACAGTAAGTTCTTACCTTTCAATATACCTCATCTTATTCGTAAATCAGAGCACTTCCATATATTTTAATTTTATTAAAGTGACAGGCTTTTAGTTGGTGTTCTATTTCTCCTCCAATAATTTAAGTGTTCTGTATTAGACACTGTAGCTAGTAACCAGAATCCTTGGCTAGACAACCTATTATAAAACCTTAAACATAAAAGGCACAAAAGAATTCTTCAGTAAATATCCACAAGGTAATTATTTATACTATCAGAGAACCCTAGTATCCAATTGTGGATTGAAATAAAGTATCATTAAACAATATAATAAGAAACAATATGAAATTAGCAGAGTGTAGGGTATTCAAAGAACTTCTAATACCCACACTGGAGAATTTAGAAGCTGGAAAGTATTTAATAGTGGAAAGGACACCTGAAATTAGATTACTTACTAACAACAAAGAAAGCTCATTAGACTGGAACAAAACTCTGTTCGGATTTTTGATCAACAGTAAAGAACTGATGACTGTCATTTGAGACTGTCAGTGTCATAATGCTAGGATTCTAAATAATTGTCTGCTTATTTAATAATAAAATGCACCATGTGTGACTACTAAGGAAAATACTTTTAACATTCAATAAAGACTAGCTGTAAATCAGCTAATCTCAGTGCTCTTCAGTATTCTATTTGTCATTTTCTCAACAGATTCCCTAACTAGCCTCAAAATCTGTTGTATCATCTTCTACTCACTCATCTCAAGACTAAATCATGTTTTTAAGCTATTGATTCAAAAGGCAAGAAAGGAAATTATTTAACTGCTGTCATTGCAAGAATATGTACAGCTATTTTACTTGAACATTTTTTGTCATCTAGCTGAAAATAACAAACAAGATTCTGATGATTTCTATCACAGGAGGATTTCTTATCACTTGCAAAAAGTTAGCAACAACTTAAGTAAACTGAAAGGAGTTGGTGAAAACTGTATCCTCCCCTTTTTTTTGCCTAGTTTATTTTTCTAACTGTCATAATCTTTCCCAGGACTAACAATTTGTTTCCCGTAGTTAAGAGAGCCCATGCATTTCTTTAAAAATATTGATCAAAAAACCCTACCAGATAGTTGAATTTTACAGCTCTAAACACTGCAAGGTTTACTTATGCCAGGCATGAAAGATAAAGTCAAACTCTTTATAAAAAAAAAATAAAAATTACTGCTACTATTAGAAGTCATTAAACCATGGAATCTTTATACCCAGACATTGCAGATTAATCCTTGTATGAGAACATTTCTTTTAGGGGTCCTGTCCTGCCTTGCTCTGCTTCCCCCTATATACACTGCATACAAATCCATGCATCTATTTTAGCATTTCAGTCTCTGATTTTAATTTCAGAGGTAAAACTCAGACTTAGGAGCTTACCTCTCCTACTTCCATCTGATAAAAAAGATAATCCTCTTATTCCTGTGCAAGACAGACCTGCAAAAATCTGATTTAGTCTGTTTATCTAGAATTCATATCAATGTTGTATTTTGTGTGGTTTGCTTACAGAATGTAGTGTTCTTCAAAACAGGAAAAACAAAACACAGAGGTAATCAACGTCTTGCCTAACAGTGACAAAAAACAGCAGACAGGGAAAAATCTCAGGAATCTCAGCCCAGCTGCAAAGCAAGGCTTAGTGTAATCACCTGAGGTAAAGCATGCTGCTCATTATTGGGTACTGACTTCTGTAGAAAAACACAGTATTTTCTCAAGAGCCTAAATCCTAAGAATTTAGTGTCTAAAAACTTAACATAAACAAATGAAAAAACCACAGAAATACCCACAACACAATCATCTCCCCAGTAAAACCCAGACTAAAAGGGAAGCAAAGAAATACAAAAGAAAACTGCAAAACTGTAATAGCAATTGAGAAAGAAGACAAAAATAATGTGATAAATTTTGTAGTACATCATATGCTTCCCAATGAATTTCATACTATTCAGTGCTAAAGATTAGAGCGTACAAACATCTAAGCAAGTAAAGAATTACAATGGTTTTTTTAGTTTTAAAAGAAGACAGGTATTTCTATGCAACTATAGCTGGAACTTTGAAAGTCTCATGACAAAACGAGTTTGAAAGGTACGTGAGTTTCTAGATTTGGTATGACAATCACAATAGTATGCTATATAAACTCTATCATTAATTCACTCCTCAAACCACCAGTATAAACTTCACTCAACAGTAATACTGTCCAAATATTAAATTGCACTTGCCATTATTAGATATATTTAAATATTATTATAAATTATTGTATAAACATATAAATAAATATAAATATATAAATTTTAAATTAAATATCACTATTTTAAAAGCAGGCATTAAAAAGAGAAAACAACTTGTCATCTACTAGAGACTGAGCAGCTATTCTGAGTTCTATTTCAATGCCATAGCAATGCAGAATACTACTTTTTCCTGCTCTAAATTTTTATTTTAAGATAAATTGATAGTTTCCCCAAGTCCTGCATATTTGAAGACTAGAAGGTAACAAAAATATACATCAAAGAGTTCTTATTTCAAAAGGTTAGAAAACCATTTTTTCCATTAAGGATATCTGCAGTAATGTCAAATGTGACGAATCCCAGATCACTTCTTTCTCTAGGTCCAGTGAAATCTTCTACATTTTTTCTAAGACAAAACAAAACACAAGATTAATCTTTCTCATTATTAGTCTTTTACAGACTACATAAATTATGATTCTTATTAGATATTTCCCTCATCCACTTTCTGTATTTTGTTTTAAATACTTTTGGCTAAAACATAATCAACACTATAAACTATGACCTACCTTGCAGAAATTAAGATGTCCCAGTTTTGAATTACAGGCCTTGCCAGCGTAGCAGTCTAAGATATACATGTAGCCTACAGACCTCTCTCTCTTGGGGACACATTAGGTAAGAAAAACATCACCAAAACTTCCCAATTTAAGTCTTGCTATGAATTTCCATCCCTTTGCAAAAAGCAGTATCTTTTGAAGTAGTAAACCTTATTAAGCACTTGACTTCACTTCCTAATCACTGTCAATCTCATGCACTAGCGGGCCCTAAGGCTGGGGTCTGCAGAATGCAGAAATTCAAGGCAAGTAACTGAAGCGTAACATGTCTCAGTAATACCAGATCTGTGCACCACAGACAGCACTAGCAATGTAAGTTTCATCCAAATTAGGCATTAGCATGGTAACTCATATACACTGAGCTCACCATAACACTCAAAAATATGCTTTTTACGCCAGTTTTATGCTGTTTGCAATCCTCAGTCTAGCATAAATACGAAGTTTCTTTTCCTGTGGTATTAAACCAGTCTGAAAGGTGATGGCAGTCCTCACTCTCTATTTGCATTCATCTCCCTTCTCAAATCCCGCTGCTAGCCATTCACTGCTGCCATTTACCTTCCTGTGGCTCCAAAGCTCCACAGAACCACTGAAAGGTCTGGGTTGAAAGGGACCTTTAAGATCACATAGTTCCAACCTCCCTGCCGTGGACAGGAACACTTTTCATTGAACCTGGTTGCCCAGAGCTTCATCCAGCCTAGCCTTAAACACCTTCAGGGATGGGCTGCTTTATCTCACTAATCTGGGTCAAAACTAACCACACAAAAAAACACTAGCTGAGTTAAAGCAGCTCAGTGAAGCATCCTATGAGCCCGATTCTCCCCTGGAGCTCTGGTAAAGGGCCATGTGGCCACCAGCGGAACCAAAAACCTCCACTCTTTGGTGGCAGTAGCAGCTGCTGTGAAACCATTGCCTTAACCTGGCGGAAGTTTCCTATGACAAAGCTTCCCTTCCGAGAAAGAAAACCTGTCCTAGTTAGAACAGCTGGGACCAATTCATCACTGGATGGGTGTCACCCACATCTATGTATTCTATAGCCCTCCATGCCATTTCCCAGAACCTGTTATCAATAGAGCATTCACACCCTCTGC
>JAWMRA010000130.1:37598263-37664950 GCA_035584735.1 Pseudotriccus pelzelni | reverse complement strand
TAGAACGTAGGTGGATTGCCTTACAGGGCTAACGAGTTCCACCTGCCCGGGGAGTGTCCCTGGCTGGGAATCGAACCTGGGCCTCGGCGGTGAAAGTGCCGCATTCTAACCACTTGGCCACCAGGGGCTAGCTTCTCAAAATATATGATACTGTTTTTGCAGAACTGGAAGCTTAATATGCCCTGATTTCTTCTAGGCTTAAAAAATGTCTACTCTTGAATGAGCATAGCAAGTTCTAAGCTACCCATCTTTGTTGTCTCTGCTTTGGCCAGGCATGGTAGGAAAGCTCAGTACACTAGTTATTCCTAGTTATGCTAAATTAAGACATCCACAGGGTTGTGGTAGTTCAGAACTGGCGTCCTCATCTTCTTTAAGGATCATGAGACTGCTGCATACTATAGAGCCTTCTGTTTCCTTACACTGAGTGCTTCTTGGATGGACACAAGAAACTGGTCCATTAAATACAGCTCATGAATAGGAAATAATGCTGTGTTTCACTGTTAGAGATCCATTATTAGGAAAGCTTGATTATGTTTTGAATGGTAGTGAATGATTAGAGTAGTTTCTGTGTTTATTTTATTCTAACAAGTTGCAACTGATAATGTCACTCAGCAACAGTTGTTAGGTAGAGAAGATAGGCATGAGGCATTTTCTCAACTTGCATTCCACAGAGATCACAGTTCTATTAATAAAAGCCATATAAGACCTCTACTAGCTTCCTGGATACAATAGAGATTCATTTAGCAATGATAGGAATATTTTATGCCATATCTATTCACCATACCACTTGGTGTAAGGCACCACATTTAGCATTTGTTTTTCATATACAGCACATAAGCTAATGGTGTAAAAATGCTTAAGATAGTGTGAATATTCTTTTTAAAATGTTCAGATGGGAGGGTTTTTTTGATGGAGCTCATCACCTTCTCTTGTATGCTAAATAACTTTGCCCAGTATGACAAATGACTGCCAAAGAAGAGTCATACTTCAAAATAAATCCAGTAAGACACTTGCTTAGAGTAAAGCAAATGACATCACATATCAGCAAAATACCAGAACCATTCTTTTCTGAAGAACCTAATCTACCTTAAAGAGGTTTTGCTGAGAGTTATGTGATGCAACTAGAGTGGCATAGCCATAACCCTGATATATTTGCAGCAACAAAAAGTGAGCACATCTGTTGGCAAGCATTTTACACTTCCATTCAAATTTTACATTTTTTACATCCCTCACCTTAAAGAAGACTTTTGAGGCTACAGAAACTTTTAGTGAATATATATGCTGGACCCTGTTTCCATGCTTGCCTCCCTGAAAGAAATGGATAACCTGTCATGTGGATTCCTTTGCTGGATTTTTTGTACTCCTATATATATATGTCAGGACCTACTCAAGGTCCATGAGCTGTATTTTATGGTCAGTTTCATTCAGGTGTGACTCCTTGAAAAGTGGTTTTTCTGAAGATGGACCTTAACTTGTCACCAACCTAGGTCCTATTGACTTGCTTGATGTGTACACTCAACTCATATGGAAATCCCCTTCATCAACTGATTTCTTTATTTTTCTGGGTGAAATGAATAATAAGCTGATGAACTCAAATAAGTACAAAATGAAACCTTATGAACTCTGATGTAGCTTAAAACCTGGGGTTTTAAAGGTGCATAGCAATAGGGCAAAGGTAATCCTAGAGCAACCTGCAAGGCTTTAAAAAATCCTGGTGTTAAAGTAAATCTGTAGAAAACTGCACTACAGGGGCAAGCTCAGCCATACCATCTGGTCTTTTTTGCAGTGGTGGACCATAAGGCAATAGGGAAAGACCAAAATAACGTAGCTCCCTGAAGGTGATGTTACTTCAGCTAGAGGCTTCTTATGGCCAGGGTCCTGCTATTCACATTCCTGTCTTGTAGGGGATGTTCTCAAACATTTGCAATGCAGGCAAGAAGTGAGTGAACTTCTGCCAGGGTTAGATGATAATGGCTTGGGGGGAATCGCATTGCATGCCTAAGTACTGAGCTCTGTTCCTGACTGCAGCAATACTGGCTGAGTGGTCATAAATCCTTTGTGGCATGCTGCATCTGTTGCACCAGTGGATGTTACTCTGCCATGTCTAGAGTCTTTCTGGCAATAGATACGATCTCTCTCTTTGTGGCTGTTCGTTCACTGTAATTACCTGAAGATTCCTTCTGCGATACCCTGCACGACTCCCATGATCACTACTGGTTTCATGCCTGTGTCTTTCTTCTGTCAATATCTGAAGTTCAGGCCTACTTGGGGACTGATTTGCCCAGGTTCATCCACATGACTGCTGTGATTTGGTTTACTTTATATATTAGAAAATATTCTATCTTACCACTGCCTGTCTGCATGAAGAGTCTGGCAGGTACACTTTGCAAATCCACAAGCCAATAAATGTATCATTGTTCTGTATTTGAATTCTGGGAGGGCTCAAACAAAGTCTTTATAATATCAAAAGTTTAAATCTTTTTTCAGTCTCCAGTTATGATTTCCGGTATCCAAGGATATGAGGTGTAAGAACTGTAAAAATCTCAGGGGAACAGGTAGGAAAATTGCTAGCCATCCATGCTTGTTGCTACCTTCATCATCATCATAATAATAACAATAATAATAATTTGGATTTCCAGCTAAGAGACAGTGATGATATTGTATTGAAAATATGTAGTAGACTCTTTTAGCGCTTATAGTGGCATAAAGAAATGTTGTTTTATGCATAAGCAACTAGTGATCATTGAAGAATTATCTATATATCTGCTATGATATAGCTATGCTGTAATTGTCAAGATGTGGAGAACACAGGACTGGTTGGTGACACTAGAATAAAGAAAAAGTTATTCCAGTCCTTTCCCTGTTCTGCTGTTAGAGCTTTATCACTGTACTTTTATGGTGCATTTAAGTTCTTTGGCATTGAGCCAGCACTGCAGAATGTAACAGTGGCCAATTGTGGCCTTGTAGGATGCTGTTTTTGTCAGTAACCACAGTTCTGTAATTCTTTCTAAAAATTGTTTCATCCTGGCTTCTCCTACAGGGAAGAACGTTCAAGCTCTCATCTGGTTCATTTCTGGCAATGTCAAATGGCAGGCCGCTCTTGGGGTACAGGCACTGCAGCACAGGGAACCTGTCTATCTTCTCCCCTTCATGGCTGTAGTCTGTGGATCACATCAGCAGGAAGAGTCAGTTTCTAGTCCTGTTCCAGAATTTAGTGTGGCAGCTTCCATGTAGTCTCTGTGACCCCATAATAATCCTGGTCATAAAAATAGAGTGAACCTGAAAGTACAGAACAGTTTGGGAAGCAAGGTGGCTCATCAGTTGGCTAGCTTGAGAGATATTATGTATAACTCCATAGGAGTTTGGACTATATTGCGTTGGGCTACATCATGTGCTGAAAGGTGTGGGAGGTTTTAGGTATTATTGGTTTTATTAACACATTTTTTGTGTGTTACCACAATTGCATCTTTATTGCCTTGAAAACAGTCTTGAAAATAGAATGAACTCCCTGCTGGAACCGAGGAACAAAAATTTCTTTTAATTTTCATTCCCACCTGTTAAGGGGAACCTGTTAAGAACTGGTTCCCCTTTAAACTCAGAGCTGTTTCCTGACATGGAAATGTTGAAACTGTAGTGATGTTTCTTTTCATAAAAATCTGGATAAAAAGATTTTTAAGGTTTTCTTTAACAGTTCTTCCCCTGGGTTGTAAAAGTCAAACAGAACTAATTGTTAGTGAAATGTAACATAGTGAGTTATTTAAAGCTTGTATGCTAAATTAGGTTGTAATTCCAAACTCATCAGTAAAATCCTCCAGTTTCCTTGCTATTAGACTGTAGTGTCTACCCCTTCCCCTAAGCTACTTTTTTGCAGGAAGCTGCATTGCTTCCATGAGTAATCTAAATACTGTCCCTAACTGATTGTTTGCCAAGTCAGGGAAAATAATGGTCAAGCATGTACTTTTGACTGCTTAGACTTCTGTTATAGGTTTTCTGGCAGATTTTGGAAGTGTTTCAGTGTCTTCTATAGATAAAAATCTAAAGAAGAGAATCCAAGGACTAAGTAGTTTCAAATGTTGATAGTTTTATTACCTAATTAAATTGAGGGATACTGATTTTTATTTTGTAGCTGATGTAGTCCAGTGCATAGATGATTGACTTGAGGAAGATCACACAGAATTACTATGTTAGAGGTGGAGGTGAAGTAGCAAACTCTGCAGTCTTATTACATGGGTTTAACTGCGTGTTCATCCCCTCTTTGTATTAATATCTCAGGTACATTTTTAATACAATTCCAGTTGATTTCTGGTGCTGTTATAGCTTTCACTTTTTTTTTTTTTCCCTAACTTGTATTTATGAAGTGTTTTAATAGGACTTTTTAATGGTTATTGCCTGGAGGATGAATGGTTGCACCTAGCAGAATTTAGTGTAAAGTTGCTTCTAGAGTCCTGAGGTGGATAACTGAATACCTTTGCCTACTTCAAAGCATGAAAATACATTGCATTTTGATGTCCTCCAAAGTATTCAAAGTAACTTACTGAGTGTCAAAAGTCTATGGAATACAGATATTTTTCCTATAACCCATGCTTTGAAGGTAGAAGATACTGGGGGTGGTCTAACTCCATTGGTTCCTATGCAGTTCTCTGGACTGGAGTGAGCAGGTGATGCTGATCACCTTGGGAATTTTACTCTTTGAAGCCATGGCAGCTGTCTGTGTACCTTCTGGTTTCCTTGCTGCTGCATGCCACACCTCTGAGATTAGTAAGAGAGAACAGAGGCTAGAATATCTGTGGAAAGTAAATTGTATGAACTACGTCCAGTTTTGTGCCACTCCTGTAGAACGACTCAGCTTCATTCTCAGCTGACGACCCAAAAACTCCTACCAAAAAAATGTAGGCTTTGTATTCTCAGACCACTGTCAATCCCTGCTCTGCAGTTCCAGATGCTTTGCTTAATCCTTCTTCTGAAAGTCCTGGGATTCCATTCCAAATGTAAAACTGTGATGAGTTTCAGAGCCTGGCAAGTACAGAAATTGTCAGTGCTTATTTCTCACCTGGAGAATAATACTGGTATCTTCCTGCTCAGACACATGTGTACACATCTTTAGTTAGCTTTCCTGTTAATTCCACTTCCAGTATTCATTCACTTGAAGAAAGCATCACAAAGTAACAAGTAATTCTAGTATTAGAAGCGATATATTTATAATGTGCCATTTATAATGAGTGCTTTCTTGAAAGCTCTGTTCAAGACTTACTTGCAGAGTCTGATTGCTGGATACATTGAAGTATTTATTTCAGCCTGTGAGATAGTCTAGTTCATTCAGGTAGATAAAACCTGAGGAAAACAGGTGTCTGAAAGCTGTATAACATCTGTGAGAGTGCAGTTTTGTTCTGTCTTGTGAGAATAGCAGTAGCCCACCTGCTTCTGTTTGGTAAAGATTGTAGCACTATTCCAAGTAAGGCAGTTCTCATGCTTTAACTTCAAGGTGAAATTTGCAGCTGAGCTGCTCCTTCTTTCCCCCACTCTATCTAACTATAATCTTGCCTCTGATTTTCTCTTAAAGAAAACCAAGAGGGATATAGAAAATTTCATTAAATACTTGTGTATTACTTCAACATTTTAGGGATTGAGTTTTGTCAGGTACCTGAAAAGAGTAGTTTCACTAGTTCACTAATGCTGATACGCTTTTAAAAAACTTAGAAGTGGCTAGTTTTTATATCTGTAGAAGAGGACAGTGATGAACTACTAGAAAGAACTGGCAGTGAGATAAAGGCAACGTTTTAACATGTTGTTAGTACAGAGAAATCACTGTCCTCTTTAACCATAATGGAATTTTATCATGGATTTCTTCTCTCTGCAGATTTCTGTTCTATAGTATCACTGTGATACATAGTCATGGACAAAAAAGTTCTAGTACTATTTGGGTTTTTGTTATTATTAGAAAATATTGACTTGTGCTTCTTGTGAGAAGACTACAGCCTTACTTTCATAATGGGTTCAGAATTTCAATGTAACCATTTTTTGGTAGTGAAAGCATGCTTTTGTTCAGGATGTAGTTTCCAGTTGACATTTGTAGCCTATTTAAAATAACTTGCGCCCTATTTAAAATAACAGCAAACAAACCACAAAAAACCAGCAATGCTTCATAGTCTCATGTTTTCTTCTGAATTCCGAAATCTCTCTTAACTGCACATTACATATAAGTAAAGCCTGATGCAGTAATATTTGTTGTTTCTATTCTTAAACGAATTTCCATTCTGATAAAATAGGTTTGGTTTTCTGTTTTAGGTTGCTTGGTATTCAAGCAGCAAAGCATTTGAATACTCAAGCTTTGAGGATCTGTTCCTTTTTTGTGTTAAATGATTAAAAAATTAACACCTTCTCTCCATTTAAATCATGTAAATAGTTAAGACTCATGCTGTAGCTAAGCTGATTCTTTCTCTGTTTTAAAAATAGAAAATGCTGGAGCAGTCCTTCCCTTCCCCCACTCTGTAGTCACTAGTCCAAGCTAGTAAATGTTAGTGAATGGATTTCAGTGTTGTAGCCATTCTACAGTAAGTACAGCAAGATCCTCTGTGAAAAAGCGAAAGGAGGAAAAAAGGTAGTAGAAATTCATTTGTGGATGTTCGTCAGACCAGAGTACCTGCACCAATGACAGACAAGCTGCCCTGGAGAAACAAATCATGACAACAAACACTGCTGTTCAGAGGAGCCAGGATCTCCCCAAAAGACGCCTAGAAAGTATAGGGGAGTGTCCTGCCAAACGGAAAGCTAGCTGGGGTATTCTGACCAGCCAAGGTTAGTATAGCAGCCATTTCAGAAACTGTGTACTGAAATATGCTAAGCTGACCCAATTTATGATGTTCTAGCTATAAGCTGGGGTTTTTTTTTGGTTATTTCTTAGCTGTAATGTAAATGCATGCTTATGCTAGTGGCACTTTATTGTCTTGCATGGGTTAACAGAAGGGTATTGAAGCTATTTTTGTTCTTTCTGCTCCCTTATCAGCTGATCAAAAATACCGTTTCTTGTTTATCTGCCCTATTTGTTTTATGCAAGAGTTTAAGGCTTGACTTACCCTGACTTTTGCTGTGCTGTCACAGGGTAACTGGATACTGAAGGTTAATCGTTTACAAGAGGGAACTGGGGAATGGAAGGAGGGGGAGGAGTAAACTTTACATATAACTTCATGTGGAAAGAGTTTATAGGTATCTGAAATAGAAGACAGTAGAGGAACTATGTGACAGAATTGTTGTCCTCTACTAGGATACTAAAGACAAAGATATAATTGTAAGGCTTTGCATAGAGAAGTACTCAGGAGGTATTTAAGTTGCTTATCACTGACAATTTCAGGAATGAGGAACAAACTCCATTATAATAGGAATGTTTAGGGCTTCCATTGCCTGTAACATGCTTTGCTGTTTTTTTTTCATAATACAAGTATGTAAAAGGGAGCTTTGAGTAATTCTGAGAGTTTGAGAGGAATTTTTTTAAGAGATCATATTTCCATTTAATATTGGTACGTTGTAAGGTGTAGAGTGAAACAAAAAAAGAAATTAAGGAAATCAAGCTTGAAATTCATGATAATATGTTATAAGATTAAAAACTGGAGATGTTAAAATAGTCAAGGAAAGAAGCAGACAGGAAGGACTGATTTCATATGCGTAAAGGAATTGCCAATTTACTGTGTAGAATACAGCTGTATGTTATAGGAATCAGAGTTATTCTTAAAATACCTTTGCTGATTTCCAACACTTACAGTTTTAGAATTAAACAATATTCAAGAATTTAAGCACCAGTTTTCTTATCTTCTAAGTAACCATTCGACTGCAATGATACTGTAAGGATGCATTTATTCATTAGTTTTAGTATGCAGAGCATCTTTTCCCTCATGTTGTTCATTGTTTGAATTAAGATTTCCTGACCTACAGAAACTTTTATTTTGGGTAGTTCCCCAAAAACGGGGACATCCACCCTCAGCTGAAAGGAAATTTCATAACAGTTTATTGTTAGTGTTAGCACTAGCTGTTCCTTGATATGGTTGATGGTTAGGCTGTCTTGCTATTCTTATAAAGAATTACACACAAGTAGTCTAGTGTTGAAATTCTGAGAATCACAGTAAAATATGGAAACTAAAATTTTCTGAAGAATTCACCTTAACATGATCCAGCTACTTAGAGCCTCTTTGCAATTGCCAAACTGGGTATATATATTTATTGATGGACATCTTGAAGTACTGAGAGGCTTCTGTTGCATTTGAGATTTCTGGTTGTTGCAGTTCACTTGAATAACAGGTATATCTTTTATCAAATCTGAAGGATGCTTCTTTCCTTACTTACTGTTCTCATGCATGGAGGTATCCAAACCTGACTTTACTCTGCAAGCACCCTTGCAGAACAAAGGAAGAGAAAGTCATACTTCAGTGCAGTCTGTAAGTAAATATGCAGATTGGAAAATGGACTAAAAGTATTGTGATTGGTGGAATATATCATGATAAGATTTGATAGAAGGGTGAAAGAGTAGAGTCAGACTAGAAAAAGTCTTCAGCCTACTGGTTTGAGGGGCCACAACCAGGCTATTTTACCAGTGTCTCCTGGATGTGACAAACATCAACACACTAGGTGCTGCTTTGCTGCACAATTGTGTACTGCTTTTAAGGCTTGGGATTGGGCCCTGTGCTGCATTCTCGGAAGATACTGAGAAATCTCAGCATAGCCTGTAGTTTAAGGCTGAGACTGCAACTGAGGAGAAATATTATTCCAGACATAAGTCTTCCAGAGTCTGAACTCAGCTCAGAATGTCTGTATGCCTTTCCTGTCACCTTGTAATTGGGAAGGGGACTGAAAAGCCCTTACTTTGTTTTACTGATTCATCCAAGGAAATAACAGCTGAAAATATTACCTGCTGCTCCACATGTTCAAATCAAATCTGATGTGATTTAACAAGTCACCGAATTTGGAGGTTGATGTGATTTTCCACCGTGGTACTCTAGCTAGGGAACACAGACTTTGCAAGCTATTTTAGGCTAGAAAAATATCCAGACAGTTGGTCCTTCGAGAAGTTGGAAAAAAGAAACTGTGCATGAGCAATGGACAGGGTAGCTGTGCTTTCACGTGACAGGAGAAGGAGCCTGACGACTTCTTCCTGTGTGTGTGCAAGGCCGAGCAGAGAGCCAGCAGCAACTGCTTCTGGTATTGCCATTGTCTTCATGTACCATAATGTTCCTTCTGTTGGGAACCAAGCAAGCTGTGTTTGGATGTTTTTATAGAGTTCAGTGGCTCATTTTTCTGTCTGAAAAGCTAAATTGCAGTGCCAAAGCACTCAAAATGTTCCCTGTGCCACACTAATTTGACCCTCTAGTGCATTATAACCCAGTATTTGACAGCACAGTCACACACTGTGCTCTTCCACAAAGCCCCTGCCTCCTTTGATGTGCAAGAGGAATGGTGTTCTGAGAACGCATTAGGTTTATAGTCAGAAAAAATACACCCAATGTTTTTCTGTATGTTGCAAAGATTAGAAAGCTTGTAGCGGATGGTAGGGGAAAAGCGTTAATGTTTTAATATCCCTAAAAGCAAATACTATTCTTGTCTTAGCTGTGGGATCTAAAAGTTTCTTGGCTGATCAGAGTTATTATCTAGGAATGAAATTTCAGAAGCTCAAAGCTCTCACAACCATAATTAAACTGTGCTTTCAGTGTACCCTCAAACGCTTAACTAGTCAGTAAAAAATAAGCTATTAGATTGTTTTACAATTTAAGCATTAAAGCTCTGTCTTTTGGTTCCTTAGTTATAAAATAGTATGAATGGATGACGTTCTGAAGATAGATTCAGCAGGGGGGTTGAAGTATTCATTTGTTATTGGGAGGATACCATGAAAAAGGCAATATAAAATTAATAGTGTTATAGTTTATAGTTTGGATAGCATGTCTTAAAGAGCGAAAGATCCTGCTAGATATAGAGATACAAAAAATTGTGAATACTAACTCATTCATTGAATCCAACACTGGAATGGCAAAACTAATGTGTGGTCATGTGATGCAAGTGCATCGTAGACAGAATTGTGTGGGAAAATAGATTTGCTATGTATGATTATCAAGAGTAGGAAATTGTTGGCATTTGCATTTGGAATGAAAGACCCAAATTTTGGAATTCTGCCTTACGATAAACAATGGAAAGTATACTGGTTTGAACCAATCAAGTTTTCATTGTTTAGATGCATATTTAATTTCTTAACTTTTAAAAGCTTGATTTAAGATTCTTTTCAATAGTTTTCGACATCAAATATCAGCTAAGTAGTTGACACTCTTCTTTATCCTACGAGGGCTTTAGGAAAATGAATAGTTTTTAGTGCCACAGTAAAAATCTATTAGAACTTAATTACATATGAAAAATATGTATGTATGCACTTTTAACAACTGAAGTGACTCAGTTGATTTTGGGACTATAATGTTGCAGAGTTTTTCTCTTGTAGTTATGGATTCTGTCTGTTGCTACAGTTGCCACAAACTGAAGCACTCAGAATACATCCTAAGAAATAAAAGGTAACAGTGCTTATCTTAATAAATAGCATTTGTTGGTTTTGCAGAACTAAATATTAGCTCCAACACTTTTCTAATACTCTGTGTTTTTCACCTCCCAATAATGAGCTGTGTCAGGCTGCTATTTTCAGTTCTTGTTTGATGATACTGCTTCTTCTGAGGACTGGGATACGATCTATTTATTTAGCCTTAGAGCAGTAATTTTCTTAAATGTTGAGCTCTGGTATAAATATTCTCCCAATGAAGTCACTGAGAAGATTCATTCATTACAGTTTTTATTTTGAAAATCCAGCTTTTAATGTACCTTTTTTACTGACTTGGGCTGTTTTGTTTTTTTGTGAAGACGAAACAAATTTTTAGAAATAAACACGACAGGATGGCTTGACTGGTGGTAATGATTGTTGTGAAAATATTTTCATTTAGTATTTTACTGCTATGATTACAACTGCAGGAATGACTTATAAGTAATTGTAGGCAGACATAAATGAGTGAATTTTGTAGGAACATGTGAGAGGGAGAACGTTAATGACCTAAAATGGATCAAAGTCAGAATTGCAAATCCACGTTTTTGAGCATTGTCACTGAGAATTACATATTCACTGCTGAGAATAGCTATCAACACCCCAATTTAATGATCAAAAAATATTTTAGAAGATATTTGAGTCAGTAGTGAACTACTAAAAGAAAACCCTGGTTCAGTGTACAGATCAAAGAGCATTTGAAACATGTTCAGAATATTATTTCAAATTATACTTTTATATTATACATATTATTCAATTTATTTCTTTTCGAGATATATTATGAGTAAGTAGCAAAATAACATACATACATTTGGCAGTGCTTCCCTTACAAATCTATGTACTAACATTGATTTTTGAGGATACAAAACTGTCTCTTTGCACGAGGTTTAAAAAGGGGGAGTTTCTTCTGCAGTTTATTCTTATCAAGTGAGTTTCTCTTGTGTTAAAATTCCGGTTATCTGTCTTTGAAGGCAAATACACAGATACTGGCACTTTGAGAAGTTGTTATAATAAAAAAGGAAATGTGAAAAATTAACAAAAACAGCCACAGTCCTTTAACAGAAGAAAAGAAATGGGCAACTTGTGCACGCTCATATCTTCTAGCTATGTTTACTGAAGAGTGAAAGTTCATATTACAGGGAGCTGTTGATCTCCTTCCAGACATAGCTGGAGTGTATTAAGAATGGCCCAACTAGCAAGAACAGATTATTTTTATTATTTATTTTTTTTTTTTTATTTTCCAGATTGAAAGAAATGAGTAGGATTTATAATTGCAATTGGCTGGAAGTGCCATGGGGAGATGGAGATTTAGGTATTGTATGTTAATTTGTAATTTTTTTTTTAACTTCACTTGTTAATACAGTGAATATATCTAATCTTTCTTGCTAATGGTTACAAAGCAATGATGCTTTGTAATAATTTTGCCTTCTGGTAAACTATATATCAGAGAACTTGAAACTAATGTAGCTTAGAGATCCTTTGTATTCAGTATCTGTCAGAGACAACATCAGTAGGAAATTAATGCATTAACAATTTTGGAATAGCCTATGTTTGCTTATACTGTTGTTACAGACACCAACGAATGAAAAAGTGTCCTTGTTATATATTTTTGCTAATGCTTTCTAAGTGAGAGGCGTAGTAAGTTTGTAGATTAGCAGAAGGCAGCAATCTAGGCAAAGAATTTAAGACACCTTTCATATTTATTTGTGATATTTTTTCTCCTCCCTGTGATATTTAATGATGAATTACTATGTATATTGACCAATCAGTTGGAATGTAAATTTTTTTTCCCAAACTTGGTTGGCACAAAATATTTCTGCTTATAGATTTTATTTGTAGAAGAGATGACACAAGCATTTTGTATTTAATGGATTTACCATTAAATATATCTGGCTGACAAATGTCTCTACATGAAGACAGTTTTATAAGGTAGGTCTATGTGCAAAACAGAGCTTACAACGGGATCTGGCATAATTTTATTCGCAAATGTCATTGGAGTAATTAACTTCTGATCAATCTATGAAGGAAGGTGGTGAAGGAAAGAAAGATGAAAAATTGTTGCTTTCAGATCCTACCTGCATCTTTGTTCTATTTATACATGGCTATACAAATATCTGAAGTGTGATTGTATTTAATGGTCAGAAAAACTTCATGATGCAATTTTATAAGATGTTTTCCTATGTAATTAGTTGTGTCTTTTTTTTTCCATCAAGTAGGATAAACTGTGAAGAGAGAGACATGTTCTCATGTATAGAGACAGGGAGACAAAATACCAAAAGCAACCTCTAAATACAGATTTAAATCTTTTTTTTTTTGAGGAATTCTTCTCAGCTGCCAGCAGGAGAACTTAGTGGATCTAATTCATTTGAATTAGAACAAGTCAAGTGCTCATTCAAGTACTACTGCAGAAGGAGGAAAACATTGATCAAAATACTCATTGTGATTACACACATCAGCGCATTGTGCTACCATAGAATAAATCTATCTGAGCTTATTGGGATGACAGAGAAAATACTTATGTTTGTCAAAATTGGGTCACTTTAACGTTTCTGAACTCTGTTTTTTTTGGTGGGATAATAACCCTTAAAATACCAATCACTTTATGTGTGGGTTTTTTAGCTGTTATTCTGACTAACAGTAAGAATTTCAAAACATTACACTGAATAAGCCTGAAGTAGAAAGTGCAGGGAACGATGTGTGTGCATGTGTATGTATGTGCACACACAGATAATAAGAGCTTAGTGCAAATAATTCTGACAGAGTATTGGAAACTGGATCTTGCCAGGGGTCCATCTACTCTGGCAGATCAAAGAGCACAAGGAGCTTCACACATACGGGATACTCTGACATAACCTAAATGTCCCTGCATTTTTAAAATCAGGTTTATAAAGGCTATATTTTTTAACTTCTGTGATCAGCTTTATGTAGTTTTATGATAAATACTTGGCTGTGCTTTTGTGTTGCTAATTTTTTATCGCAATAGTGTTCAGTAGTGCTGAATTACAAAGTGCAGTTATATGTTCTCTAAGATGCAGTCTTAAATCTCTGTACGTTTTAGTGTCATTCCCCAACACCTCTAGGAAAATTTATCCATATTTTCCTATTGTGTGCTATTTCATATGTTTTTAACTATCCCTTAATTTCTTTTCAGGTTGAGCAGCTTTAATCTTTTCAGTTGTTCTTCACATGATTTGAGGGGGTTGTTTATAGTAACCAAAAGTGTACTTTCTGAAACAGGCTGGTGAACAGAAGGGGACCAATAGGAGACAGAAATAGGGTCTATTTCTGGTGTGTAGTTATCTTAGAGTTTGGACTGATGACTGCCAGTGATTGATCAACTCATTTAAGATTCATTGCCTTGACACTAAAATGCAGTAACTGGCTCTGTAGTCAGTTCCCGTCCATTGCAAGGGACAAAGTCAAAGACATTTACGCATTGAAGGTTCATCTGCCCATCTACCAGTTCATCATACTTTGTTAATTCTCTCAGTGTTTCTTCAGGGATTTTGGAGGGCTTGATATAACTCACATGAGTGATTGTATTAGTATTTTACAGTTTTAGTGATTTTCTTCTTACAGGATTAAATATCGGTAATTCATAATATACTTTAAAGATGGTTCTTCCTTGCACAGTCTCTCAAAACTTGATTTGCAGAATTCATGCAATAAATTGGTATCAGCTTATGCCTGCAAACCTGAATGTCTAGAAGGGACCTGTTCAGTGTCCAGTCTTCTAGAGAAAAGGGCAGGTCCCTTACCCAGAGCTGCAGGATGACTCTGGAACCTGGGCTGGGAGTTATGGGTGGTATGTGTGTGAAGATCGGGTTGTTGTTGTGTTTCTATGTTGTTTTCCTCCTTTCTATTTTGAGGATGATAAATAAATGAAAATAAATTCCAACCTTTTACAGTAAGTGTATCTAATAGCTCGTGGAATGAGAACTTAGACTTAATATCATATTTCTACTAGAGCAGTTTTTTTAGTGTGGTTCTCACTGTATTTCTCTTCTTGAAATAGTGTAGTAGCTGCAAATTAATCTCATCATACACAGGGATTTTCACATTGGTTTTCATATACATCAGCTTCTTCGTGACTTTTTCAGACAGGTTTGTGTCTTGTTTAAGTTCAAATAAATCCTATATACCCCCTACAAAAATAAGTTATATTACTTGTATTAAAAAAACACAATGCATAAAATAGAAGTGGAAAATATGGTAATTGATTAATTTATTGAATTAGATTACTGAAATCAGTATCTCAGTATTTTATTCTCTGTACTACATAATAATTTATTAGGGATGTTTACAGTTAATAATAGAGCAGTTTATATTGTTTAGAAACTGATCACTTGAAATGTAGTCTCTAAAGAGGAAAAATTAATTTCATAGGACAATTGACTTCATTCTGTGCATTATATTTTCTTGCTCTATGCATTCCAAACCCTTTATAATTCATATGATTTATTCAATAAATGTTGTTCTTGTATAGGTTCTTGGGCAGATCGCTCACCTCTGCATGAGGCAGCCAGTCAAGGACGTCTTCTTTCTCTAAAGACTTTATTGTCACAGGTAAAGGCTGTGTTCTTACAGTTGCTTTTATTTTTAATGTTACTTAATTTCTCAGTATAGATTATTAATGCAAACTTGGTATGCTTTGTTTTGCTTTTTTTCACTTGAATTTTTCAGTGCAATACACATGCAGGAATTTTTCATATTAAAATATATGTTAGTATTTAAAATATTTCCTCTGTGTGTTTTAAACACCACCTCCCCCCAAAAATAATTACCAAAATGTATCTAAATGTATGTCCGTCATTCCCTCTTGCATGGTATAAGTCAATGTCGTTCCACTGCTTTAAACTCCTTTGAGTAGATAGAGCTAGTCAGGAAGATAGTAGTTAATGAGAAGAAAGATTCTGGATTTTGCATAGTTGTCATTTAAGAAAAATATTATCTTGTTAATAGTGAAGGGAGAGACTCAAACTGCTAAACTTCAATATTACAATATTGTTCTATCAGCTATTTTAATATTGCATAATTATAATATAGATCCCATTTGATGAAGGATAATAAATAAAATTATTAGTTCTTAAGAATCCAACAACATCTACTGCTGAAAATTTCAAGGGATTGATGATTTTATCAATCCAGTGACTGTTTTCCTTGCTAAAATTCATGGCTTTGGATATTTCAAAACTTAAGTCAGAGGATCAGAGTCACTGTAGAGTTTAGACTCAGGTCCTTGTTGTGTTTCAAAGATCACCAAGAGTGGAGATACACTAACCTCTGTGAATCCCTTTTTCAGGGTTTCACTGTTAAATTTTTTCCATATAACTAATTAGAATTTAGCATGTTCCAGCTTGGGTCTGTCGCCTTTTGCCCTATCATTGTGCATCTCAACAGTCTGTTTCAATCTTCTTTATACCCTCAATATCCTATGCCTATTTCTGATTAAAAAAAGAGAAAAAAAGAAGAGTTGAGAACTTACTTTTATTCAGTTATACACTGATTGATGAAAGATTCTTTCTGTGCTCACTGAGGATTTACTTACTGCAAATAGAGTTTTAAGCCTGTTTAGAATATTTTAAACTATTCATTTGAACAGTAGTGTGAGGGAACGACTCTTAATAGCTTTTGTATGATCTTTACATGTCCTTCACATCTATTTTAGGGGTACAATGTAGACACACTAACAATTGACCAAGTAACTCCACTTCATGAAGCCTGCCTGGGAGATCACGTAGGATGCGCAAGAATCCTCCTTGAAGCAGGAGCAAATGTAAGGCTTTGTTTTTTGGTTTCTTTTTTAGTATGAAGTCCAATGCTAACCTTGGTTTAACTGAGAAGGATATATTTCTTAATTTTTATATTTCATTGGTATTTCTCTTTATTCAGCCTATTGGTTGTGTTCATCTCATTTATTTACAATAAGCTGCAACCTGAATGCTAGCAAAGGACAGTGATGGGCAGACACTGAGACAGAGTAATGAACTGGAGAGCATCTGTTGGCAGTATTCATTAAGTTATTTCTCTTCTAAAATATGGAATGCATTCTTCTCCTCTACTGAGTTCCTTTTTGCTTTGAGTGGCTTTCAGAAGACTGTTCTTTTAATCATCAGAATGTCTGTTGTCACACTACACCTGTGTGCTCTTAAAGTTCTTTGGTCTGAGCACAAAAAAAGCACTGCCTCTTTTCTGTACTGACATAGGCTGTCTTATCTTTTATCCCAAAACAAAAATGGGACTTCATAGATCACTTTCACTACAATTCTTGCTGACATCAGAGTTCAAATGCATGCCTTTTCAAGTCTCTGATCTTTGTAATGGAAATATTTACTGTCCTTACAAATTCAGGTTTGAAAACCATGTAGAATATGTCTATGTTATTACAGAAAAAAAACCAAAAGATATGTAGATGTTTCCAAAAACAATGCCTCTCCACTTTACCTAGCACAAGGATTCTAAAGATAGAAAACTATAGACACTATAGAAAAAACTATAGGAAAAAATGTTATTTTCACACCTGATTTATTTTTAGTATTTTTAATTGTTTTTGTGGTTTTGGGGGTATATGAAAGAGGATAGGCCAGAGTCCTGTAAGGAGCCCTCTCCTAATCCCTATGCTCCTTCCTTTAGTATTATTAGCTGTCACAAAGTTGCCTAGTTTCTCTCCTTATTCTCTCTCATTGGAAATACTCAGTTGACCAGTGAGGTGATGAGGTTGGTATAAAAACAGTGAGCCTGTGCTTTGCCTCCATCATGTGAAATATCACTCCAAACTGGAGACTAAAACTACAGAAAAAAATGGCAAATAATTCTCACATTTAATATGGACTTGTCAGAGTTGTGGAGGCAAGGTCCCTGTTAACCTGATACTACCAAAGTGTAGATTTTCTGTATCAGTGAAACAAGCTCAGTGCAAACACTTTTGAAAATTATTTACTTCCCAGATATTAATGTGTGCTCTTTAATATTCCGGGTGTATTTATTCAACATAGTTTAACAAGAATATTAGTAAACTAATTTTAAATGAAGTGTGTGCTGTGTGGAAGATGATAGGACAGGGACTGGTCAGTTGAGCTGTTATTCTAACTAGTACCTTTTTTTTTGTATTTCAGTGCAATTTCTAACTATTTCCTATTTAAAAATCTACCTTTCTTTCAATTCTGTTCTTAAATAGATTATATGTATTCTAGGTAAATGCTACAACAATTGATGGAGTGACACCTTTATTTAATGCCTGTTCGAGGGGCAGTGCAGCGTGTGCTGAGCTCCTGTTACAGTATGGTGCCAAAGCTCAGTGGGAGTCCTGTCTGCCCTCGCCAACTCATGAAGCAGCCAGCAGAGGTAAGAAATTCCCTGCTGACTAAACATGGAGCAGTTGACCAATGTGTCAGTAACAGGGTTAAGAAATGTGTGAGGTTTTGTCTGAGACAGCTTACTGAAGTTGAGCAAACTCTGTCGTGTTTTGTACTGACAGGTCACAGTGAATGTCTGGAAGTACTGATATCCTGGGGTATAGATGTTGACCAAGACCTGCCTCATTTAGGAACACCTCTGTATGTAGCTTGTGTTTCACAGCAGATCCATTGCATTCGAAAGCTTCTTTATGCAGGTATGTCATGATTTAAATAAAAATATTACTAGTCTGTAAAATAAGTGTACTCTACTCACCTTTAGTTAGCTCTGCTGAGTCATTGGAACTAGAACTCTTGCTTGCAGGCCTCTACTTCAAATGTTATGCTGTGCTGCATGTTTTCTTACAATAAATTACTGTATTTTTCATTTTTTGGTGGTATAGTGAGCGTATGACCAAAAAGGGAAGCAAGACAAGTAAGAACTGATGTTCAAAACTTTTAGCACCCGATACAGATTTGTAGCTATTCATTTTCTGGAGGAAAGACAAAGGTGAAAAACCAGCTTTGAGAAAGGAATTTTATGTAGCAATCATTGAGATTTCAACAGAACTATTTTAGCAATGTAGTCCCACTTTCTTTCATTCTTCAGAATATTCTGATTGATCTTTTCACAAGGCAGAGAGACTGAGTTGGAGAGGGAAGAGGTAAAAGGTCTAATATCCTAAGGTCCTAAATGTCACAAATTTCAAAATAACAATTTTTCTAAATTTTGTTATTTATTTAATCAACTGGAAAGAGATGTTGGAGGCTCGGTCTGTTTTAGTATAAGCCCAGGGACAGGATCATTTTCTGTGTTTCAGGTAATGACATACAGGGCTTTCATGTCCTGTAGCTCAATGAATGGAAATATGTATATTAATGATTCAGCCTTGCTATCATTGCACCAGAATTGTTTTTCTAGTTTATTGTATGTTATATTTAGAACTTAAACAAACAGCTAAATTGTTTCTCATTGATTCAGTCTCTTTAGATGATTAATTATCCTATGTCATGATTTTTCATGTTTAAGAACAGCAAAAACATAATTAGCATATTTCGGGATTGAAATACTACAATACATAAAAAACAGTAATAGAATGGCATATTCTACATATGTTGGTTCCCTGGAGTAGAAAAGGATATGTAAACTGAGAATATAAGTAACTACTTACATGAGTCTGATTTTTTTCATATTTTATTGGTTTGCAAGAATGTATGAGAAGTTGAAAAGCAAATAGACAATGAAATAAGCTAGAAAATGGTACTGCAGAAGTATTCTCAAATTGTTACTATTGAGAACAGTGAGTTGTTCAGTCTTCAAATCTAATTGCTAGGCCTGCGACATTATTAAATTATTTTACTCAAAAGGGAATTTAAAAGGCAAAAATTGTTGATTTGGGGAGTAAAGTTGATACAGAAGCTAATTTTTGGTCTCACAAGATCAGCAAATCTCCCTTAAAAAGTGTTGGTTTTTCTTCTACTAGAATAATCTAGAAAACTGTTGGGGCCAACTCAGTTTTTATCAGCTTGCCTGTAAGAGAAATTCTTCTATACTGGCTGGTTTAGTTTAACTCTTATATGGATTTTTTTTCTTGAATATAAATGCATTACTGCAAATTAATTTAATCAATTTTCATTTAAAATAAGTTAACAATTCCTTCTTAATACAAAAGTGTAATAATTAGAATGCCATGACTGAGAAAATTAATAGTACAGGGGTTTTTTTCCCTATTAGCTTTCTTAACTGTGTATCCTACCTTAATTTAAATTAAGTCATTTATAGGTAAATCCTTGATAAAGGTTGGATGGGATGGGGAGTCTATTACAAACCCTTTGCCAGCTTCAACATGTGAAAAACTATAAAGCATTCAAGTTGGAGTCCTTTTTGAGTACTTATAAAAATATACATACAAAACCTCAGTTTAGTGATTTTTAAAAAATACTCAAATAAGGAAAGTATATATTTTGTGTAGTGAAAATTTTAGTAAATGTGTACAAAAAGTACTTTTTTATAATTAGGGCAACAATGATGCTTACGTGACCTGATTTTTCCTTTTATCTGGTTGTACTTGGGTAATAAAACATAGGATAAAAAACCCCGTATTGATATGGTTAGTTATAGTTCTCTGCAATGGAATTAATAAAGTGGCTAAATGCACTGTGGCATTCCAGGACAGTGGGGTTTTTTGTTTATTTTGAAGCCCCATCTTTACTCAATGGCAATTTAAATTTCTTCTGACATCTCTTTACGTGCATCTACCCACCAGGTGCCAATGTGCAGAAAGGAAAGCATTTGCAAACTCCACTCCATGCTGCTGCCCAGCATTCTAGTACAGAGATCGTAAACTTACTCCTTGAATTTGGAGCAGACATAAATGCCAAAAATTCAGATTATGAGAGGCCTGTTGATTTAGCTGCTCCTAGCAGTTTAGTGGAGAGACTGCTGCTCTTCCATGAAGGTAGGTTTTATGTGTGTGTTTTTGCAACTGTAATTTGTACTGTTTAAAAAAAACCCAAACCCACCCAAAAAACCCCCAACTCAACAACCCAAACAACCCATGTTATATATGTTACATTGTGCTTTAGTAAATGAATATATTAGCATTCAGATAATTTCTTTTTTAACTATAAAAATAATCAGGAATATTTAGTCTCAGGCTAGATAGAGCCCATTGGCCAAGCAGCATCAAAATTTATACAAGCAGAAAAAGTATCATCTTATGTCTTTTGTGTGTTTACACAAGTTGACATTAAAGCTACATTTTTATTGCCTGTTACAGACCTTGTTAAAAAGAAAATGAATATTTATTTATTTTCAGTTTAAAAATATATTTCATTTTGGTCAGCTGTCACAAAATCTTTAAAAATATATATTTTAAGTGCATATAAAGGACTTTATTGTGGGCAAAAAGTGTAAAAAATCTCATTTTCTAAATTTTCTGTATGAAATTATAAGAACCTGAGAAATAGGAGTTCAAACTCAAGAGTTCCTCAAAACTCTTAAAGGTCTGTTGCCTTGGAGAGAGAATATCCCTAAAGGAACTGGATTTGTTCAGACTGACCTATGTATAATGTAAAAATAAGCCACAAGAGAAAGAAACTATTTCAATAACTGTGGGCATCTCTTTAGAGGTGAACTGATGAGTAACACTGATTCCTGTTTTCCTCAAGGATACAATTCTGTAGTCTGAATGCTATTAACAAAACCCCTCTAAAAACTGTAGGTTTTCACAAATTTACCAAGACTAGTAGTATTTGTGAAAGTCACAGCAAAGATGTAAAAGAAAATCACTTGGCAAGAAACAGATATGGGTTTATTGTCCAGAGAAACAGCAATGTTCATTTTGAGGGAGTGGGGGGCAGAGGGATTATGATATTATATCATTATGATGAGCTAGTAAGATCACTGAACATAATCCAGGGGCTTGGGGTATTTTGGCTGCTTATTCTTGTTGCAGTGATGCATCAGTAGTGCAGCTTGTAGTGCCCCAGTCTTTATCTTTGAGGGCAGAAAGGCAATGAAGGAAAAGGAATGAAGAAAAAGGCCACATTTGCAAAATGTGAACATTTTTTTAAAGAAATCCCATTATTGTGCAAGACCACTGTAAAACGAAGTCCTGGCTTTTACAGTTGTGCAGTTAAACTCCTTCCTTTATTGTTTGCAGCCACACCATCCTCTCTGTGTCAGCTCTGCCGACTATGTATCCGAAATTACATAGGAAGAGCTAGACTTCATCTTGTTCCACAACTCCAGTTGCCAACAATACTGAAGAATTTCTTACAGTACAGATAACATAGTAATTAAGTGTTAGAAACTTAAATAGCAAGTACTTTTTCTTCTCTCTGTTTATTGTACGTTTTATCTAAAGAACTGCTGGGCGGAAAAAGAGCCTTTTGCATATTGCTTAAAAAAATTGTATCTTTGACATCTGGTGTTGGTAATGTAATAGTAATTGGGAGCCATTCAGCAACTAGTACCAAGGTGCTAATAAAGCTGAATTGAATAAGTGTGCTGATACTCTGGGACATGATTATATAGCTTTACTGTAATACTCAATAGCTTTAGTGTTGTTAATTCTGTGTTTATATTTTAAAAATCTCTTTGACACATCTGAACCACAAAGAGTTTCTTCATTATTATTTGTTAAGTTTGTCCATTTGGAGTCAGTATTTTATGTGTTTTTAAATTTCTACTGTTCATGTATCTAAAATACTTGGTGATATGTGCACTATATACATTGATAAAAATAAAATGATTGGATGTCCTTTCTTTTCTTTTTCTTTATATAGATGATTCATTAATGAAAAACTTCCTTTATTCTTACTCACTGCCTGTGCTGTGAACTGGAATTAAGCTGCTGTGAACATGATCTCCGTTTTTTATAGAATCTCTATTTATTGATACAATTAGTAGCTTTAAAAATTCTAGAGGAATATTTCTCAAAACCCTTAATGCTGAGGTGCTTTTGATCTCCTCTTGTAAAACAAAATCGTACAGGCTCTTTCCTTATCTTTTCATAACAATGCTGTATCACAGCTCATTGGCATATTAAATAATTATTTGCCTCAGGGAAAGCCGTATTTTAATATGAAGTATATCTGTGAGGTTTCTGAAGCCATACTGTGGAGATCTGGATAATGAATCTTCAAGCTCAAGTTCAGGAAATGGATGCAAGGTTCCAGAAATACATCAGTTCTCCATATCAGGAGGGTTATCACTCTTGAAAGGACATTCTTTCTTTTGCTGTCTGGTTTATAAACAATTACCCAGCTCCAAAAATCATGTTGCAAAATCCCCAAATGCTCTAGCTGGCATTTCTGTGAACAGGTTGAAATTTTATTGTTCAACCCCAGCTAGAGAAGCAATGCTGACACCCCCAAGAGACATTAGAAAACCCCAAGGATTTCTGCCTTGCTCATGCCCTTGCATTTTGGTGATTGCCCATCTTGTCAAAAAATGTGATCTGACTACACTGAAATGTAGTACTCTTCCTCTCAGAAAGAAGTTCTTTGCAGAGAGGGTGATCAGGCATTGGAATGGCCTGCCCAGAGAGGTGGTGGATTCACCCTGGAGGTGTTTAAGATGAGGCTGGATGTGGCACTGAGTGCCATGATCTAGTAATCACAGTGGGGTTGGATCAAGGGTTGGACTTGATGATCTCGGAGGTCTCTTCCAATCCAGTTAATTCTATGATTCTGTGATTCAGTGTTCTCATTTGGTGTTTGAGAACAAATTACACTCTCAGTGACTTATACTCAATTTCTGCAAACCAAAGCATAAGACACCTGGTAATTTGCCACTTGCCCTTGGTGATTCACCCTCTTCCATTCCTTTTCAGTGACTCCTTTCAGTATTTTTGTTCCTACTGGAAAGATACTAAGTGAGGAACTAAC
The DNA here is from genome assembly GCA_035584735.1 of Pseudotriccus pelzelni. Classification (NCBI taxonomy): domain Eukaryota; kingdom Metazoa; phylum Chordata; class Aves; order Passeriformes; family Tyrannidae; genus Pseudotriccus; species Pseudotriccus pelzelni. Next base: position 37,641,607 of record JAWMRA010000130.1, on the reverse strand, counting down.
TATAGAGGAATGCTTAGTCAGTTGCTAAATTATATCCACCCTAATAAAAAATGCTGCTGTCCAGCACTTGCCCTTGTTAAATAATCTTAATTTTCTTCTGTTCCCTGCAAAAACTCTAGTTAGAGGTCTCTTCTGAAGTCTCTGTAAAGGAAAGTCAAATGCAAGTAAGAGGAGCTGCTTAGGAGTCCCTGACATACAGACTGTAATAGAGTTGGGTGGTTTTGGTTTCCATCAAAACCTAGCAGTTTGTGTTTTTATGTGCTGCTAAACTTCTTTACGTAAAGTAAGATCATTTAGATCCTCTCCTTCAGTTGTGCACAGTCCTTTTCAAGTTTGACTTGGACAAAGAGTCAAGAAAAGCTCTCATGTTTTACAAGTAAGATCAGTTTTGAGCAAGTGTGGCTACTCTGCAAAACACCTGTTCGAAACGCAACTAGATACCGTGAGAAGTTTTGCTGAGTCACATAGGAGTCGAAGCCATCTCATTGCAAATAGGTGTGTCTGTGCTCTTGTGGTATTTGCAATATCTATTCCCACTGATCCTTGCCACCATCCAAAGAGCAAACAAAGACTATTTCTGTAATTTACAGGTATTTGGTAATGCTTTTCCTGTAATTCTACAGAATGGTAGACTAGTCCGAAGAAACTGGCTTGTGGTAATATTATGACTTGGATCTTGGCGAGATGCAGTTCTCAACATAAACTTTTATCTTTGCTACCAAATAATTATGTGAAAATGTGAGTCATTTGGGCAAGCTAAGCCCAGTGGGATGGAACATTGCTTCTGTTACTATGTAACAGGGACAAACAAAAATAGGAAATGGATGTTGTTGCTCTGGCAGGTCTATGCACTGGAGCAGGTCTCAGGCAGATCAGAGCCTGATAATGCCACATACCAAAAATACACAGCAATGAAACACCTGACGTTAGTATTTGTTAAAATCTCTTCCAAAAATGATCCTTTGTTTGTCCAGAAATGAAAGGAAACAGTTTTCTTACTGTTTTCATGCTGTGAAAGCCCTATTCTTAGTATGAAATAAATGCTAAGTAATGTATTAAAATATTAGGAATCAAGAGCTGAAGCAAAAAAAAAAAAATTACCCAAGTCAGGGGACTGTTTAAGACTACTACAGCACATCCAAGTTTGGAATAGCTCTTATTATATGAAATTTTATACCACTAAAACAGTATCATATTTTAATTTAAAAAAACAATTGTAAAAATAGTCTAAGATGCCAATTCTGGAAAGAAATCCAACAGCGAAACCCTACAGGTATGCTGAAAAAGCACTCCTGAGACAACTGGAGGCGGGGGCTGTGGAAGCAGAGGGAAGGGGGGCTGCAGCGGGTGCTCAGCACCGTCCGGCTCAGCCCAGGCCTCTCTGTGGCCGTGCCCGAGGGGCGGTGGCTCCGGGCCTAAGCCAGCACAGCAGCCCCACACAGGGTATAACAATGTGTAAGTTAAAGCCACAAGATACAACAGCTGTATGCAAAGTTTTCACTAAATCAGAAAGTGTACTTCATCATATGCTGACTAATGTGCAAATGCATACTGGTCCTCAGCACTGCTGTTGTGAATCTGCTCCCATGTCTTTTGTAATTTTTATCCAGAGCAAAGATGATCCTGGATTTCATTTCCTTCCTACGGAAACATGTAACTTCAAGTTTTTAAGAAAACCTAATGCCTATTCTGAAAAAGGTTTCTAGACTCTTTGTCTTCTGTGTTAAGAATGGAGTTTCTTGCATTAGTGTAACCTTAAATGGTAATTCTGGATTGAAATTATTTTACCCAATGAAGACGTCGAACAACATGGATTTAAAGTGTCACATCTCATATCTCAGACTGCAGCTGCCAGTGAAGCTGTCTGTGAAGCTTATAAACATGTCAGTAATGTTGGACAGATTCTTTCAATATAACAATGGATTTGGTTTGGAGCGATAAAGTGATGTTAAATTTAACTGCGATTTAATAGTAATTGGAAAGCACTAGCTGTACAGCTTGATATTTCCATTTGAATGAAAAATTGTAAGACTTTTACAGAAGAGTCAAACAATAATTTGAGGACAAAGTATTCTTTAATATTAAGGGAGAAATATCTGTATTTGACTTGCTGTGCCAGACAATGAAGTCACATATGAGCAAACAATCTTAAATGAGTTATGCAAATGTTGAATTTGTAGTTTGACAGTTGCAACCACAGCTGTAGCAGTAGACACAATTACAACTTTTTCAGCATATTCCCCTCACTCAACACATGGGGTACAAACAACTATAAAGAAAATGCAACCTCATGTTATTTACAATGACTGTTTCCTGATTCATCCCAAATATAAAAAACACCTTTTGACTTAATTTTTATATTTTAGCAATGAAAGAATTCCTAACCCTCACACTCTAAAGAGGGAGTAGATTTGCCCAAGATTCCATGTTAAGGCACAATTTATGTGCAACACATTGATGTAGTTATACTACATGTTGTAAGTTATTTAAACTGTGAAGCATTGGTAAAAGTCCTTATGATGCAGCAAAAGATTTTAAATATAGTAGAATGGCAGTTGAGTCAATCCTTCAGATTCCAACCATTAGTCATGGGGCTGCATGTTCTTACCATTGCTCTGCACCTCTGCATTAATGACTTTTATATATCAGGTTATACAATTAACATGCTAAAAGACAGCTGGTCTTTCATTTGACAGAAGCAGATATCAGATACTGACTGATGGAAAATTATTTCAAAAATTACAAATTTTGACTTCTGAAACCCAATTCTTCTTTGCCAAGCTCCATGGAGGTAAAAAAAGGAAAATCACTTTCCAAAGAATACCTGGAGAAAGTAAAACATTCTGTTCCAGCATCCAAGTACGTTCAAAAATAGGGGGGGGGGGGTGTTAGGTTACAAAACAGCTAAGTGTTGCCCCCCGCCTCCAATTTGTTCTTATACCAGAAACCCTGTAATAATACTCTAGAACATTGCCAGAACTAAATTTTACCTTTGTAAAGAGGGGGGAAAAACAACCTTGTATTTTTTTTATTTCTAGACTCCATCCCATCTTTCTAGCATAGTGGCACTGTTATTTCTAGTAAAATGAGGGCATGGCTTACCTCTATATTGAGGATTGTCTACAGGCTCTGATAAATAGCAACCTGCTATTATTACCAGTTTTACAACAGTTTCTATTGAAATAATTCTGCCAATTTTTAATTGCAACTTCTTTACATTTCCTGTAATTATCAGGATTTTAAATGAATTTAAGAATTTATTTTAAAGCAGCAGCAAAAAATGCACCAACAGATAGATTTCTGCTTATGTGCCACCAATTAAACTAATAAAGAATATTGTAACCAAGGCATCTTTTCTACAGGTTTATGATTATAAGAATTATTAACAATAAATAAGTATAATATTTTCCTTATAATTAAATCCCATACTATACACAGCATTAAAGTTTAAATATTCGTAGTGTTCTATTGCCATATCTGTTTTTCCATTTGAGCATAGATTTAGTAAATAAAAATATATATGCACAGGTATTTACTTCTGGTTTGTCATTCTATATGCATGTTTATAACTAATACAAAATGTAAAAAGAAAGCAAGTATTTTAAATATACATAGCACAGTTAAATAATTGCAATAAATTTGCTGTTTGTTCCTTACAAACCCTTTGTTTAAAAAAAAAAATCAAACAGTTTTATAAATACATTTTAGGGGGACAGTTGCCAAAGATGATCCTATTAGAAAATAAAATTTTGTAATGTAGATATTCAAAACTCTCTAATCAAATAGTAAGTAAATTTCTATTGGTACTGCTAATAAAGAACAATAACAAATGGATGAAAAAAATAATCTACTCTTTAAATTTTACTTTTACTATGGAACCCTGTGTGTACAAATTAGTTAAAATTAAAAAGGGAGATACAATGTGTGAAACAGCCACAGTATTTTAGTCATTCTAAAAACAGGCTGCAGTAGGTATCAATAAAGTGATTCTATTATGTATGTGGAAGTGCGTTTATGGATTTCACAGTTTGTTATCAATATTTTGATAATGTGCAGATAGTTGCTTACTCCCTTTACAAGGTGTCCATTCACACAGAGTCGACTGAAATTCATCTGTATTGTCTGACAACACTGTTCTTACTGGAAAAAAAAAAAGACATGGCTGTATATGAAGTTAGGACTTTTTCTTTGGATTATCAAATAACTTTTTTCTTTGGATTTTCAACAAACTTTTGTATAGAAATCCTTTTCTTGCTCTCATTTTACAATTTTCAAAGTTCAAGTACTTGCCCTTCAGGAGGAATCAACTACCACTTTCTGTCCTTTTATCAAGGTTAAATCAGTATTAACCCCCCCAGTGTTATTTTAAGCATGATAAAGTACAGAGGAAAAACCTCATCAAAATGGGTTAAGTCGTATTCCTGTTCCAAGTGGTGAAAAAGGATTGACTTTGGCCCACATCAAAGCATCATTCAGTGAAATAGCAGATTTTCCATCTTCAAGGAAGAACACTGGACCCTGTACAGCAAAATTGTTTGGAGAGGGAAAGAAAAAGAAAGTACACAGGTATTGTGTAAAAGCCACTACAGCAGAAAGCACATTTTATCTGAGAAGAACATGAGAATCTTATTTACAACTAACCCTCATGCAAAAATTGTAGCCCACCAACTTACAACTTTGATAACAATTACACATTATAAATTGAGTGAACTTGCTATGTTCTCAATCCTGGCTCCCCAACATTTAATAGTACTTAAATTTTTCATTTGATTTTTAATAATATATTTTATTATTATTTTATATATGCTTGTTAAATTTAGCCCGAATTAGAAACTGAGGTAACAAGCTTTCTTCCTTCAGAATACTGTCCATGTTTTATGGTTTCTGTCATTACCTGTGCTGATCTATGCTTTTTCCTATCTACAAAAAACCCCAATATAATGCCTCCATGAATTGTTTGAAAACACAGAGTCTACAGAATAATTTCAAATGCTCACTACAAGAAGGAAAAAATACTCATTTATCTAATGGAAGAAAAGCTATTTGGCAGTTTATTCACGTGACAAAATCTGGTCTCACAACTGCAGTTCAGTTTAAGCGCTTTCTTAAAGGGTTGAGATCTCCAGACTTGCTACTTAAAACTTGTAAACCCAATGCAATTAGGCTGCTATACACCTTAGTATTAACTAAGCGATTTGTGAGCTGATCTGCATGCCGAAAGCAACGACTCCTAATGTACACTAATCTGGAAATAAGGATATCATAGATGACAAACTGGTGACACCATATTTGCTATTCTTGTTGAGCAGATTATAACAATGGCAGCTTTACGTGGCTGTTAGCAAATGTTGAGAGCCCAGGCATCGCCAGAGATCACTGATCTAATGTGAAAGTGACGACAGCAATTTTTTTTAGATTGATGCGGTGCAGCTGTAAATTTTGTTTACCACAAAAATCACACTAGTATTTTGCAATCTCCAATTTCTAACACAAAGATATGCTTCTTAGTCCTGGAACCACCCTGTTACTCTTTGGGCTGGCATCTTGCACTGGACTGTGGAAACAGTATCATCTAAGAGAGTAAATTCACACTAAAGCACTGCCTGGAGACAGGAGTAGCGTTTTCGGGATCTGTCAATTTTCTCTTTATTGAAACAAAGAGGTGTTGTAAGGACTAACGTGTTTTGATCATAAAGCTCCATATGAGTGATACGTTTGAATATTTAGTCTGCTAATATCTGGCTTTAATTAGTCATGAACTGCAAGTTTTATAGTATGTATTTCCATAGTGATAAATACCAACACCAGAAAACTGTTAGTATGCGGTTGAAGATAAATAATTCCCTGGCTTTTATTGAGGCTGTGGTGAGGTAGTAGGCAATAATTTACATTCACTTCAGGCAGAGCATCTGGCAAAAGAAATCTGTCTTTCACATGGAAATTAAAATGTTTTGGATTTGGGAAATGACAATTATTTGATTGGACAATTCTTTATACAGTCTTTCTTATATAGCAGATGTCAGTGTCTGTCATCTTTAACTCTGCTACTGTGAGAACAGGGTAAACATTTTTCCTCCTAAATGATGGATGGGACCTTAGGTTTATGGCAGCGTCACAACTAGTCACTGCTATCACCAAGAAAGAACACTTAGCTCTCTGAAGCCGTACCTGTATCTTTAGCCCTGTCAAACAAGAGATATGAACATCTGAATGACTAGGAAGATTTGATCCAGTGACACAGTCTGGCCCAACCATTCCTTTCAGAGGCTCTTCCTGCATTCGTGATACGAGCACTGAATACACCGCTCTCTGTGATTCAGATGGCGGGGTGCATGGCAATTCATCGGTAGGTCTAAGAACACAAAAAGATATTTGGGTTTCAACTATACTTCTTTATTTGTTTTGGAAATTAAGAACCACAATGCACTTTTTTTTTTTCCCCAGTCATATTCACTTTTTACAAAGGAAATAAATTTACAATTAAAGAGTTAAATATTACCAGTCTCACTCATGGTAATTTTATATTTTTCCACCTACTTGTTTAATTGTGTGCAAGCTCTCCATGCATCTAATTCCTCAGAAAGCTGTTCAATTTTCAAAGGAACAGATACTTCCCGTCTTTTTAAAAGCTGACTGAAAAGAAATACAAGTAATTAAAGTCCAAATTAATTCTAACAATGAGTATTTTCTTAGAAGAAAAACAAGACAGACATTAGTAATATAAAATTATTTCTGATTGGATATGGAAAGAACTTGATGGAAATAAATTGATCCTTTACAATAATCACTATATTAAACCTTAGAAATACTAATACTAGATATAAAAGTATACCTTTTCATTTAAACCTTATTTTAATTATCCCTATTTACACCTTATTTAATTAGTTTTATTTGTTTTTAATTTGAGACCATTCTATATTTTAAGGCTAGATGTGTACTTATTTCTTAATAATGTCAACTTTACTAAAATTATTTTGCCTATATATAGTAGATATGGTAAAAATACAGTTAGAGAAACATGGTTCAACACATGCTCTGCAACAGTCTGGTTTTACTTGTGGAAAACCATTTCAAAACCCTTGCAGTGGACCCATTTTTTTTTTAAATCAAAATATAAAATAAGGAACAGTTACGAACTGACCTAATTCAGCCACCTTTTATTTTTGTTGAGATGCCCTAAAAAGACCAGCTTGTATGTAAGCATGTAAGCGTCCAATTTCAAATGGGCTGGAATCTAAAAATTTATGAACCCTGAAGATATTGGGCAATCCAAGAATAAAATTTAGAGCTGTATTGTTCTCTGGTTCTTTATATCCCAGGAAAACTGGAAGTTTGACAGCCAAAAGTATCACAAAACTGAGTCTCAAAGACTGCTTCTTACTAGTCTGTTAATATACATATCAAAATAGCCCTTCCGTAAAAGCTTGTATTTCATCTTGTTATTTCTGGAGGTTCAGAAAAAAAAAGCAAAAAAACCCATAGACAAACCAAACCAAAACTCACAAACTAACAAAAAGAACAACAAAAAAATGCTCTTTTTCCCTTTTCCCGATTCTCCCACCGAGTTTCAGATGTGAGGATGGCTGAGAGAAAAGACATATTAAGTTAATTATCCTTGGTAGGCAATTCTGATAAAATATCAGGAAGCATAGGAAAGATCACAATTCTAGTGAGCTGTGAAAGGACTGAACAACATATAACACAACTTTTATTCTTGATGAAGAGATAAAGGAGCTGAAATTATTAGCAAAGCTACAGGGGTTTGTTAGAGCAGCTAATGGAGGAGTAACAGGTGGAATAAAGTCAGAACAGGTTTCACTATGAAATCAATGACACTTTGGAGCTGGCCTTACTACTCAGCAAGTTAGGTGACAAACCCAAGAGGAACTGACAGCCCCAACAGTGAAGGAGAAACGAAAATATGTCAGCTGGATATCGTTACTGAACCAGACAGGAAGACTAAACAATCGTGGTTATATTCTGAGAAAGGACTACTAAAGTGTTCCATGTAAGTCTATTTTATTTACCATATAAGATAAAGATGATTCATCTTAATCCTTCTGTTTTCTAGTCCAGGTTGGTTGGTTCAAGTTCAGGTCAGGTCAGATGAAGTCAGGTGTACCAAGTGAAATCAAGCAGGTCAGGTCGAGTAGGGTCAAGTGAATTGGGCCAAGCCAGATTGGGCTGGATCAGGCCAAGTCTGGCCAAGTCAAGTGGACAAAGTTGGGTCACCTGAAGTGGGTGAGGTCAGGTCAGGACAATTGGGTCAGGCTGAGCTGATTCCAGTCAGTCAAGTCCAGTCAGGTGGGCCTAGTCCGGTCAGGTATAGTCAGATGACCAGTCGGGACTGAGCTGCAGCAAGTGGGCAGGACCAGGCCAGGTCGGATCAAGTGGGCGAGGTCAAGTGTATTAATGTCTGGGGATATTAGCTCACTCAGTAACCGGTTTTTTTGCTGAGAATCAAGCTAGTGCCCACTCATGAACTCCAAATTCAAAGCTTGTCCTTGTGGCTACAGAGCAAGTCTTGGCAAATGCTCTACAGGTAGATACAAATTACAAGTCAGTCATGCATGGAGCTGATGCTGAATACTCATCTACTTCTAAGAATTGGGGTTTTTACTGAATTAAGAGTTTGACTGATATCCTGGTTTCACAACTCATTGCGTTACCTCAGGAACTTTTATGTATGTAATGCATAAAGAAAGTAAAGAAGGTTTTATATGCAAGCATGGCTATACCCTTACAACTTCATAATAGAATTGGGAACTCCACTGTTTTTAGTTTTCTTCTTTTTTTGGAGGGGAGGTTAAGTGGAAGTGGGGGCAATGTATGGTCTATGTCCTAATAAGGTCTGAGATTTCTCTGTGTTAATGAAAACATAGTATTACCTTGTATACTCATACAGTGCAGGTACAATGCTATTGTACTGTCTTCTGATAGCAAGTAAAGCACCAATGTAACCACACAAAATCAGCAACTCATTCCGAAATCTATAAATGGACAAGTATTCATTATGAAAAACAACAAGCATTTGCAAAAACATTAAACAAACTCATATTTGCATTACAATTTTAAAACCTAATTTATCCATCCACTTTTTGTGAAGAATATATGTTTGCTGATTATGCTTGCTTTCTGTGTCATGGAATTGTTAAAACTGACTCCATGTGTTTTGTACTGATCTCCATTGTTAAATTTTAAATGGCATGTACAACACAGTTTTTAAGAACAATCATGTAGAGTTACAAAAACAACACTCAGAGCTTTCAAAGTGATAAAACTCTAAATGGAAATAAAATTGCCCCAAATATTTTAATGTGGACTTCAGCTTCGCCAAATTTCCCCAGCCTTTTTCTGCTTGTAGGTCTTCACACGTACACATGTGTAGGCATCTAGGCCTAGCTTCAACCATCTGTCATGAAGATGAACCACAGCTTCCAATTATTACAGAGTTAATACTGAGAGTGGCAGCTCAACTTTTCTTAACACTCTGACATAAAAAAAGTCACATTATGTGTGGTACCACTGCTCTTTTTCCTCAGGAAACTGAAACCAGTGCAGATCAAAGTGAAGTTCTTCACATAAGACCAACATTGATTCACCTCTTGTAATTACATCACAGAAAAAGAAGCAGTAAAATATCTTTTTTTTTTCTTGCTAAACCTTCAAAATTTAGGAAATTCCACATTCTGTTCTCCAGATTGAGAACCAGCCAGCTTGCTGAAAAATTTTTTTGGTATTCCTCTTTTGTTAAGCAAAAAATTATAGTAACAGTGTTCACCTACATATATAGATATACATATATATATATGTATGTATATTTGTTTATAAGGTCCAAAATCTTCCTTTAATGAAAGTTCCACTTTTCTAAGTAATGAAAATATACTCACTCACTACATTTATGCAACATTAATTGTTCAGTGCGTATATAACTTAGGAGATCAAGATATGGAAAGACTGAATCCAAAGTCCAATCCAAGCCACAAAGTTGTTCTGTTGAAAAATAAAAAGAAAAATATCTCAAGAGGCAAGTTATACAAATGACTTACACTTTAAAAGGTTTCCTCATCCAAGTACCTACCTTTTACATACTGAATGCCAACAGGGAGAGCCTTGTCAGGTTCTGTGCTTAACAGATAGTACTTTATTGTTTCAAATATATCTCCATCTGCCTGAATTGTCTCTGCCAACTGCATACATTCTTCTACATCAGGAAGATTGCACTGAAAAAAAACATTTTGATAGAAAATGACAGAAATTTTCAAACAATTCTTTCAGATGCAGAGGAATACTGATGATTGAACACAACAATAAGAAAAAATTCTCTCTGAAGGAGTCATTGTTTGAAAGATGTACCTGCATATAACGCACATTAAGAAAGCCATCTAGACATTATAGGAGGAGAAGGTTCTGTAACTTTAATTTAAGCAGTACCAGTTTCCCTTGCTAAGGTTTTTGTGAACTTTTTACTACTGCTTAATAAACGTGCAGTCTGCGTTGAACCTTAAGGGAGTTAGCAGAGCAGATCCTTCTGCTGCTGAAGAGGAAAGGAGGGATTTAAGGACATTACAGCCATGAGATATAAAACAACTCAGACTAATAAAGACAGCTGATCTGCCACAACATGATTAGGCTTCCTATCTAGTAGGTTTTAAATCATACTGACAGGTAATTCTGAAGATCATAAGCTACTTCAGAAAGTAACCTGTGTAATGGAACAATGAGCAGAATTCAAGAACTAAATTTCTTGCACAATATTGAAAACAAAGTCAATGAAGACTAAAAGAGCAAAGAAGGTCATGCAATGTATAAGATGTATAATGTTGGGGAAAAATTCATCCTACAGATTTATTTGGCCTTAAGTTTTTTGAAATTAGTAAACAAATCAATACATAACCTCCTATTAGCATTCAGGTAAATTTTTTTACATTGTACCTTTTCATGAAGGTCATTTATTTCTGCTATGCATCCAGGATAAAAAGCACATAGTTTTACTAACTGCAGTTTATTATCAGGAATCATCATAAGAAGATCAGCTGCTAAATCCCTGCACAGAAAAAAGAAGACATGTAGTTACTCTTGATGGTTTGTAATTGGAGAAAACTATTTTCTCTTTTACATTTTTTTTAATAAAGAAGAGTTTACTGAAAACAATATTATTTCCAGAGAAACGCAGAAGCAATCTCAGTCTCTAAGACTATTTTGGTGCAATAAATGAGGCTTAATCTATTAATCTTTTTGGGGAAGTCATTAGTTAATTTTCTGCAGCTTTATTGGTTGAATTTAACAGCTGCACAATCCTAAAGCATCAGAACTACCTCAAAGTGAGGTGAAAGAATACATGAGCAGGGATGGGAAGGGAGAGTAGGAACTATCCAATTTGAGAGAAGGAAAGATGATAATGTGGTTCTCTGTCATGAAACCTCAAACTTCCAGGCTTCTAAAGCTCCATGACATCAACACAAAGCAGCTCTCAGTTATCCTGAATGGCATGCTTCTGTGACATTAAAATAGAGAGATTAAACAAGAAAAGAATGTGATACCTATTTTCATCCTTCTCAAAGGAAAACTGTTTTAGCAAACTGATGTTTCTGAAATTTTTACTTTTTACCATTTGTTACCCTATCCTTAACACAATAAGCAGCTGGAGGGAACACATGTAATATTAGGAAATTATTCTTAAACAATTATTCTATTCAAATTTTAATAACTGGCTATTCTGGTTGTTCTCTCACTCTTATGGTCATGCAGACATGATTTCTCCTGTGACCCACAAGACTGACTTGCCCCTGTGTGAGGCAAAAAATCCTACCAAGTTCTCTGGATTTTCAGAATGGGGTCCTTGGCTTAAAAATGTTCAAGTAAGCTATTGTCCAATATTTTTAATTGCTTTCTATCCCACTTTCAAGTACTAATCACAATCAAAAATTAGAACACTTTGTATAATCTGATTTTTAATCAAGGCACATGCTTTTCAAATCTTTCTTTCTATAAACAAGCAAAATACCTGTATCCAAGTGATGGAAAGCTAAAAGGAAGACATTGAAACAGCAATGAACCAACCTTTTTATTACTTTACAAAAGGAATATCGAAGAGAAAATAATTAAAGGACAACAGAAAATCTAAGAGTCAGGGCAACTGACTTTAACAACAACAAAAAAATAGCTTTTCAATGCCTTTTGACTACCTAAAGAAATTAATGCAAAAAGATCGTTGGAAAATCTATTATTACTGTGCAATAGCCACTTTTCCAAGTTATAGAAGCGCTCTTTCGGAATATAGGATATTTCACAGGTTCTTAAACTACTTTTAAGATCAGTTACTCACATGTGCTAATCTTCAAAAGAAATTTAAACATTTTTTAACGTGATTAGAAGTTGTTTTGCAAAATCTGAATCCAACGTTTATTTAAAAAAAAAAAATTCAAAGAAGCCCTCATGTAATGTTACCTGGAATGATTTTTAAAAATTAAGCTGAAAACACTGTCAAGTATAAAGATAAAAATGAGGTGGCTGAGTTTGCATATGCCAAATTCATTATCTCAAGTAAAATATGATCAGCCTTTTGAACAGTAGAAGGTTGTTTTAAACACTACTTCGGTGTTAATTTCCCAAGGCTGTAGGTTTGGGAAGGACACAAATGTTTAGCTTTGATTTTATTTGTTTAAATTTTAATATTTTAGAGCACTTCTAACAAGAACTAACCAAATCCCAAGAAACATTCCACCAATAAAGTGTATCTCTACAATGAAACGTTTCCAACTGATGGAAATCCCTAAGCATAACAACCAATAAAAACAAAAAGGGAATCCTTCAAATGTCAGAGACCTTGAACTCCAGCTTCCCCATATATGATGTGATAAATGCAGTGAGCCAAGAAGTATTATGCTGTATCAGTATCTCTTTATTAAAAAATATGAAAAGATTAATGAATTCCTGATCTTTTCCTACACAATCCTGACCTTTTCCTACAAAAAATTAGACTCCAGGACTGCAGGGTGTAGCTGTAATAAGTGCTCAGTATAGCCCACTGAGAAATCCAGATGTACACTGGGGCAGTACACAGTACACCATTTCAAATTTTTCTCATGTGCCAATGTACACTTCAGTACATATATGCCATAAGTTTGCAGCAATTTTATGTACCTAAACATAAATGCCATACTACTCTAAGTACTTGTTACAGCTCTGAGATCAGAACAAGCTTTTGTTATGGAACTGGAAAAAATATACACTTTCTTTCCACATCCAGTGCTCCCTATTGGAGGCTACATAAAAATCACCTTTCACAATGAAGGCAGGGAGCTTCAGAGACTTTAAAAACTGCATCTGGATTTGCCAGAACAACCCTGCTAAAACTGGTGTATTGCAGACCTGCTAAATCATTGCAAAATGAAAGCAGCAAGCCATCAATTTCTTATTTTATCTTTTTCTACAACGTTTCATTGTCTAAGGCAGGCTAAATCCTCTATAGAGAGCAGTTCCACTGTTTCTCTCAGGCTGCCTCTAGATATTTTAGCACTAACCTGTAGTTGAAAAACTGATCCTTAATTGCAGAATCTGTTTAAGTACATATTTTCTATGACATGTTACTTATGAAACACCTTTATAGCTGCCAAATATACCTTAGGACAGTTTTCTGCTTTTCACTGGTAGGTAAAAAACAAGAAGCTGTACTCTTCAAAGCAAAACCAGGTAAGGTTTCCCCTATATGCAACGGAGAAATTACTATTGCAGAATTAAACAGTAGTCCTGTTTCATCCTTAAATCTTTTCAGCTGTCTTGTATTCCTAATACCAATATAAAATAATTCCTCAGGCTATTAGTTTCTTTATTTTTCAAGCAAGTGCTTAAAGATCATTTCACAGGTGCTACTTGAGCTTCTGCTCCTTTTGACTTTTTAATTCAATTCCAGCGTTACTTTGTCTGAAGCAATTATTTTCACTCAGGACAGACCAGGACTTCATGTGCTACCTACTGCCCAAGTAGCTAGGGGTTTTTCAGAGATTTTCACACTGTTTGACAGTGAGTCTTCTCTCATTTACAATGCATACATAACATGTTTTGAGATTAAATCAGAACATTTGCATACCCTGTACTTCAACAGTGTAATAGCAGCAATTCTTATGCTACCTACTCATTGTTGTTTGGTCTCTATAAAAGTTTGAAAATGATACACCTTGATCGTTTTGTCAGGGAAAAAAGAAATAAGAAAAAATTTCTTTGGATTAAGAAATTCTTACCATGTTGCTACTGCCATACATTTTCTTGCTAGTAATTCTAGGGCATAATGTGTTGCTTGTGCTGCACTTTCTCCCAAGACAGTGCCCACACTGACTGCCAGCTCCAGTTCGTTTCCACGAATCAGGTTTGCCATCGCAAGCTTGCCCAATGAAAAAAATTTATCATAAGCATTTTTGGGATTGACCATGTGGAGCATATGACATCAATTTATGAGAATGCTTTTTACAGAAGAACAAAATATGTAACAATTAAAGTAAATTTATATATAATTTGTGTCTCTTGCATGAGTAAATAATTGTGCATCACATATTAATCAGTTTTTAAATAAATATATTTCCTTCAGAAGAATCTTCCTTTATTCAACCAAAAAGATTACATAAATCATGATAACTAAAAAGCATGATAGGAATTTTATCTAATCTTAACTACACTAATTTTTAGAGTATATACTTCCCCTCTCTTTCAGTGAAGGGAGACTCAAAAAACCAGGAAGGATTCTCCTGATCTTACACTCTCTGGCCAACCAGAGTTGCTGGTAGGCATAGCAGAATGTCAAACAGTAAGAGACTACACAATAACTTGGAATATGCTTATTTTGAAATACAGGCATTAACTGATTCTCGATTTCTCTTCAAACAGCTGATTAAGATGGAATTACACTTATTTGGGGCAGACAGAGGAGGAGAGCATATTACGTCAGCAACAAAAAAAATCCAGAAAGAATGAAAAAAAGAAACTATTTGTATCAAAATACAAACAAAATTAAAAATCCAGTAAAATATTTCCTACATTTCAGCTTTATTTTTTTGCTGAAGGGTGGGGTTTTTTCCTGTTTACTTTTTCATTTAGACTGTAAATTCTTGAAGGCAGACATTGCATTTCCTTTAGAACAATAACTTACAGTTCTGAATGGATATTTTGAGTCACCATAAACAGTAACAATTAGGTGTATATATGTAAGGTACTAAAGTATCTTATATTTTCTAATATAACAAGATACTGTATATGCAATTCAAAACCAACATATTACTTTCTGTGCATGAGAGAAACCTTGAATTTAATAGAATCAAGGGAGTTTTGCTACTAACTTTAACATTGTAAGGATCTAACTCTGCATAAATACATACAAATCAAATATCAAGTATAAGTAGAATTTTAGAATGTGATACATAAATTTTAAAACACATGTGGAGAAAGGAAGTCAATGTTGGCTTTTTCGTAATTAAAGAGAAAAAAAATACCTCTATATTTTCAACAGCCAGATGACAACATGCTGCAAGCACTGCATGGCCATCCTCAAAATACCAATCTGCCAGTTCTTTACTGACCTTGTGTAGAAGCCTGCAAGCACAAAACAAATTCTGTGAGGGCACTTTCAGGCTGGAGTCCTTTGGCTCTTAATTTATGTAAAATTCACGACATTTCCTTCTGTACCTTAAAAATTGCTATATTTGACTTACGACTAACTTGAAAAATGCAATCTGTTTGATCTTCATCCACTGCTTAGGTTATTGTATACTCAGGAGGGTCATTCCCACATTTCCCAAAATCTACATCAGTACAGAAATGTCTCTTCAGACTGACAGAAGAAAAATCAAATATTTGGATATCCAATCTATACTTGTAAACTCTGCACAAGTATTTAATTGCTCAAAAATTGCACATGTAAATGAAGGAACTACAAAGTCTCTAAACTGCTTTTGTTACTACACCTATAACTTGATAATATAATTCAGATTTTTGAGCACTGTTCTAAACAAGGAATAGTGCATGCTTTGAGGTTTTTCTAAGGGCATGGACAACGAAAATCACAGAATCATAGAATGGCTTGGGTTGTAAGGGACCTTAAAGATCATCTAGTTCCATGTCCCTGCCATGGGCATGGACACCTCCCCTTAGATCAGGTTACTCAGAGCTCTAGCTAACCTGGCATTAAACACTTTCAGGGATAGGGCATCCACAACTTCTCTAGGCAACCTGTTCCAGAGTCTCCCCACTCTCACAGCAAAGAACTTCTTCCTAATACCTAACCTAAAACTACTGTCTCTCAGTTTGATTTTTAGTACATGTTGTCAGAATCTTTACTGATGACAAACAGCAAAGCTCCAGTAGCAGATGATAGCGGATAACAAATATTTGTTCTAAGTTAATATACTATATATTTAAGTGCATAGGAATGCATCTTAAATATCAAGCAAGAAGGATATTTATCATTATAATACATACAAATGAAAAATCCATTTTGCGCCAGGAGGAGTCACAAGAGGGAAATTAGTGTAGCATCAGGTAGTTAGTAACTCTATTAACTATGTACTAGAAGATGCTATATTTTGTTTAATTCTAAATTGCTGATGCCAAATCAAACCACTAAGATTTATCTCCCTTAATGACTTTACCTCTGCACTAAAATGAGGTTTTAGATATAAACTGGAACAACTTACTCGTTATAATCATCTGTATTGTTTCCGCCAGAATTTGAAGATCCACTTCCTGTGGAAAGTGGTAACATCTGTATATTTCCTTCACAAGCTGCCTGGTAGTGAATAAAAAATAGATTAATTAATGCACAATTGAAACCGAAGATGAAATACAATTTTTTAACAACAAAAATAACCTATGATCTATAAAAATAATTCTGAAGCCCAGTTATAACAAAGAAAATGTTTAAACCAATGAACTTATTCATAGCTAAATCTTAGCCTAATTTTATCCAGTCATACAAGAAATTCTATAGAAGTAATAGACTTCTTCCTTCCTATGCATTTGGGCAAGATTTTTCCAGCATTTGAATATGCTTAAAATGGACAGTGAATTGATTTTTACACTGCAAGAAGCAAGTGGTTGTGAGTGAAGGATGAAGCCTATAGACTATATAGCAGGTATAACAGCAAATTGGAAAGATTTGGCATATAGTGGCAGAGAGTGGTATAAGCTTAACTTTGTGTCTGGCAATAATTTATTTCTAATATTAAATACAAAGAGATCAGTCTGGGTTAAAATGAAATAAGTGGACAAAGTGGTGTTTGGTCAAGTGTTGGACTCAACAATCTCCAAGGGTTGGACTCAGTGATTTTTTCCACACTACTTGGTTCTGTATTCTGTGAATTCATTCATATGCTTTAAGGTGTAGCTGAGATAACATGATTAAACCTCAGGGCTGAGTTAAAAGGGAAAATAAGTCCCTGTATTTTGTTGCTTAATATTATCTGATTAAACCTTTGAGACAAAGATCATTCTATGAATTGTAATATTTCTCTGTAATCTCTCTCTTACAAGAAAAATTAGGATCGTTCTAAAGCTTTAATTTGCTTTAAGGTTGCAACATTATAACTTGTTAAATCTAAGCATGTATTGAAATTCCATTCTGTACATTATTCAGCTATTCAGCTGAACATTCAGACAGAAAATTTCTCAGCAGAAATGCAAGAGAAATCAAATCCTACATGTCTTTGATGTTAAGGGCAATACTGACTGTTGAAAATCAGGTTTTATTTCAATCAAAATTGAACACATCAGTTTTCATTATGGTTATGTGATTGCAGTTTAGAACAATCAGACTTTCAATACATAAACACGACATACCTTCTTTTGATATTTGCATAAAAACTGTTCAGTACAATATGAAAGTAAAGACTCAGGTGTCATTATTCAGCTATTTTGCAAAAGTGAACAGAGCTAGTCTTTTAAATACGCTTGTCATATTCAGAGTTATAAGCTAATAGCTAAATACATCTCCCCCACTGGTATATGCAGTAATACCTGTGCAACAAGAAGAGCCTCTTTAAGCTGACCTCTCGAAGTAAAGAAAGAAACTAGTTTCTTCACATCTCCAGTAGCTATACAGTATGGGATGACATCATCATTTTCTTCCTGAATTAACTGATCAGCTCTCCTATTTAAACAAATGAATAAATAAACAAGAAAGATCTACATCTATGATCAATCACCAAACTTATCTCTATGGTATAAGTGTTAGATGAAGCCATGTAAAGGTTGCTGAAACCCATCTGCCTTTCCAGACTTACAAACTGTGGATACTGCACTAAAGAGTTCACAGCTGAAGTTCCAATTTATGTTCAACCCTTTGATTCATGTACATAAAGTTGTTGAAATCCTCCACAGTTCCATCCCAAAGCTTACTGAACAAAAAGTAACACAACTAGAAGGCTGTAACAAAAGACAAGTACAACTGATATTAGTATCTATCCTCCTACCTTGTGTGTGTGTCCTTTTATGGGCTGAGGTTACAACTCACCATAATATTTTTATCAACTTACCTTTGCATTAACTTCCTCCAATATTTCATTGATACACCAGGTGCAACTGAGAGAGCTTTGTCCCACTAGAAGAAAGCAGCAATACATTTAACCTGATCATTTTATTTTGAGAAACAGACATATTTTAAACTTGATTTTTCTTTCATAAAAAATAAATTTGACAAGAAGGTAAATAAGGAATGAGTTATAATGTAGAATGCATATGTTAAAAATAAGCTAATTGGAGCAAGATTACTTTTTTTGGGATTTGTGACCCATTTATTGCCTTTCCATCTTTGCTAGGATAGCTGGTTTTCAGAAACCTTCATATTTTGTTATTCTTCAATATTCTGATGTTTTACCTCTCCAAGTTCTACCATTAGTTCACAATATCGCTGAATTTGTCCTAATCTTAAATGTATTTCTGCAGCTTCTTTGAGCCTTTCCTCTTTGCTTGGTGCACCAATACCACCTCCGAACTTAGACATCTTTACTGTTGTCAGCTCTTGTGCCCTGGACTGAGGGAAAAAAAAAAAAAGGATAAAAAACTGTCCTGTGAAGAAAACAAGTTTTCTTAAGAATGCACTACTGTCAAATATTACAGTGGAATACGAAGGCTGTCATTTCACAAAAAAAATCCTTTTGAGAAAAGGCTAATTGGAACTGACTTCAATGAGATTACAGTGAACTTTGTCTATGTTGTTAAAGTAACTGTGTTAGTGTTTTGTGCTTATACACATATATTTTCTATTCTTATCTTCCTTTAATATCTTCATATAATTTTTTAATCTCAACCATTTTCTCATAAGTAATAGTAATTCTCCCAAATGTCCCTCATAAAAATCTTGAGATTTTGAAAAAAAAATTGTGAACATAAACCATAGAGATCTGGAAATTGAACATATTACCATTATAATGATGTCACAAAGAAATAATACACATAGTGGGCTCAAGTGGTTGGCTTTGTGGTCTGATCTGTCATGTCTCATTAACCTTATAACCAAGAAATTATTTATAGTCCAAACCAGTGCAATTTTTATATTAGTTGGAGAAATAAGCAATAACTTGCTTCATCTGGCAGTTTGAGAAACAAGCTGCAACTGAATTACAGTCAACACAGAAAGAAAAAAGGTAAACCCAGCTACACATTTCAAAAATTCTCAGTTTAATTCTATCATCAATGCACATTGATTGCATTTGGCTATTCATGGCTTAACAGTACCATATATGGAAGATGGAGAATGAATTTTGAACATTCTTCACCAAAGTAAAGCCATGTAGACCAATGGCAGCTCCCAAGGATCTGGGGGTTTTTAAAACAAGCTATGAGACATTTTTTCCTCAGCACCTCTATACTTTTTATTATTTTCATGCTGATGTCTCCAATGCATCCTCTCTGTTTCCTAAAAACAGGAAAACACAATTGCTCTACATCCCTACTTCATCCTGAAAAGTCTAGGTGCTGCAATGCCATCATCCAGCTTCCTAACAAAAAGACAGTATTAGCAGCCCTTAACAAGTAGTCAGCATTACCCTACTCCTACTTTCTCTTAAAGCTCTCAAACAAGATTCTGAGTCAGCAAAAAAGGGGACAAAATGATCAGCAATGACTGTAGTGATTCCAGGTCACCGGAATTATAAATGCATGAAATCATGTTGCAGAGATAAACAGACTGCTTACACTGCACAAGTCCAGAATTAATGTCTTCTCAGGCTAACTGGCTGAGAAATCTGGGGTTTGGACACATTTGCAGGGCTTCAGAGGATTAGCAGTTGCTAATTATTACAGTTAACAACACCAATAAACTTTTATCATCTAAGAGTCATAAGGTATGTGGGACACTCTTAAAGAGCCTGTGATTTTGCAAAAGAGAGAGCCCGCAACAGCAAACAAGTAATAGGTGTTACACAAGTGCAAGTGTTACCTTCAACAACAAGTGCAGGTATTACCCCTGGGGTACCAGGTATTACCACCCTGGGGGTTGCAAGTGTGTTCCCTGATCCTATACCAGTAAATAATCTTTCCTCTATTTACAACCCAGTCATTAGAGTGTGGGATTTTTAACTCCCTGACAGAATCACAAATTGGTATATTCTGCACAAACTGTATGTCTGGCTGCATATTTATATATGCAGCTACTAATAAATTTATGGCCTAGTACTTGAATTCCACATTTGCATGAGTCGCTCTTAAGCTCCATATCTGTATTAATGACAGGTTCTTGTTTTTCCACTCCTTCTTCCAGAGACCTACAGAATATATTTCTGCTAACTCTCCTCCATTTTCAGAGGTGAATTCTTCTGTTCCTGCATCTGAACAGAGACACATACTTCATGTTTATACAATCAAATAATCAAGTAATTTGACTTTACTGAATATAAAAGTATAGTGTATATAACAGGGAAGACAAACTCGCTTCATAGCTGAAGCTTTGCAATTTCTTTTAATTATTTTGAAAAAGGCTTCTCTAGTTAAAAACTGTAAACTCATTTTAACACTGAGTATGCAGTATGAGAATGAAGTCATGCAGACTTAGCTAGGTACTACTGTAGTAGACTGGTATTGCAGAGGGAACTGGTATTGCACAAATATTTTCGGACATAAAATAAATTGTGACCCTGTTGTAAAGCATTAAATGTTATTTTTAAAGAGTGAAATACTATATGGACTAACAACCATTTTCACATATTGTTCATGTTTCACTTACCATTCTAAATCTAATGAGATGTTTCATATGCATAATTCCTTTGCAGTAGTTTTGTGGAAGCAAACTGTCATCCTGTCCTTTTACTACAGCAACCAAATCCCACAAATTTTTGCTGCCTCCAGGAGGCTGAAATTGTTATAGAAGAACAGTATTATACTCATGATCAAGAGAGAAACTTGAACTTATGAAGACATTGGAAAACATTTGTCTGCCAGCTCCAAGAAAACAATGTCAGATCATTTCAATACTAGAACCTTCATTATGAAGACATGAATTAGTTCAGGATACTCTGAGTCCTTCAGTCTTCTTGAAGAAGAAGATCCATGAACATAAGTGCTGGGTTACATGTGGACATAGAAAACTAGTGTCAAGCCCGCAACTATTTCCTCACAAAGAAATACAAGCTATCTTGTATCCTGCTGGCATAAAACAACATTCAGCTGCTAGGATGCAGAGCTGCCCCAGTACTTGTTTACCATTTTCTGCAAAGTGCAGGCATGGGCCAGGAAAAAAAAAAACAGCTCCAAGGCTTGACTGCCATAACCTGGTTTACTTTCTTAATAATAAATCTTAAAATAGACACATATGGCATAACTGTATATGCACAAAAGCTTGCAGCACAAGTCATCAAGGTGATCTTTTTTAAAAATAGATTTTAAACACTTCTATTCGTCTGGCCTTTGACTCAACCCTTCTGCAGAGGTAGGACAACAGTTCAACACTGAATGAGGTCTAGAAGAGAGTGAGAATTTAAAAGCTTAAGAGAAAAAAATAAATCATTAAACCTTTGACCTGGAGGAGCTTTCCTAAGAATAACAGGATTACAACTTTAGAAGCCCAGTTATTTCTGAGCTGGTAAAAAGCGTGAAATCCTACTAGCAAAAAAAAGGCAACACAACCCCCCCCCCCAAATATTCTTTATATCCCTTAAAGCTCTTAATTGTCTCTTCATCATTTAGCACAATATCTCATTTTCTGGACTCAAAAAGTACTGAGTATAGCTGATAAAAAAACCTTTTGTTCCTGGAAAATTTTAATACTCTTATAACAGTTTTACTCTCAAATCAACACAGGATATCAAGATTTATAATTTCTGTGAAAAAAGGGATTCCATAAAATATATTTTAATAAAATATAAAATATCCAGGTTTAAAATTGAGGAAGATTGTTTCAGCATTTCTAAATCATACACTTCAATCTAGCTAGAAATCATAACAAATATTTTGGAAGAATTAGATCTTTGTAGATCAGCGTATTGACTTAAATTACAACAGTGCATGACACAGTCTGTAGTTCCAGGTAATTTTTTGTCCTAATTCTACCCCAAGTTCAGATCCTACGCAGCTAAACAGTCACAGGGATTCAGTAGCTTATATTTTTAACTCAATTGCACTGAGAGGCTGCAGCAAATTCTAGGAAATACTACTATGCTGTGGAACAAAGGAAACAGATGGATACCAGAGCATGGGTCATCCAGATCTACAGCTGCCCGAATGTAATACTGCAGTTTGGGCACAAACACTTGGGCAGTTCAAACCTTACCAGTAATGAGGGCGTCCTTTTGGAAAATTAAAATTAAAAACTCTAACATAGTTTGATAAAATACGTATTTTCATTTTCTCCAATAGCAAATTGTTGTCAAATTAAACCTTTCCTATAGAAAGTTAAAATATCCCACTAATTTCACTTTGCAAAAAACTGGTGTTCACAACTGATAAACAATTAAGTCATGGCCTTTTTTATATGCAGAACTGTTAAGAAACAGAACGGATTTCTACACATTTTCTAAGGTCCCTTAAAAAAGAGAGAAAAAAACAGTAGAGAAGAAATTTCAGTTTTGGAGATCGAATTCAGAAGAGAAAGTCATGCATACTGACAACATACTTAGGTTTGCAGAATACTTACTGAAAAACATTCTGAAAACCACCTTAGTTTTTTTCCTCGAGGATTTCCTGACAATTTTTCCAATTCCTGTTTAATATCCCTGGAAACTTTACCACACAGCAAAGGAGGAGCACCAGATTCCACAGCACGATCTAACACACACAAAGATTTACACGTGAAAATTAAAAAAAATAACAAACAATGAAAGCAAAAAGAAGAATAGTGATACAACGAAAATGAGAACACCAGTATATACAATTTGCTTACCTGTATTGCCGATAATATCATCCCAACATCTATCTGCTAAGATATTTATTGGTAGAGGGTTTATAAGAGGTGTCAATGACCAGAGTCTCACAGTGGAATCACGAGAGCAGGATGCCATAGTAAATGGACGACTAGGATGACATGTCAATCCTAGTAGAGAGGGCATTTAAAAATGTAGTCAAAAAAGTTTATCTAATAACCTATTTATTTCAATTATTTTATAAATTTTAAAATATATCAGAATGCATTTAAATACAGAAATAAAACCAAATTAAAAAATATTACCATATACATCTGCACCATGATCATAAACTGTGTCCAAACACGTTCCATCTCTTGTGTCCCAGACTCGAATTGTATAGTCCCAACTGCCAGATATTAGAAGGTAAGGAATTTCAGGATTCCACATCAGCCCCCGTACTGGAGCTGTATGTCCACTAAGAACATTTATACAAGCATCCTGTGTGTAATCCCATATTCGAACAGTACTGAAACAGGATAAAACACACCAATGTCCATCAAATCACCTATAAAAATATCATTATCTCTCTACTTCAGCACTATTCTAAGCCTCAAATTTATCAGAATTTTTATTTTCAATGTGTTTATAGAAGGTGAAATAGGAGAGGTTGGACCCAATGCCCTTCAAATTTATGAAGTACACCAAAGACCATTCAACAGGGTAAGAAACTATTCCACTGACCACAGTCTTTCAAAAGCTGACAGCCACCCAAAACTTATATGTTAATGAGAGAAAAGATGTTGGCCATATGTCTGCACATGCAGTAAATTTTTCTGTTAGGACTCTCAAGAGGGGAGAAAAAAAAAAGAAAAACAAAGCAAAACTGTAAAATTTATCTTTCCTATGGCTTCAACAGCCCTCTAACAGACCCAAGAAATTACAGATCTGTTAGTCTAAGCTCAGTTCCAGGAAAAAATTGTAAAGATTATACTGGCAACTATGGCAAGGAATTTAAAGAATAACGCAATCATCAGGCACAGGCACAGTCAGCATGGGTTCAGAAAGGGAAGGTCCTGGTTAACTAATCTGATACCCTTCTCTGACAAGGTCACCTGCCCAGTGGATGAGGTGAAGGCGCTGGATGTAGTTTCTCTCAAGTTCAGTAAGAGTTCAGATACTGTACTTGACAGTGTACTTCCGGACAAGTTCTCCAGTGGTGGGATAAGCAGGTTCATGGTGCACTGGGTGAAGGGCTGGCTGAACATCAGGGCTCAAAGAATTGTCATGAATGGGGCTACATCTGGCTAGCAACTGGCCACCAGCAGTGCTCCTCAAGGTTCAGTTCTAGGGCCACTCCTATTCAATGTATTTTGCTATCAAGAAGTTTGCTGTGAAGTTGTTTTCTGTCATGAATCACTACACTGTGAACTAACAGATTTTGCTTCAAGCATAAACCTCTAATGCAGAAAGCAATAGAAGCCAGTACTCCAAGTCTGAGATCCTTTACAAAAATATCATGTATAGTCTGCAGGGAAGTGGCTCAGAATCACAGAAAATCCTTCCTCTCGCTTACCAAGGATTGCTGTGCTGTCCCTCCAAAAAGATACCATCAGACCAACAAAACAGAAGCATCTAGCACCCATTAAAAATCTCTGCAGATTATACTTAAATATACTTTGAAAAAAATCAGTCACTGTGAGTCCTCCTTGTATTATTCCTCAGAGTAATGGTATCAGTCACTGACTCTAGCCTTGGGAAAGCATTTGGAAAGGTTGCACTGCCAAAGTAGCTCTGACAATTTAAGATAATGATCCTGCTGCCCAAATACTAGCTAAAGCTAACAGCAAAACTACAGCCTGAATGTGAACAAGGCAGAGATTTAGATTGTTATGTATTCATGAAGTTTTTGAAGGTGCCAACACCAGTACAAGTAAGTATTTTGAGTTTCTCTAATAGTTCTGCTTCAGGTTTTAAGTTTTCTAATAGTTCAGAAATACACACCTGTCATCAGAGCCACTGCAGAGGATTCCTTCTCTCAGAGGAGACCACCGTACATGAAACACCTTTGCAGTATGCCCCGTAAAAACTTTCAGGGGCTGATCAGAGCTGGTTGCCAAGTAGTAAACACGAACATTTTTATCCTCACAACCAGTAGCTATCATATCTCTGCAAGATATAAACAGTAAAATCCTTGATCACAGAGATGATCAATGCTTTTTTAATTTAAAAATAAATACGATGTGTAATTTGCAATTTACTTCCAAAAAATTTGCGTATTTTTGCTTCTCCTTTGTCTCTTCCAGAGACAAAGTAAGTGTTGATAATCCAATTAAATAAACTCAATCAGACAAAAAGTTCTTATGACATTATTAGGAAATATCTGCAAAATTAATATATATCAGTGCATTTAGCTGCCTGCTACATTTTCAGCTTAGCAGTCATTACGAGGAAGCCAATATAAACCCCTTTTTTCTGGTATTGAATGCTTCTTTCCCCCCATTCTATATTAATCTAGAGAATCTTTTCCCTCTCATCAATATGAAAAGATCCTCCTTTGAAAGTTAAGAAAGTTCATGGATGTCAATGAAATACACTGCTGGGAATATAGAGCTGCTACAGGCATATCCTACCGTGGAACTCATAATTTTAGTGTTTACTACCACAGTGAAAATCACATTCTAATAACTTTGTATTACTTTGCTGGTAATCAATTTAAATAGTAAATATTGTCAATTCTTTGCTTGCTTTTTACTTACTTGTTGTTTTGACTCCAATCACAGCCGAACACTGCAGCTGGATGTTTATACTTGTGAAGAACATTGCCATCAATGGTTCGAATAATACTGAAACCAATTATAATGCAATATAATAAGGAAAAAAACATTCTGAATAAGGTATACAAAATTTTTATTCTGTGCTAATAAGCCAGATAGCAAAAAGATATACAGAACAAATATGAGAAATAACCATAAACAATATCAGGCCCTCAACTACAAGGCTAACTGTGTATTTCCCAAGAAAACATCTAACTAGACTTCAGCGTCCATGTTCCTTCAGAAGGCCTATAAAGATATCCACTGTAGTGACTCTTAAAAAGATCCTCATAGCCCAAAATCAAAGATGCAGTTATATCTTTAAGATACAGATAGATCTTCAGGAATTAAAAAAAAAAAGAAAAAAAAAAGAAAGAAAGAAAAAGTTAGTTGTTTTCTAAAATTTATGCCCATTATGTTTGAGCTGGAATGACACAGGTAGCAGAGGAAACAAATTAAGGACTTTAAAAATATCCAAAACCATAATATATGCAAAATTGGTCTCAATGGACATTCACATATTTTTAGAAATAAGGTATTATATTCCCATAATAGTACAATTGTAGTTATTTTGTTCTAAAGTTGGATAGCTTTTGGAAAGTGTCCACTACAGACAAGAAGGATAGGATATTCTGGGATAAATAAAATAAAAATTCACTATCAGAGTGCCTTAAACACTATTCCTTTTGCAAAAGTTTCCTTTATTTTTTCTTAAAATCATGAAAAACATACCTTAAGTACAGAAGACTAATATAATTCAAGTTTTTTCCAGTAAGAAAAGTTTTAACATTAATCACTGATAGTACTGTCAAAATGCATGGACTTGAGAAGTGCATTTAGCAATTTTTTTTTCTTCCAATAACACTCACCAAAATCCATCACTGCTGCAGGTTGCTATTCTTTTGGAATCTTTATGACTCCAGGCAATGCAGAAGATTCCATTCTTTCCATGCTTCAAAAAATGCAAAATACCTATCAATAAGAAATAATTCACCCCTTTTTCTCTCATCTATTGACTCTTATTATATTCTACTATGGGCTTCAGCCCTTTTCTCCCATTAAAGTATACTGTACAAAACCACACTATAGTGAGTACCCAATACAGCTGGGATATTTGAAAACTCAAGTCCAAAAAATTTGGACTACAGAAAATTTACAGGACAGTAAAACAGGATCCAAGAGGCAAAACTGGGTCAGGCAGACAAATAAGCAATCCATAAATCTATAAACCTGAAGCTTAAATAAAGAACACCATGGGCAATCAAGAGGGACCTCTGGGCCTTTGGACAACTGGACAAGGGATCTGAAGCACAAGTTGTGTTCTCTTTTGTCCTGCCAGTGGCAGGGAGTGATGGGAAAAGAAACAGGAAAATCATGCCAGATGAACATCTGGCTTTGAGACTTGTGTTGCCAGCAGAATTTTGGCATTTTTGATCATGGGTCGGTTTATACAACACCAAGCCTGCTGGCAACAAATGGGGTCCACCTGTCTCAAAGGGGAAAAAAGATCTTAGCTCAGGAGTTAGCAGGGCTCTTTGAGAGAGCTTTAAACTAGATTGGAAAGAGGACAGGGACAGGCTTGTCAAAGAGAAGGTGTAGGGAAGGGGAGAACAACAACAACCACTCTAGTATAAGGAGGCCCAAGAGAGAATACCTGGAGCAAGCACAAGCAGCCAAAGACATAACCACTTCACAGGACTATGGGATGTCCCTTTGCAGCCCTACAGCGATACTGACACAATCAAATACTTCTAGGAAGTGCCTGTACACCGTTGCACAAAGCAGGGGAAACAAAGAGGCTGAACTAGAGATCTGTGGGCAGTCACAGCCATTTGACCTCACAGAACTTAACGAAGACATAGGGGGATAGCTCGCATGACTGGAATGTTGTCATGAAGGGCTACACAATATTTTGGAAAGACAGACCAGGAATGCACAGTGGTAGAATTGCCCCCTGTGTGAGAATGTACACTTAGAATGTATCAAGCTCTGTCTTGGGGTCGATGATGTGTAAGTCGGGAGCTTAGGGATTAGGACAGAAGAGAGACTAATAAGGGTGACACTGTTGTGGGTGCTTGCTACAGGCCGCCTGATCAGGAGAAGGAAGCAGACAAAGCCTTCTACAGGCAGATAGAAGCAGTCTCAAACTCACAGACCCTGGTTCTTGTGGAGGACTTCAACTAACCTGACATCTGCTGGAGAAGCAACACAGCAAAGCACAAAAAGTCCATGAGGTTCCTAAAGTGTTGACGGCAACTCCCTGTCACAAGCAGTGGCAGATCCCACAAAGAATGGTGTGCTAATACTAACAAACGGGAAAAGCCATGAAGGGCATATGAAGGCTGGGGGCAGCCTTGGCTATAGTGACCATGAGAATGTGGCGTTTACTATTAGGCAAGGAGAAGCAGGGCAGCAAGTAAGATACAGCCACAGACTTCAGGAGAGCTAACTATAGCCTCTTCAGGGATTTTCTTTGAAAAATCCCATTGGGAACAGGCCCTGCAGGAAAGAGTGGTCCAAGAGATCTGGTTGATATTCAAGGATCACTTCCTCCAGGCTCAAAAACGATGCGTTCCAATGAGCAAGAAATTAGGTAAAAGGGGCAAGAGACCTGCATGGATGAACAAATAATTCCTGTCATCACTCAAGCATAAGCAGGAAATACATAGGAGATGGAAGCAGGATTAGGCCACTTGGAATGAATACAGAGGTTTTCAGAGTAAGTAGAAATGAGATAAGGAAGGCCAAGGCCTGTCTGGAACTAAATCTGACCAAGGTTGTCAAGGAAAACAATGAGGCCTTCTTCAAATAACAATCAATTACAAAAGGAAATCAAAGGATAATGTAGGCCCATTACTAAATGGAGGGGGGAACCTGGTAACAGAGGACACAGAGAAGATGGAGATATTGAATACCTTGTTTGCATTGGCCTTCACTGACAAGACCAGCCCTTGGGAATTTCTGACTCAAGGGATCAGTATAAAAGAATGTTGCAGGAAGACTTCCCTTTAGTCTAGGAGAACTGGGTTAGAGAACATCTAGGCTAACTTGACATACACAAGTCCAAGTACTCTGAGAGGATGCATCTGCAAGGCCTGAGAGAGCTGGTGGACACCACAGTGAGGCCGCTCATGATCATTTTTGAAAAGTTGTGGCTGTCAGGAGAGGTGCTAGCAGAGGACTGGAAGAAAGTTAAATGTCACCTCAGCCTTCAAAAAGGAAAAGAAGGAGGATCCAGGGAACTATCAGCCAATAAGCATCACCTCAATCTCTGGAAAGGTGATGGAGCGTCTCCTTCTATAAGCCACCTCTATCCACATAGGTGACAACACAGTGATCAGGAGAAGTCAGTGTGGATTCACTAAAGGTAAATCATGCTTGAACATGATTGCCTTGTACAATGAAGCAACTACCTGGATGGATGAGGAGAGAGCAGTGCATGTTGTCTACCTCGACTTCAGCAAGGCTTTTGATACTGTCTCTCACAACATCCTCATAGCCAAACTCACTCAGTAAGTGTGGACTGGATGAGTGGACAGTGAGGTGGGCTGAGAACTGGCTAAACAGCAGATCATCACTGATTACAGATCATCTTACTGATCTGTAATCAGTGGCACAGGGACTACTTGTAGGCCTGTCACTAGTGGTGTCCCCTCAAGTCTCAATACTGGGCCCACTGTTGTTTAACTTATTCATCAATGACTTGGATGAAGGGGCAGATGCCTCCTCAGCAAGTTCATTGATGCTGCAAAGCTGGGAGGAGTGGCTGATACCCCAGAGTGCTGTGCAGCCCTTCAGAGGGACCTCGATAGGCTGGAGAGATGGGCAGAGAAGAACCTACTAAAGTTCAGTAAGGGCAAAGCAGAGTCCTGCATCTGGGGAGGAATAACTCCACGCAGCAGTCTTGGCTGGGGGTTGACCTGATGGAAAGCAGCTCTTCAGAGAAAGACCTGGCAGTCCTGGTGGATAACAAGTTGTCTGTGAGTCAGGAATGCGCCCTTGCAGTCAGGAAGGCCAGTAGTATCCTGGGGTCCGTTAGGAAGAGCATTGCCAGCAGGCTGAGGAAGATGATCCTGCCCTTCTAGTTAGCCCTAGTGAGGCCACGTCTGGAGTTCTGTGTCCAGTTCTGAACTTCTCAGTGCAAGAAAGTCATGGAGCACCTGGAGCAAGTCCAGAGGAGGGCAACAAAGATGATTAAGAGACCAGAGCATCTTTGTTATGAGGAAAGGCTGAGAGATCTGGGCCTGTTCAGCCTTGAGAAGACATGATTAAGAGGGGACCACTTCAATATATACAAATACCTGAACTCAGGGTATCAAGAGGATGAAGCCAGGCTCTTCTAAGTGGTGCTAAGCAATAAGACAAAAGGCAACAGGCAGAAACTGACGCACAGAAAGTTCCGCCTGAATATGAGGAAGAACTTTCCCGTGTGGGTAACCAAGCACTGGAACAGATTGCCCAGAGAGGTTGTGGAGTCTCCCTCACTGGACATATTCAAGAAGCCTTTGGACACAACCTATGCCAGGACGACACTACTTGAGCAGAGAGGTTGCACCAGATGACACACCGTGGTCGCTTTCCTACCTTACTAATTCTATGATTCTGAATAAGGTTAGTTACTTACTGGAATAATGAAGCGAGTGAGTCTGAAAAATTGTGGTGTGCGAAAACTTAAGTGGGACGTATCAGAATCAGTGCTACAAAAAAGATGCTTAGTAGCACAAATGCAAGTGTCAGTGTCAGAATCCCAGAACTCCTGAATGTATTTGTTTTCTGCTCATGCCTCTCCTCACACCTCTATCTCTCTTTCTAAAGAGCATCCCTTGTACACTGATGTAGATACCACAATTAATTATGTCTTTATAATCTGAAGATTACAGCTATATACTAAGAATACACAAAAGTGTAGAATACTACAACATAGTATTACAACAGTTCCTTTCTGCCAATAAAAGTTATGCTACTGTTTCAGGATTTTAAAATGCCTGGATAGATTTCAGGTAATACAAGGTAAGATTCTAAATGAGGCATACTGTTTAGTGTGATGCAAAATGGAGCCTTATTGATCTAGACTTCAGGGACTGAAAGCCTTATGTTTGAAAATACAGAACACAATTTTCATTTTGATGCTGAGTCTATATGTCCATATACATTTACACATTTAAGAAGGAATCAGCATCGCTTTTGCTGTGTATTCCTATATCTGGTTCTTCATCATTCCCATGCCACAAATCCAGTCTGAGGAAATAAAAATACTTCTACCACACAGGTAAACTGGCACCCATGTAATTCTACAGATTTTTATATTCTAGCACCTTTTAAAAACATATGAACTTTGACCCATCTATTTATTGACACTAGAGGAAATAACTAATTTAGATTTCATATGGACAAAAAGAATAATCTCATCTTACCTCACTGAATCTGGTTATCATTTTGCCTTTTCGAACATCCCAGATGAAGGCACCATTTCTGGATGTTGCCCCTGCTATGCAGTTCAGATCTCCTTTAAAGAGAGATATTTGTAAAGTGTCATGATAATTATAAGATCACAATATTGTTTCTGTTTATACTTTAAATTGAAGAAATGTAATATAAACAGGAGACATCAATGGCACATAAACATGAGTTCTCCATAGTTTAAGCTGCCACTTTAAGGCCAGCATTTGCTATTAAGTCACAAACATTAATTTCAGAAAAAGCCTGACCTGTTTTTCTACATTCCTGTTTTGAGGAAAGGCAAAAGAAAAATTGTATTGCTGTAGAAAGTATTCTCAGTGCCTGCTGAAAGTCTTGCCCTTAAGGACATAGTGACCATGACTCATGTTGCATATGACTCAAACTAGAAAAGAGATACAATCTCAGTGTTTCAGCCTTAAAGCTGTAGCAACTAGAACATTTTCCTCTAAAGGAAGATGTACTTCCCTGCGTACTAAGACAAATCAAAAATGTGACAGAACATCTAACAGTAGTTTGTTTTCTTAATCTTGCACCACTGCAGCACCCAGGCCCATAAGAACATACCTGAATCTGTAACCACACTCTACAGGGCGGAAAGTCTGAATATGTAACTCCACAGCGAGAACCTGAAAACTAAATTCAGGCCTAATCTAAAAGCCACCAAATTCTCCTCACCACAATGACTCTCTATCCCAGTATAGCTATGCTTTTCATAAATGGCACATTTATAGGAAGGTTTTGACTATTATTTTATTCCAAGCTTCACAGGCAGAAAAGACAATCTATGCAGGATTATAGCATGGTAAATATATAAAATGGGAATAGATTCCCCTTTTCATGCTTCTACACAAGTAGAGGAATGATAAAAGGGAACAAAAAAAGAAAAAAGAGTAATCACTTTTTCCAAAGACCTTCTGAGACCAGATACAAATGGTACTATGTACTAGATTATATATGAGGGATAAAGTACAAGGCAGAGAGGAAATGTCTAGGAGTAAGGGATGTGAAAGAAGCAGCAAAAGTTCTGGCCAGGAGGGACATGAGCTTTTGGACAGGACGATAAGGAATGAAGTCAAAGCCCATGCTTCCAATTAGCTTAAATGTACTCTTTCTGGTTGTTGTTTCGGTTTGTGTGGTTTTGTTTGGTTTTATTTTGTTTTGGTTGGTTGGTTGGTTTTTTAAAAGAAAACTAGCCCCCTGGAGTGAACAAACTATTCCCTCAGTTTGAGATACTACTACAAACTGAATTTAAACTTTAAAACAAAATAACCAAAAGTAAACAACTTTTACTGCTATAATTTCCATATAGCAAGACAAATTATCTTTAAGACACAACCTGAAATGAAAAAAGTGCAAATTCATTTCACATATACAGACTACATTAAGCTTCCCACCACAATATTTTTTTCCTGACAGGTATTATTTCTTACAGTTTATAAGCACAGGAGAGAACAGGAGTCAGACGAATTACTTAGATTTTTAAAAAAATATATCTTCTGTCCAAAGAAATACAACACAAGAAAGTCAACCTATCATCAACTACTGACATTAGTAACTAAAAGTAGTATATTCCCAGGTACCTGGAAAAGCATTGCAGAACAGTTTTGAAACAAAAAGTTCACACTGACTTCAGTATTTCTCTAAATAAAAATAGATGCTTTGCAGAAAAGGCACTTCCTATTCTAATAAGGTAAAAGCAGAGCTCTTCAGTGATTAGAATCGTACACAAAGAAGGAAGAGAAGGAACTAAATTCACATGTTCCACTTTTTAGCACAAAATAAAATATGAACTTTTAAGTGGCTGCTTCCCATGTGAAGGAAGTCTTTTTGTTGTCTGTGTTGATGCAATGTTAAAAAGGTTCTAGAGATCTTCCTTCCTTCATTCTGACTGAGAAATACTGGGAACATTACTCAACCTAATGCCTCAGCAAGGGCTGAAGCACTGAATTTTACTGGTTTCACATATTATTTATGTTTGTTTAAACCTTATAAGATACCCTTCTATCTAAAACTAATACTTTTATATGATAAATTCTACCGTCAATTGTAATTCAAAGAACATTTAGACATAAAGCAAAATATTCTTACCGGGAGCCCAAGAAATGGAATAAATAACCCCCTCATTACCAGGAGATGTATAAACCGCTGATAAAGTATTAATGTCCCAAACTTTTATTGTGCCATCAAATGAAGCTGTAGCAAGAAGATCAGGGTTATCAGGTTTGAATTTGCAATCAAAGATGGTCTCAACATGTCCCTTAAATGAAACAAATATTTAATCCATTTTTATTACATTTGATTTTTTAATAAGACCAACTCTAGTTCAAACTCTAAAATACATGGTATTTAATTGACCTGTCAGGTCAATTAACAGTTCCAAAAAATCTGCATATTATGGCTCATTAATCAAAATTAAAAGGCATAAAATAGCTTAGACTATAACAGCACTCTCTTTCAGAGATCATTATTAAAGACAGAAAAATTATTTCCTGAAACTGTAGGTCACACAATGCCAGGAACTTGTTAGCAATTTCTGTTGGAACTCAGCTCCTAAAAAACAGAGTTTAAAAAAACAAAAAGTAAAGAAAGAAAACAAAAGTCATTTTTAAAATGAAATTAATGTTGCCCTTTTGTTATTAACTATGTGACTGAAAAGCTCTGTATGTTAAACATGTTCTACAAGTTGTCTAGTATCCCACTGAGTTTTCTGTGTTTCTAGATACAGTCTATGGTCTATTGCAGTTTAAATTTCAAGCCATTAGAAACTCCACGTCAGTTGCTTATTTTCTAAGACATGCACTTGTGGAATTTAAGTCGGCAAATATATGAAACATGGTTAATATGTAAGATTTTCTTTTTAAGCCTCAGTTGCTTTACAGAACCAAACCCAATAAAAATGGAAAAAGAACACCAACCAACAGCCTCTATTCAAACATGTACAGGAGTACAGCTGAAAATTATTTGGGTTGTTTTTTTCCCCAGTGAAAAGGGAACTTGGAAAGAGGAAAAGAGACAAATCCTTAAGAATAATCAAGCACCCAGTGAAGAAGAGGCTCATCTAACATATGATATAATGGCCAGTCTTCGCGAACAAAGAACCGGGGAAGGTCTTTACACCTTCCAGCCTGCGCATTGGATTTTTTAGGTGAGACACAGTGTGCGCGGAACTGAGCCCACCCTTTAATCCTAAGGTTCAGTACTAAATTTCAGCTTCAACAAAAATTTAATAATTCAGTATTTGTAATATTAAACTGAGTTAACTCATCATATATCCCTCTGATTTGATTAGAATTCTTTTTCTGAATTACAGAAAACCCTATAGCCCTTCTGAGAAGGCCATCAAATTAAAATTTTAGTTAAAAAAAAACCCAACCAAACAAAAAACCCCACAAGTCCTTAAATCATTATTTCTGGACAAAAACAAACTGCCAGAATACTTCCAACAGAATTCAGACCTTTGCAATAAAGAGAGTTACTTTCAACTTCAGAACTGTCATTTGTTTCCTAGAAATTGAGAGTCTTTTTGATAGAAACTGCTGCGAAGACTTCATTCTGTATTTTTTTCCTGTCAGAAGCAAGTGCGTAAGCCAAATAAACCCTCATTTCAAAGAGAGATGAACCATACCAAATCTCTAAGGAAATCCCACTTTTTGGCTCCCATGTCGTAAAGCCCCACGCCACCATCCATAAAACAACAGACGGTGTGACCAGGAGGAAGAGAAAATGCTTGGTTTTGGGTTAAAGTTGGAGGAGGAACAGCCTCACTTGTTGAAGATGTATGATGATTTTTAGTAGGAGACTGTGATGAACGTGCTTAAGAAAACAAAGCAAAAGAGAGAAACAGAGAAGATTATTTCTTTTTTCAATAATAAGTAACAATTATAAAGAGTAAAATGCTTTGTATTCCAATGGGATTTAAAAATAAAAAAATGGAGAATTCCTGTATGAAGCCTGGCCTACTAAAAAAGAATCTCACAAAGCGCTTGATCCTTTATGCATTTGTCTAGTTCACTAGCAGCAGAGGGTACTGGTTTAATTAAGAACTACAGAGCTGACTGAATTTAAGAGACTGACTTGGACATAACAAGACTCGTAAACAAGATTTTCTTAACTGGCAGCCATTATCATGAATAACAATCAAAATTACACTTACACTTTTTCTTTGGAGGAGAACTTAGCACATGCAAACCATGGAAACCTGTTTGCTTCAATTTAAAATTATCTATAGGTGTTGTACGTGAAACATTCCAAACACGTAACACACCAACCTGAGAATCTGGAGTTTAAAAAAAACAAAACACAAACAATCCAAAACAGAACACAGAAATACGTGGTTTAAGGACTGATTTATGCAAAAATACAACAATGAATTAAACTTCAAATCCTAAGGAGAATTTTATAAGCAGGCATTGTCATCTCCATAGAATCATAGAAAAATTAGGGTTGGAAGGGACCTGTGGAGATCATCTAGTGGAACCTCCATAGTAATATTCTATTTATCCTCCATTTACCTCTGTGGAAATATCACTATTAACAACAATAATTATTAACATTAGCTATTTAAACATAGATAAATTTTATGGAACCTCTCTATAAAATACAGACTATATAGACAGACTATAAACTGCCTCAGTTTCCTTATTCATTAGTTCAACTTGAGCAGTAACGTCTATGGTATAGAAAAGAGGAAAGAGATAGATTCTTATCTTTTTTCTTCAGTTTTACATCTTCAAAGTGACATCCATTAGTACAACACATTTTTATTCCTATTCCCAAAGTAACTCATATATTTGTTGCTAAAGTGTGCATGAGAAAAGTATTACTTAGTATTAAAAAGAGCAGAAAGTCACCTGTTTATATACCCAACAAATTTAAAACAAGTAAAAACTGCTCAGTGTAGTTTTCTATTATTTTTTAGTTTTATATTGGGGTCTTGTATGCTTTAATTTGTAGAAATGTTAAGAAACAGAAAGATCACACTTGGAGTATCAATTTTAAAGATTCAGTCCTGCATTTATTACCTTTGTATAAGTCAGGAAATACAAATCTTACCTCCAGTTATAAACATTCCAGGTGCACTGGAAACCCAGGCTAAACACTGAACAGATGCTGCTGCACTGGGAAAACTAAAAGTTGTGATACAGGACAGAGATTCAGAATCAACCAGTCGAATACCATTATGTAAATTAGCAACAAGAAGGTAGTCAGTTGACAAAGGGTCCCACTCCAGTGCTGTAACTGGATCCTCTTCATCTGTTCCTTCAAGGGACTCTGGTCTTAAGACATGTTTCTGATTTTTAGAACCTTTAAATGCACAAGAAAACAGATTATTTAAAAATGCAATTAAGTATATCCTTTCAATAGTTACAAGGTTCACAAACATAATTCTTTCTCTCTCCTTGAAATTTTCACTATCTTGCTCCACTGTCTGCACCAGTGAAATTAATGAAGCTGGCTTTGCCGTATTTGACTTAAAGTAGTTCTGATTCCGTTAGATTCAACTTTATTTTTAATACAGAACAAAACACAAATAGCTGTTAGACTTATTAATATAATTCTATAAGAAAGTATATTAAAACATATACATTGTTCTAACAATTTCCATGAGCAAAGGCCTCCAGCACAGCCTAAAATACAATCATTTGAGTATAAGTAAATCTGCACACCACAGCAAACACAGGCAAAATAAAGGTAGTATGAACTAGAACAAAACTGCGGAAGTCAAAAAAGTTTTTATGAACAACTGCCTTTAGACTTTTTTCTTCCTCAAAACTATGTGTGCAATTATGAGGCATTTTTACATTCTGTAGCCAAAACAGGCCATTAAGTATCTAATCTGACACCTGCGAAAAAGGTTTTTTTTTGATGATCCATACTATCAAGAACCACCATTTTTTAACATATTTATTTCCCACTTTTTATTTTTACAAAGGGATGGATCTTAGTCCTATGTCCAGTCCAAATGAAATAGAGCTGTGTTTTTGAAGTTGTGATCTTGTATTAAAAAAAACCCAAAAACTAATTTTGTACCCCTTTCCTAGAAATAAGGGATTGACATCTTCCATTATTCAGCTTCAATATAATTTTCAATTTTGATACTTGAGAATTAATTTTTCATATTATGATAACTGTCAGGACCTACCGATATTCCTTAATAATTAATGTAGAACAAAGCCTATCCTGATACAGGCTAAATAAAAGCTGGAAAGTTTCTGTTCACTAGGGAACGTTCTGAATACTAAAATAGCTCTCACTATGATTTTCTAGGGAAAGTGTTGTTAGTGCACATTCTGTGTCAGGTAACTTTATAAAATGAGTTACCAGAAACGGGGGAAATAATTTTAAGACTGCACAACAACTAACACCACAAACTGATTCCTCCATTCCACTTTTTCCTTTGCTTTTCCAAAGCCTTGGGAATAATATCAGAAATATGATCAGATAACTGCTTTACTTTGCCAAAAATTTTAGGATTCTCACTTTTTTAAACAATATTCTCTGCTTACACTTCAGTTCACCTTTTTGGTTGACTGAAAACAACACTGAAATGAAAAACAAAAACTGACAGCAAAGCAGAACTGTCATTTTTCGGTTAGCTACATAAGAACTAAAAGCAAAAAGTCTTTTAACGATCAAAGCCAGCCATGTTCAAACACTTCAGTCTTAAAGCACAGTCAACTGCTGGGAGAGTATGCATATCTAGGAGCTACTCAGCTTTACCTGTGCTTCATGAAAGAATACAAAAGCAAACCTCCTGAAAACCCTGTTAAATTTTAATTTTCATTAAGGGAAGACATCAGCACTATAAATCATGCAACTGAGTCACAGGTCATTTAAATAATCTGGGCTTATTTTGAGAATAAATGAAAGGTAAAATAGCACAGAATATTTGGTTCTATATGACTGCACTGTAGTCTTCTAAAAATTAGGTACTAATCTGTAATTGTTGCATATTTTTTTCTTCACACTAAACATTCTGTTACATTAATGGATAGTCTCAAGTTAATAAAAAAAAAATACAGCCATGAAAGAAAGCCTAAGTACGTAACAATAATTAAAAAAACTTGTAGTCTGCTAATTATGCAGCAATGAGTCACACTGAAATAGAAATATTAGACACTTCAGTGAGTCAATCACAACTGAACTTTGAATCAATTAACAGGAACTTGTCGATGTTCAGGTTCTCTCAAGATAACATTTTGCAGGAGATCTACAAAAGGACTGAAACCTTTAAAAGTAAGGAATAGGAATTTTGTTAAATTTATTTCATTTAGTGACAAACTAAGTTCTGATCCAATGACAAGTCATTTTACGTGAGGTAGATGAGGGCTGAACTTCAATCTCAAAGCAAAAAAGTTAGCGCTCTATTCCTTACTGTAAGGTACCAATTCTTTGTGTCATCCATATCTGCCCCCCCCACTTTCTCTTTTTTTAAATAGAGGGCATATATTTACCCTACTGATTTCACTTTCTTCTGTGTATTGTTAGTTTTTAAAAGCCACCAGCTAAAAAAGTCAGAAAAATTTTCACTACAAATTGCAAACTAGAAACTCACAGTTAATAAAATACCTAACCTAAAAAGCCTATGTTTTCAATTATATCTGAATGTTAAGACACATATTAAAGGAATTTAGGAAAGTGTAATCACAGTAATGGTACTTCTATTTTATTATTGAGTTACAATCTATTTTTCAGTATTACCTAGTTTTGAAACATGTTTTAATGAATTTATCTATTCACCAAAATTTTCATGATCTATTCTCAAACACATTCATGTTTTCACCTAAACAAATTCTTTGTCTTTTTCTAGTAGTATAAAGAAAGCAAGTTCTTTTCAAAATCATTATGATGGCTCCAATGTCACTGGTTTAATTACAAGAATGTAAAGAAGGAGATGTAAAGACAATGTTCTGCATTCTATATCTAAGAAAACGTATTTCTGTGATATAGGAAGAGTAAGAATACTATGAATTAAGAACAAGTTTTATGTATGTACCCACATTATAAAATATTAATTAAAAAAGTGTGGAATTACACACATATACAGAAACAAGGTATAGATATATATATAAAATAAATATTTTACCTGGCTGAAAAATAGATAGGCTTCCATCAGTATGTCCAAATACCACTTTTCCTTTTTTCTTGGGATGCCATCTAAACAGACTGATATCTGACAAGAAACTATGTGCTTCTCTATGTACAGTTACCCCGCTGTCAGGTCCTGAGATAGTCCAAATGTACAATGGCCCTCTGTGGGACACAAATGCAACTGCATCACCTGCATTCCAGCACCAGCTAAGTGATGAAGGAATTCCTGAAACATACAGGTAAACCTTATAAGAACCAGGATATGAAATTCAGTGTAGTATTCCCTAACACAGAATCAGCAACTGCCTTTAAAAACTGTAGAAATAATTGTTCTACATAAAAAATTACTAGACCGAACTTTAGACAAAAGTGTGAACATCTCATGCTATAAATTACATATTTCCATAGGCAGGAAGTAAAATTATTTCCCAAATTGCTTTAATACTACTTTGATGGACTGTATTTTACGGTATCTGTACTTCATTAGTACCAAAGAGAATCACACTTATGAAAGAGAATAAGCCTGATCCTGTAAACAAAACTTTCATTCATTCAGAATCCCAATCACCACTGTACTTTACTGTAAGCTATTTGCTACTAAGCTACTAAAATACTGAGAACTTCAAAATGCCTATTTTTGCAAAACACAATGAAATTTAGAGATAAATATAACAGAGACAGATATTTGTGACAAAATTGGAAAGCCAGCTCTGTAATCTAAGGGAACTTTTGGTAGCTTCCTTCTGGATATATGACAGTTTTAATTCAGTTGCCTAACACCTGACTGTAGGCATTTCAGTTTAAGAATTTTGACCTTAACATCTCCAACCCTTATTATTCCAATAGCTTAATAATGTGTCCCTCAAGGAATAAATGACGGTAAGAGAAACTCCTCAAGCTGGAAATTTTAACCTGTATTTAGACGTTTTCATACGGCAACATGAAAGAGATGTAACAACAACACTTTCATGTGTAGTCACTGGCTGAAGTATATTCTTAAGCAATATATTGAAAAATATCAGTATCACCTTTTATATTAATACATAAACTGATACAATATTTCTTTTAGAATAGATGAAATCAGTGCAGGTTTTCCTTTTGCAGGATATGCAAGATGTACAAGGTTTTCAGAGGTATCCTAAAAGGCTCAGGAGAGAACAGAGTAGGGAGTCCCAAAATGGCTTATTAGATCCCAAGATTCTGACTGTTCCTGGGTTGCACTCATTTTCCAAGAATGCAAATGTAAGAGTCAAGAACACCTGATAAGACTGACTGTTAGAACAGAAATACAGGTCCTAGTTTTGACTAAAGAGAATAAATCAGAACTGGGTAAAGAGAGGTAACTGTAGACACAGACATTTAACCTCCCAGTCCTGTAACACAATCTCCAAATCAGCAGTTTTAAGTCCTGAGAGAAGATTCGGGTAGACAAGCTTTAGGGTACTTAAACAAAAGCTGTTTTTCAAACTCACTGATAATTTATACTTGAATCTGTTAAGACTATATTTCATTTGCTCTCACTTAAGTTATGAAAATACACAAGTTTAAAACCGTAATTATTTATCCTTTTAAACAGATGAAAATACTGTGGGGTTTTTTTTTATCCTGCTCAACAAGAAATCACTAACAAAGTTAATTCTTGAATTGTTCAAGTACTTTAGAAAAAAAGAATAACCTCTCTCTTTACCACTTACAAGATGCTTCATGACAATTCATTCACACTATCATGATTTTCTAAAATTGACTGCAACAAATCTGACAAGAATATTGTGTTGAGCAATTGTTAAACCTCTGGCCTAACAACTGCTTAGAGTTTACACTGTAGCAAGTATTCCCATCAATTGACAAGCTGTATGGATCAAACAGATCTCCTTGTCTGAAATACCTTTTGTATTGTCCAGCTTGGCCACAACTTTCTGTTCATGCACATTCCAAATAATCACTAAACTATCTGCACTGGCACTTGCAAATACGTCAGGGTTGTGGGGACACCAAGATATGGCTGTGATTGTCTTCTTATGCTCAGACATAATTGCATGGAGCTTGAATTCATTGTATCGGTGATCCAGCTAAATAAATAATAAAATGCATTTTAGAAATACATTTTTTTTAAACTCACTTTAAGTACTATTGGGTTGGAGAATAGTTCATATAACAGTATAACATATAACCTACAGATGAATTTGTAGCGGATTGAACAATTGTCAGTGCCTTGCACCTCAATAAATTAAATTCTCATACATTTGACAGAAAAGTTGTCAAATATCCAATTAGCTCAATCAGTATAAACAGTCTATCCTCTCATCTCTTATAAACTATTAAATTTCATTAATAACTTTACTCAAACAATCCTAAAATGCTTTATTTATAGGCACGTTAACAACCATTTACAACATAGAATATGAAAATGAGTTTGAAATCCTTCTCATTTTTTAATCACACTCATTTTTTTAGTACAACTAAAAATTAAAAAAAACCAAACACATGCCCAATATGACACAGGAAGTGTTGTTTATTTTGATCCTACAAGCGGTATAGCTCTTGAAGTTAAAGTAAGTGCAGCCTTTATTTCCTTATTCTTTAGTTAGGTGTTGATGGACAGTAACCACAAACTTCAGAAGATCGCAGTGCTGAGCAGTTTAAGTTCCAAATCAAATAAAGGTGGGCCACAACTCTGGAATCCACAACTTTGAAGCTGTTTGATCCACTGTACACAAGACTATTTTTATACTACAGCTTCAAACGAAACCGCATTCATTTCTCTCTCAGAACCCATTCTTCTATTGCTGCACTTCATTCATCTCAAGTGTTTGCTGGATTGGGAGTCTGTCTTTTAAAAATAATTCTTGACACATACAGCTTTAGGGCTACCTTGAATGGAAGCTTTACACAGACATCTTCTCAGCAGCTACCATACTTCCAAAAGAATTGCAGAAACATTTATTGAAACATTTATTGAAAGGGTTCAAAGTGAGATCAACAACAATGTAAAAACATAACTAGTCTGATAAACAAAGATAATCTTACCTGATAAATATAAATAGCAAGGGTAGCACAGTAGGCAAATCTGTCCCCGCTAGCAGCACATATATCCTTATTCCAAGGCTGACATCCAGCAGCTAAAAGTCCCACTTGTTTAACCTGTGACATTTTTGCCTTTAAAACAGAAATTGATTAGACTACAAGATGACAGAATGTTAAAGAAGAGAATAATACTTTTTTGTTCCCATAATATCTACCTTAAAATTATAACTAGCTTGAGATACAAATGAATGTATCCAAAATAAAGTCAAGCAGATGTTTAGAGGCTTCAGTGCTACAGAAGAAAGGGTGTTGAATATCATTCACAGAAATCCATTTGGAAGGAAAAAGAAGGGAGGGGAGGGGAAGCAGCAAATGAAAACTTGAATAGTTCTTGATGTGTACTAGCTGAAATTGTTCATCATTCCCATTTTCTTCTGCGTTCCAGTTCAATACTTTCTATATTACAGTTTAATGCCCTCTCTGCTCTCCCATTCATCTCACACTGACAGCCAGACAAAATAAACCATATGCTAATATAATTATAATGGCCAGTCTTCTCGAACGAAGATCCGGGGAAGGTCTTTACGCCTTCGAGCCTGCGCATTGGATTTTTTAGGTGAGACACAGTGTGCGCG
>JAWMRA010000130.1:37576032-37596067 GCA_035584735.1 Pseudotriccus pelzelni | reverse complement strand
CTGGCTGGGAATCGAACCCTTGGCCTCGGCGGTGAAGGTGCCGCAATCTAACCACTAGGCCACCAGGGGCTCCCTTATAAGAAAATATATGTTTACTTACATCATGTTTACTTTGCAGTTTAATTAGAGGGAAAATTGATTGTAAAGTTAAGATCTATTACAGATGCTAAAACAGAATTCAACA
The DNA here is from genome assembly GCA_035584735.1 of Pseudotriccus pelzelni. Lineage (NCBI taxonomy): Eukaryota > Metazoa > Chordata > Aves > Passeriformes > Tyrannidae > Pseudotriccus > Pseudotriccus pelzelni. Next base: position 37,595,883 of record JAWMRA010000130.1, on the reverse strand, counting down.
AATGTTTATTTCAGAATAACAACAGATTTGTCTTACAGGATTCTGCAGTAATCAGTATTTTAAACATCCTGTTAATAGATGAAATTTTTTAATTTTAGATGAAAAACGCTGCTCTGTACAATATCACTGAGTTAAGAATTCATGCTTAATAAGTGTTCTTAAAATTTGATTTTTCAACTAGATTTTTTCCTTAAAATTTGATTTTTCAACTAGATTTTTCCTGTTAAGGTATATATAAAAAGTTACATACATAAAATATTTTGAGCTGTATTCCAGAAAGGAATTTACATTTTATTTACTAATATTTGTTGTTTAAAACTTGTTATTATTTTCTGCTCCTTCTAATGAGCTATATACCATTGAAGAAAGGGAAGAATTTGCTTTGAAACTCAGTACAATAGTATCTAGAAGAAATGACAGTTGTGCGGCATACTGACTTACTCTCCTGTAAGTATCATGCATTAAAGCAGTTTCCTGCAGATCTTTTCGGACATTATAGATTTCGGTTCAGCATACTTATAGTATAAGGGAGAAAGCAGCATTCGTCAGAACAGGGCAGCATAACTGAATATATAGAGATATGATTTCACACATGGTGCGTTTTTATATATTTTTCATACTTTGTAAAAAAGCATCTTATGTTGAAATAAGAGATGTACAAGTAATTATACTGAACTCTAAGTATACACTGAAAAAAGCCCTGTGCATGTGGAAAATGTATACCACACTGGGAAAGCTATCAGAGGATGCCCACAGTTTCCAAGGAGATGAAATAAAGAGGGAGGACAACAAAAACCTTTCTTTTCAATTGGCAGAAGCAGGAACACTAAGCCCTCTCCTGTTGCTAAATATAGAAAAAAAAAGAAAAAGCAACCAACCATATTAAACTTAAATTTTGTATATCATAAATATTATTTTAAAATAACAACTGAATGGACTATATTTATAGCCATAGTTTTATATTAATAGTTTAATGATAAATGCCTAATAATCCCTACCTTAGCATAGGTGTCATTTTTTGTAAACCACTTTAGCATTTCCATGTTCATTCCAATACCTTGCTGCTCCCAAAAATGGAAAATATTGTTCTGGTTGTAGAATGAAATCACTCTACTTGACAGATGAAGGAACTAAACCTTGATGTTCTCAGAATAATGCAGTTACTACAGGATGCAGGAGAAAAGACTGAGCATTGTGTCACACCACACACAAAACGGCAGTGTCAGTAGCCTGGCAACTGCAGCTCTGTAAAAGGCACCATTTGAATTCTAACCTAACTCCTCTGCTTCAGCTACTCAGTGTATTTCATTGCTTGTTGTATTTCCCAGTTGTACTACAATGACACTTGTAGAATAATAATAGGTCTTTAAACCCATCACTTAACACTCTTCCATTTTCAATCCATGTGCTTGCATTTTTAAGTACCCGTAATTTTATAATCATCAAGCATAACCAATAACAGATGTTTACATATGTTTTGATTGTGATCCATGCGGTGTATGACCTGTCCAACTGAGTCCACATGTAGTATGGCACGCATACAAATGTGGATATACAGTAGCCTTATATTAATCAATATGCTTCTGTGTATACAAACCCCCATTTTCTTAACAGCTATATACAGTGAAGTGCCAGTGTCCTCTGCTTCTGTTCATTCTATTGTCCCTATCTTCCCATTGTATCTTTTCTCATGTAGAAAGCATGCTGTCACTCCTGTCTGTTTGACTCCTGTATGTTTGACATATAAAAATGTCATATCTCATCCAGACTACTGTCTGCAGGTACCAATATTTTTGTCAGCACATCAATGATATGCAATAATTAAAAAGATCTTTAGTGATATCAAAGTGATATCAAAGTGTCTCCCTAAAGACGTTGGGTATACTTACCATTTTTGAGGGAAAATCCATTGGGGATGAAAATGTGACCTAGGAGAGTTTCAAATTCACTACCACATCCAATGGGACTAGTTTGAAGCACAAATCATTTTAGCTTGCTAAAAGCACGAAGTTCTTCAAGGCTACCAAGAAATCTTGGCATGTCTGTAAGACACAGCAGTAAACAACTCCTGCCTGACAATGCCTGCCTCAATAGCACTGAGTCTCATGTAATAACATAAACATCATTCTTCCACCAAGCACATTACAGCCATGTTAAGAAATTAAATTCTCATTAACTTGTCCAGACATGTGAAATAATGGAGAATTGGAAATGCTCCAGTATATATGCAGCTTAAAAGCCAATAGAAAACTTACACCATGAAAACTTTGACAAAATAAAATAAAAAAAAATTCCTACTTTGGAATGCTGTAAATGCCGCAAAACAAATTTTCAGCTCTTGATGTGATCTACCAAATTGTAGTTACTAGTGTAGTTCTCTACATAGTCTGACTGACATGATACACACTACTTCAAGAAACTGCTTCTGGGCAAAGGATGAGCTTAGTCTGACTATATTAATAATGACAGTCACATGGTAGAACAATGTAGAATAATTATACAGGGTTACAGACACAGAAGTGCAGCCTGTCATACTTTCCAGCAGAATTCAACCAAGGTAGTCTATTACTTGCTAAAGCAACAGGATAGTTTCTAGTTTACCACTAAGCAGTATAGACTGCTCCTCCACAAAAACTGGGAAAGTTTTTTCTACTTTTGTATACAATTCATGGCACACAGGCCATCTACAGCTTCCAGAGAATCAGAAGATTAACCAATGGCAGGAAGAGGGTGCTTTGGACAGGTCTTTGAACTTCAAGATTCTTCAAAAACACCAAAAGCCTCAGCTAGACTCTTGCTACAGAATTTGCAGATGACATTTCCTAGCCTATGGTAACCCAGCAAGTGTTCAAAATGCATGCATTCAGTTATCCAGACAATGACTGGGAAAAGAATACCTTGATTTAAAAGATCATTTTAAATGAACAAGTGTTCTACTAGTGTTCACAGCCATTTTAAACCTCCACAGTAAACTTACAGTAAACTCCACAGTAGACTCATATCACTACTGAAATTTCTTTAACCGCAGGATCTCTGGCTTTACAAGGGAAGTAGTGGACCTTTCTCTGAAGTTTGAAACTTGAAATCACAGCCCGAGACTGTATTTTACAGAAACTAACACTTGAAATAAAACCCAAACACATTAATCCAAGATAGATACCCTGCTTAGAAAATCTAAGGTAAAGAACATTAAAAAACCATAACTTTTTAACGCCTTATAGAGGAGTGTTTTTGACTGTCTTGACTACACTACTTGTACATTTAACTAGAATATTCTTTATTGTGCAACTTCAACAAGATAATCTAAAAAGCAATACTGGGGTTTGAAACAAAGCATGCAGAAGTTCTGACAGTTCTAACAATACATCATCAGCAATGCTAAACCACACACCTAATCAATACAAAACACATCCAGCATCATCTACAGAGTATTGGTTAATCATGTGGTACCAGAAATCCAGTTTGAAGATACTGTGTGTAATACAAAGAGATATATACAATCATGTTTGATCTCAGTATGAACCACCTAAGACTCTCCATAAGATTTTGTTCTCATCTTCCAATCCAGAACTACTAAAATCACCAGAAGGTTGCTTTTCTGTATGCAAATTGCCAAGGCAGTTCTGATTTCAGATGAAATTACCTGTTGACATCTCACACCTGAATCCCTGATGACAGATATTAAAAGGTAACTACACATCTGAAACATTCGTATCATGAGTGACATGAAAGAAGAGAACAGTGAAACAGTATTAAAATCTGCTGGTTTTTTATACATACAAGCATATAAATGGCATTATCAAGTAATATACAATAATACAATGAAAGCAGCTGCTTATGTTTCAGTAGCATCTCCTTCATTCCAGTTCATTAGCTGACAATATAGTTTGAAAACAAAAAAAAGAAATCACAGAAATAATGGTTCCATAAAGGAGCTTAACACAGTGAAATATATGAGATTTATATTCACTTCCTACCATAAATCTATGAAAGCAGCTGCAGATTAAGCTTGTCTAAGGCATGTAGTTAATAAACATTTAAAAAAAAAACTAAATCGAAGATAACCTGCAAATGTTGCTATAGCAACAACTCCTCCTCCTCAGAAACATGTTAATAAAAACATACAGCTATCCAAGGTACAACTTGGAAATTACCCTAAACACATTTAATATCATCCAAGTATTTTTGTTTTACTGAATTACTGCTTATAACTATTTTAGTTTACTCCACTCATGCTATATTAATTCCTCTAATGCAATAGAATTAAATGTTTGATTTCCATCTCATTACATATTAAAGAATTACTCATTAAATTATGCAACTTAAAAAAATGGAATTAGGTGGCCATCAAACTTCCAGTACCTTTTATCCAGCTAGGAACATTAATTTTCAAAAATCTCATTTTGGATGTGTTTTACCCAGGATTCAAGACCTCATTAAAACTACTTAAAATTTCTTCCTAGTACCTTTATGGAAATACTATTTTTTGATACTATCAATATAATAAAGAGCAGCTTAAAGAAGAAAAATTTAAAAGCAGTAAAAGAGAAAATTTTAACAATTCTTACTCGTTGTTGTCCTTCATACCAATCATCTTCATCAAACCAGTGGGAAATATAAGTCATCCAAGCCATGACAGAAGGCACGTTGAAATAAAAAATACAGAACCTGAACACATGTAAGTCCAATGTGTCCTGTGCTAAAATTTACTCGACGCTACAACAACCTACACAAAGATCAAATCTGAACTCTGATATGACTTTACATTAATAAAATTTAAATTCATAAATCTGAAATACTTCTAGCAATTTAAATGCTCTATGTCTCAGATTTTTGACTGGTAAACAGAAATCAATAGTAAAACAATAAATAGATTACATATTCGAGTATTTTAAATTAAAGCAGACTAGTGCTTCATGCTCGATTTTGCTGTGCTTTTAAGCTCTGAAAATGAGGTGCTGTTTGAGTAATTCTTATTTTTCTCCTAAAAATTACTTTTTTTTCCTAATGTTCAGCACATAAAAGCTTGTATTGGAAGGTAAAATATCTTCAGAATCATGGGGAGTGATTTGTTTTGGTTATGGAGGGAGTGGTTTCAATTGGCACAGTAGGAGGGGCCAAAATTATCACAAATGCCAAACATCGGTTTAACATTTTTTTTAAAAAGGTGATAAAAAAAAGGAAAAAAGGGTCTGCAACTCCACTGTTTGCAGCCAGCAGAGCCTGAAAGGCTCAGCTACAGACACCAGCACTGGCTGGGAAATGTAAAAAGCCCAATTTAATTAATTCATCAAAATGGATCTGTTTCTTTTTTCTCTCTCAGAAGAGTTTCACATATATGATGGCATTTATTTCTTCCACAGGTAGTATCCTTTTCTGGTATACTCCCAAGTTTCATATTAAATTTCACAGTGCATTATAGCAATGAAAATAAAAGGTAAAAAGAGGAATAAAAGCTGTACTGCTCACACCACATTTCGGTACTGCAGCAGCACACTTCATCAGCTGTGCTGTTTAGGAGACATTTTCATACAAATCCTTCTGACTGCATGGTTACAGCAACTATCAGATCCTCAGCAGAGATTATGAAGTCCTAAAAACCCCAGTTTCTTAAGCAACCCAGAATCCAGACAACCTCTGCTTTCTGTACCGAATTAACAAGCTGATTCCCAAAATCTGTAATATAATAAATGCAAAAACCTGCAAAGTCAGTTGTTTAGTCAAGAAATAAACAAAGCAAAGAATAGCTGAAAGTACCAACTATTAACCTGATGTTAGTGGTGAACATTACTTACCATTTCCACAGAGCAACTCAGAGTCATTACCTGTCCTACTCCAGCACATGTAGTTTCCATTAAGGCAGGAATTGTATAAACAGGCTCCATTTCCACATACACAGCAGTGGAATACAGAAAAGCAGCAGTACTATTGGTTTCCAACCTCTTTCTCAGAAATTATGACATCCCAGGGAAAAACAAAACAAACCAAAAATACAACCCACAAACACAAAACAATCAATATTTAAATCAAGACACTCACTATATTTATGGGAAGTAGCATTTCAAGATTAGCAGATTTTTTTTGTGCTTATACAGTCTTCCAGATAAAGGGATACAGGCACAAGAACATAGAGAGGGAACTTCTCACTATACTGCTGAAATTTTTCAAGTAACTTGCCCTTTGAGGTTTTGGCTCAAACAAACTATGTGAAGTGCACATAATTGCATGGTCTGATAAACAGTATGAGAAACATAGGATTAATTCAGTCAACTCTAATCACACTGCTGAAAAAAACCCCAACCATATCCAAGTTCTGTGACTAAATGATAATAATATGACTGATGTGCCACTCCTATGTATAAAAGAATTTACAAATTGCTACACAAAACATATCCACATTATTTCTGCTTGCTACACACCAAAATCATGGTTTCAAATAAATTAATAGTATCACTTTTAGGAAAGTCTTTGCTTTAAGGCTGATCTGTCTTTTCATAAGAGCACATAGCATCATTAGGAATCTTGATCAAAGAATTTCAAGTAGTTCAACAGTGAGAAACTTGTTTCTCTTTTATGCTTAGAGTTCCACCATCTGTATGAACTGAGTTTTCTAGTGACTATACCTGCCTGTCAGAACAAGTCTCTCAAGACAGATAAACACTGTGATTCACATTTAGTTTCAGGATCATCAGCGAAGCATGGGCTAAATAAATATGGATACTGTATTATTCTTTCAGTAAACTGGTAATACCTTTAGCTCAAAGGTAGAGGTGCAATTAAAATCTTCTCAAGATAGCGTGTGGAAAATTAAACTGCTTAAAAAAATGTGTTACAATTACCTGTCGATAAATTAAAAAGTTTTGTGTTAAATTATACATGAAAAATAAGGACATGAAAGATTAGCAGCTGCAAATGCATCATAGGTTCATTATACTTTTTTGCCTATTCCACCACTGATCTCCAAGTGCTGGAAAAAATATTACACTATAGTGTACTGGTTTTGGCTGGGATAGATTTAATTTTCTTCACAGTGGCTGGTATGGGTCTGTGTCTCAGATTTGTGCTGAACACAGGGTTGACAATATGGAGATTATAATTACCACAGATTACACAGAGCTGAGGTCTTTTCTGCTTTTTATACTGCCACCCTGGCAGAGGGAGTGGAAGTGCATGGGAAGTGGTGAGGAGATGCAGCAGGGACAGCTGGGACCACAAATGACCATGGGGATATTCCAGGCCATATGACATCGTGCTCAATATATAACATGGAAAAGGAAGAAGTGGGGGGTACATTCAGAGTGATGATTGTCTTCCCAAGTAACCAATGTGCATGATGGGATACCTTGTTTTGCTTATTTGTGTGCACAGCTTTTGCTTTCCCTATTAAACTGTCTTTACCCATGATTCTTCCACCCTTTTACCCTTCTGATTCTCTCCCAAATCCCATTCTTGGGGGACAGGTATAATAAAACCTATGTGTAGGATGAATAAAACTTTGTGTACTAAATATTACAATAAAAATATGAAACATTTTGAAGTATTCTATTCCTTACATTGTTGTAATTAGGGTTAACATTATTAAATGTTTTATAAGTAACTGAGTATGCATTTAAGCTAAATGATAGATCAGACCAAAAGAGACATCTTCAAGGTGTCTTACAATACATTGCCCAATAAATTTATTCACAATATTCCAGAAAGAATGGAAGAAGATTTTAAAAAAAATCGTATTCATCTGATGCAGAAACAATTGTTTCATTTTTGAGCTGACAAAAGAAAATGTTATGACACCACATTCAGATTAGACATTAGGAAAAGGTTCTTCACTGAGAGGACAGGCAGTCACTAGGACAGGTTCCCTCTGGAAGCTGTCATGTCACCAAACCTTTCAAAGTTCACTGAGCATCTGAATGATGCTCCTAGTCATATGGTTTATCAAGGAACAGGGAGTTGGACTCAATTATCCTTAAGGACCCCTTCAGATATGAGATATATTCCATGGTTCTATAATGAAGCCTGTGCTGCAGGCATTTCTCTATCCTCCCTTTGGAACTAGGTACACCCCTTTTAGCTCATTTCAGAGTGACTAGGCATAAATACAAAAATCCCAAAATATCCAGAAGGAAAAAATGGACGTGGTGATGTAACCTGTGGTGCTTTAGGATATGAACATCACAATGTGTAGTTAAAGTTCAGTGCTACAATGGTCAAGAATTAAAACAAACAAACCAAACATGACCAACCACCCAACTCCCCACAAAAAATCATAAAAAGAATAAATAAATCAATGGTTATCTTCTATTTCATATGAAAGTTGATCTTCTGGACATTCCAGTGCAGATATCTGTTCATTATGACAGTAAGCTACTACCTTGCTTTCCACAAAGACATGACCTTAAGAACCTGAAAGGATATGCTGGAGACTGTAGCGGCCTCAATCTCTACACACTAAAAAACCTGTACCTAAATAAAACATAAATACATAGTTTACCTAGAAAACAAAGATTGCATCTGTAAATAATGTCCTATATAGCACTGCAACAAACAAACTAATGCTATTGTCCCATGTTATCTGGCAATCTCTGAAGACAGCAATGCATTTCAGTTGTGAAGAAAGATCTCCATGAACGGCAGAGAGATAAGAAACCTCTATTTTGATATTCCACTTTTACCACTAAATTTGCTATTAATTAATAATCCGTAGTTGTTATACTGTGACAAATCAACCATGCACTTCTTTTTTTCCAATTACATCTCTAACCCACTGCTTCTGTTTCTGCTTAATTATTATATAGAGAAATATTTAGACATTTGTCTCTGTAATGTCTTTAAAAAAAATCAGTGGGTTTTTTAATATATTTTTGCCATAAATCAGTAGCCTTATGTATGTTTCAAAATTAAGATTTATTTTCAATTAATTAATTACAGCTCAGAAATTTTTATTTTTGCTGTACCCAATTCTATGACAAAATTCTCTGCCAATCCACGTAGGCATAATTTCACAATATGTCCCATTGTAGCTCTAAAAATTACCTACCTTAACTACTGATTTAATAAAGATTAATGTGCTATGATTTTACATTTTGAAGACACAAAATTCATTATAGGAATGTCTTCATAACAAAAACGCACATCAAATAACTCAAGAACAAAATACTGTAAAAATTTCTTAAATTATAAAAGGATAAAAATTCATTAATAATTTGTCCTAAAATACAATGTTTTGAATAAAGCTGTGCAATAACCAGTCATACAACAGTGACACTGCAAACCTATGCCTCAGTGATCCTATGCCATACAAGGTCAGTTAAGAATTAGATTTCCCCAGACTTCCCCTACTAAGCTACTAATGGCACAAACATAAGCAGGGCTCTAAATAGTTGTCCTTTTTTATTTTTTCCCCTCACTTGCTCATTCCCAACAAGCTGTATGGATTTATCAGGACAAGATGACATACAGGACAGCCAGGCACCTCACAGTGACTAAAATAAGATGTTTGTAACAGTCTTGCAACACTATCATCACCAACAGATTTACACTGTGCTGAGACTTCAGAATAACCTTCTCACAAGCTACTTTTAAGATTGAGCTTTATCAGTTTATGGAGGAGATTAAGCTCTAGATGCCAACAATAGCAGTGGATTGGGCTTGATCATGTATCTTCTTAAGGATGTTCCATAACTGGATCTTAAAAATAAATTCAATGAAGCTTTATGGTCTTTTTAAAGGAAAATAAATTACCACCTCTTCGGAGAAGAATGAGTATGTTTATATACATAGTACCACTTTTACTGTGGCTTAGCAAATGCCTCCATTCAAATTTGGCGACAAATACCTCCTACATTTAAGAAATGGGAAAGCTAGAGGTCTCCAATTTTCTTCTTGGTCAAAAAAGACAAAAAGAGCACACAGAATAGTTAGAGAGAAAAATTATAATCTTATTCATAAAACTACATCTATACCAAAATACTTGTCTCAGTTTCATAGTCATTACGTGTATAAAATTTGAATACACTCAAAGCTGAAGTGCCTCAGTGTTTAACCTGGCAGGTAACTAAATCCCACAGTCACTTGCTGATTGCTTGGTCTCTCAGCAAACAGTTAATATGCCAAGAAACATGTTGCATGTATTTTTTGTATCATGTTCATAGGATTTATCTATTTCTAGCTAAGTCATTCCATTCTAAGATATTCTTCAGATACATGTTAGATTACAGTAAATTTAGGTTACAAGTGTGCAAATTCCTGTCTGGAATTATAAAGAACACATTTTAAAGTAAATATTTTTTATAATAATATCAACTTTGTATACTATAGTTTGCTGATGTGGATGTTAAAAATAAATTAAATAATAACTACTATTAAGTACATTTCTACGGCAGATACAAGAAATACCATAAACACTTCCTCACATAACAAGAACTTTCCTAAGCAGAAAAAAATGCTAGCTTCTGAAGCACAAATGAGACCACAGACAAAATAAACTGAAAGTAGAAAAAAAAATGTAATGAAAAAAAAAAGGAAAGAAATAATTCTTTCTAGCTGCGAAACTCAAGGAAATATTTTATATTATCTTTATTTATTAATGGGTTTTGTGAGATAAGAAAGGTTGAACAGTCAAAGTGGGGATGACATCCACCTGGATATCATCTTATATTAATTATCCTAATTTGGATAAGTAGGTAAAACTAGATGTGGGCAAGAAAGAGTTCATTTCATTAGAAAAACAGATCAACTATTGAAAAGTTGTATCCAAGACAATGTTCTAAAACACAAGATTTTCAGCCTAGGAATTTTTACAGAGAAGTCAATTCAACAGTTTTGTTCAGACACTTCAGGGGCCACTTGTGCTCCAATAACCGTAAAGGCAGAAAGAACCCCTAAAAAGCAAGCACCACGACCACCTCCAAAATAAGAAACTCTTTAACTGCAACAAGATTGCACTCCATTCTCCAGAAAGGTGAAAGGGATACACATGTTCAGAGCCACCAGATCAGTACAAAAAGCATACTGCAGGTTAGCAACATATGGTTACAGCGCTTTCCCAACGCTAACCTCACATTTGGCAGTGGAAGTTTTAATCTTTCTTTCCTGGAATCTAAACCTATGTATGAAATCAATATCTGGGATCTGACATATCCACATTAATTCCATCATTATCAGTCCTCCATCACAGGTATTTTCAGACAATAGGTAACATCTTGAAAAGAAAGCTAAGAGAATGAAAATAGTGGCATTAAATAGTTCTCTTAGACCTCGATTTGCCTATGTGGGGTTAAAAATTTATATAGAATCAACCCTAGCATAAAACTCCCAAATGATTCTTTAGCCAGACTGAAAAAGAGAATATAAAAGGTCAAAACCAAAGAGATTAGGGTTCAGGCTATCCAACTAGGCCATTTATGTCTCATTAAGAAAGAGGCTACAGATCACATTAGATAATGGTACAAGTGAATGTCAACAGTTATACCTAAGACAGAAACAAAACAGATCTTAAAACATATAAACCAAAGGGATGCAATAAACTCTACACCTTCTGCCCCCAAAAGATGCAAGTAGAGATGATTGGTTTCAAGAGACCATGAAACTGAGCACAAACTACACAGCTGTAGCACATCTCTCTAAAGGAGAGAAAGAGGAAAAAACCCATATAAAATTAGATGTAATAAACTAGGGGAAAAGTATGAACCACCAATGGGATGTGGAAAGAAGAAGAGATATACAAAGTGTTAGGAAAGCTATTTTCAACACAGAAGGAAGCTTAACACTGTTGTACCAGGTATTCGTGCACTATGTTTGGTTGGCGTATTTCAGGGAGAAATGAATTTAAACATTTATACATAGAGTTTTTAAAAAGGATGGTATAAGGAGGTAATTACCAGAGATATAGAAATGTTATTTAAATCCATTTATATCATACACACTAAACAGTGGGGTTCAAATTGGTCACATAGGCTGGAATGTAGATTCCTGAACCTGAAGCAAATCTATAATCACTAGAAGCACTAAGAAAAAAAACTTCATGAAATACGGGAAAGACAGCACGAATGTAACCAATATAAGACCTATAATATACAGCCCGAGAAAAAAAAGATGACATCAAGATTCCACTGCAACAACTGCTTCTGAGGGCCTCTCCCATCATTAAATAGGAAATTAGGCACTGGACAATAAATTAAAAGATTCATCACTGATGAAGATCTTAGAAATCACTACTTATCAACTTGTCTGCTTACACAAAGCTTCCCACAGAAAACTGAAATAAATAGCCCAAGTGAAAAAACGTAATGAGGAGACTTAGCAGACACAAAGTGCAGTCAAGGTTATCACCATAAATGAAAACATCAACCAAGAAAGAACTGGATGAGGCAAGTTCCTATACTTTAGGCCATCTTGAGTGCTAGTATAGATATTGGTAAAAAATAAAAAAAAAAGTCAGCAAAATTGTACAGGCCTATACTGATAGCCAAATAAATCATTCACACAGCAGCAAAATCAAATTCTCCAGCCTGTGCTAGAACAGGATAAGGAATAAATGGCCCCAATGAATTCAGCTGAGATGTGCTTATAGGACGCAAATGGGGAAAAGAATATTATACAAAGCTTCTGTCTTTCTCCAGTACTCAGCTGTTACCATAACTAATGGCCAGCCTAAGCAACACAATGTCACTAAATTGCCTATACCCTACAGGTGAATTCACAGTTCTTGTAGTCAGTTGCTGTAATTCAAATGTTATACTGATATTCTTGTCTTGTGCTGCATACGTTTTCCTTTATAGAACAAATTATGTGAGTTATACAGTAGCATCACCAGGACTTGCTGGAGTAACTCTGTCTACATCAACTCTGACTCACAGACTGCAGGAAGAAGAAATATTGCTTTCCCTACTTATCATCTCCTCTTACCACTGTTAGAAATAAAATACTGGCGCACTGAATTCAATGGACCATTAGTCAAACTTACCAAGGACTTTCCTATTTTGTTCTTGCTATGTGGAAATTTTCCTCATAGCAGATGACCAAATAACAAATTTATCACTGTGTTATGGGTCCTTTAAATAACCAGAGCTACTCAATGAGTCCAAGATTTGGCGTAATAGAATGCACAAATCATTGAAACATTGAGAGCTAGAAGAAGTCTATAGATATCTTGTCAGGCAGAATAATTAATAAGTGACCAGAAAATCAGTAAGTAAAACAATGATATTTGAAAATTTTTGCATTATTGGTATTATTCCATGCATACTCCACATTACCTTCGCAAGTTCTTTAGATCAGCATGTCTCCATATGGGTTGAAACTATTTGCTAAAGATGACTACAGTCTTAACTGAAGCTTTTGATCAGTTTTGATATGCAAACCATAAATAATGGTAACACAAAGTTAATTAGACTAATTTGTGCAAGGCACTTTAACAGAAACCTTAAAACATATCAGTTAACTATACAGTTGTGCCTATAATTAGGAAAGAAATGCAAAAACCTAAGTCCCTGGTTTAGGACTACAAAGACTTAGGAAGTGCAAAGGTTAGCATCTTGAACTTTGTTTTGAACAATGGGAAATATGCCTTCCTATGAATAACTTAGCAAAATAACTCTGTGTTATGTTTGAAGAACATTTGATTGTTTACCATAAGTGTTTATTATCAGAATTCTTCCCCTGAAACGCTCTGCTCAATAGAAGATAGTTGCATATTGTCATGGCAAAATTTTTAAATGACGCATAAAATCAGAGGCTGTACAGTCCTAAAGAAAACTTTCAGAATTAGTTAGAGACATAATGGGCTTCCTAGCCCATAAAATTTTTGAAACGCAAAGTGCATGGCTATCAGAAGGATATTCTTAAAACAAGTTTTGGGGCTCAAAAAGGACATTTCCAAGTATTTATGCTCTATATCATGCAGTGGTTAAGCCCATTATTAAGGACACTGTGGTTTTTATTGATTCTAAAATCCAGGATTATGATCTTTTCTACAGCATTCCAATTAATTAAAGATCTCTCACGTCCCTTCTTTAAGCCTTCCAAAACAGTTTCTCAAATTGTTGTGTGACCACTTCTATGTAAAGCAACATCTCTTAAGATATCAGAGGAATTTATTCAACAGAAAAAAAAAAAATCTTCATTTGCAGAGTCTGCTTTCTTAAATTTCGCTTTTATAAGCTTTGCGTGCTTACCCTGTAGTTTGCTTTCGTATTTGAATGCTTTTTTTAAAATTCTCTAAGCTTGATTTTACTTTCCCCTCCCACACTTGTCCCAGCTAGGAAAAGCATTTAGAGTACCAGCAAGCCCAAAGCTCTCCCTCCCCACGGAGGGCGTTTGCCACACTCCTTGCTACTCTTAAAGATTGCTGCCTCTGCCTTTACTCGATTTCAAGTTCGTGTTTCCGCACAAGCACGCCTGTACAGATACACATGCAAAATCCCGACAACACCGACAGCCCCCTCCTGGATGCTTCAGCCACCTCCCGAAGCCCCGGGAGGTCCGCGGGGCCGTTCCGTCCCCGGAGCGCAGCCGGGCGCAGGGAACCCGCGCGGGATGACGGGGCTCGGAGGGAGCGCCGCACCCCTCCCTTCCTCCCTTTCTCCCTCCCGGCCCGGCCCGGCCCGGCTGCCGAGTCCCTGCCGCTCCCCAGGCGGCCGCCAGCCCTCACCTGCCGGCCCGCAGAGCCCCGAGCGCTCCCGCCGCCGCCGCGCCGGTGACTCCAGCGCCGTCTCCCGGGCAACCCGCGGGCCCGCCCCCGCCGCGCCATTGGAGCCGCACCGGGAGCGCGTTACCGGGCAACGCGGCCGAGCGCCGAGCCCCCAGCGCCGGCGGGGGCGAGGGAGGCACCGCGGGGATCAACCCCGGCCTCGGCTCGCTCGTCTCAGGGATGGCGTCGGAACGGGCTGCCCAGGGAGGTGGTGCGGTCACCATCCCTGGAGGTGTGCAGGGGTCGTTGAGATCTGGCGCTGGGTGACAGGGGTTAGTGGATTAGCGGTTACAGTGGTAGTGCTGGGTTCACATCTGGACTGGATGATCTGGAAGGTCTCTTCCAACCTTGATGATTCTGATTCTTTCATGCGGGATAGCGGCTGGGGAGGCGACGTGTCAGAGCCAGCAAGCCGCCCTCCCGTTACCGTGGGGGCACCAGAAACCAGCGTCAGGCAGAAAGCGGATTTTGCACGCCCCGAGGATCTACAGGGGATGCTGGCCCTGATGTTAAGCTCAGCACTGTAAAGTGACATGAATTTCGAGCCGTTTAGCTGTAGCTGTGCCTTGTTTGCAGAAAGCATGGCTCCAGTGTTGGGGGGCTGAAAGGAATTGCAGTTTGTGGTGTTACACACTGACTGATCCCATCAAATAGAAGTCACAAAACACAGTCCACTGGATCCCACTCTACCCGGAGTCATTAGGGACATATGTGGGTCTTTAATCCATGGACATTTATTGGACCACATCTGCTTGTTTTTGGCTTCAACTTTTTCCCTCTTCCCGTTGTTTGTACAGCTGGATGGTGGCTTGCAGTGTGGATCTTACCTGTTTACTGAACAAGTATTTTTCCTTGAATTATTCTTCAGATGGAAGACTTTCCTGGTTCCACTCTCTGTATCATTATTACTGTGGTTGTGTCAGTGCAATGCAAACAAGTGGGGAAGTAGGCCATAGACTGTGAAACTACATCTCCAAAGATAGTTCTTTGGAGATAGTTCTTCCATTAAAGCTAACACGGTCCACTGTAGCTGATATCTAGGCATGCTCATATAAGAAAAAATGTCTTCTTACTCTGTTCTCTGGACAAAAAAAATCTATTGCTTGAGGAAATCCATCATGCAATGTAATTCTTGACCTTACCAATAGATTTTTCTTCAGCAGGAGGAACTGAGAAGAGGTAGATAAGGTATCACTTTGTACATGATTTACTGGGCAAAAAGTTTACAGCTTTAACCAACATCACCTGCCAGCAAAAACTTTTCCTGGATTTGCTTCTTTCCTCAGAAGCCTAAGCTATGTTTTAACCTTTATGATCTTAAAGGCTATAACAATCATACTTGGTCATAGTCCAAAGTACTATATTCCATGTCCAAAAATAGCCAGTACAAGAAGTAGGTGCAGACAGAGTATAGAACAAAGGTCCCAAAAGGAACAAAGGATACAATATCCCTCTTGATACTGTATCTTTTGGCAATTACAAACTATGAGATTCTTGTTACAAATGTTATATTCAGCTCATGTATGTATCCCCTACATTTATCTATTATCATAGATCTTTGATCTCCAAAACATGCCACCACACTGAGTACTAGTTTTAAAGTCAGTATTTGCATTTGTTACTTTTAAAACGTCCATCTGGAAATCCATTTGCTCCCTTTTTAATGATAGATAGAAAATAACAATTTTCTATTCAATTTCTGTCTGTCGTTCATGCTTTCCTCCCTCTTTTCAGTCAACTTTTTTACCAGTTGAAGAGATCTGGCCTATTTTGACTCCTAGAGAATTTCTAACCTATAAATGCAAACCATCCTTGTTGCCTTTATATTTTCTTGGTTTATTTCATTCTTTTGAGATAGGATGACTGGAATTGCCAAAGGTTATTCCTAGAAAAGTGTTGGTCTGTGTAGGACCAGTTCGTAGGATCATAAGATAGTAGAAGAGGGTAATTCAGATTAGAAGGACCCTCTGAGACAATCTAGTCAAACCTCCCTTTCAAAGCAGGGTGAGCTATGAGGTTAGGCCAGAAATCTCATGATTTTATCTTGGTAGTCCTCCACTGAACTTATTCCACTTATTCCAAAACTGGAAGCAGTATTACAGATATGGTCTAGGAAGTGCTTAGTAGAGAGAAAAAAAGGTTAAATATGTGTAACAGAAAACTGTTTTAATGCTTTCACATCCTAAGAATAGAAATCTGTTCCTTGAATAGAACTAATCACATTCAAGTGCATAAAATAATTTTCTCTGGATTCTGAGATAATATTTAGTACTGCAATCTCTGTTATGTTGTGTTTTATTTTAGTTAGTCTGAAAAGTAAGAGAACTTTTACTATCAGCAGTCTTGATTAATCTAGGCATACTAGTAAGTCTTTTATGGAAGGTGTCTAGCTCTACCACACTACTAAAACCAAATCCTACTTCTTCTAGCTTCTCTGTGACTTTCAGCTCAAGAAATAAGGATATCTAGGTTAAATGTAGTAGTTTATTCTAATCCATGTCTACCATACACAGTCTTATCTACAGCATTATTTATAGTTACTAGAGCCCTAGGTTCTTACAGAATTTTTCCTGTTCTTTTTCAGTCACTGAAAGCTAAGCTGAATTTTATTCAGCTATTGTTTCTTTTTCTTACCAGAGCTCTGTATTTTTTCCCACACTCATGTTATTGAAGGAGGATATATTTATCCCAGTTACGAATAATACAATAAAACAAGTAGAAATAGAATTTTAAATGGGTTGAAAATGCAGTTTCAATTTCCATCATATGTAGAATCAATGCATGCTTATAATTTTGGTAACTTTCATTTTATTCCTATGATATGACTGACCTCTGGTGGGAGTCAGCAAATATTATTTTAATTTCTCACTAAGAATGTTGTGGGGTTTTCCACCAGTGATTCTATTAACCTGCTGCCTGGTAGGGATCATATGCCTTTTTACTTCATATTAACTGTCATATCTAGCAAATGATTTCATGAAGGACTCAGGCTGGTGATTATTTTTCTTCATTCTTTCTAAGAACTGCTTAGTGAAAGGTGTCAAAAGAAGAAAATAGTTGAAAGAAGCTTCATTCATTCTAGTTAGTTCATGCAGTTGTTTTATTTGGTGCATACAGTCTCTGCTGCGACTAAAATCAGTAACATTTAATAAACTATTTTAAGTGGAGCAACTGCTACCTTGGCAGTGCTGTTGATGTTTGTTGGTAGCTACAGCATTAGGATTACCTAGAAATTTTTTTGGGGAAATGGAATATCTATCATGTCCAATGTTTGCAAATGAGATCAGACCAAATCAGAAAGTCCCACTTGCCCTTAGTGGCTTGTACAATATAGATTTCAAACAGAAGTTCTGCAGGACCTGAGGAAGCAGGTGACAGACTCTCCTTGGCTGATGATTATCAATAGTTTTCAAAAAGCAGTGACCAGGGACGCTCACTACTCTGAACAGGCTGGCCAACAGGTTGTGGTTACAAAATCTAGTATTCAGGGGCACTTACATTGAAGTTCTGGACCAGTATGTCTGTGAACTGCCATTCGTATTTTTTTCTCACAGGAATCCCACAAGTTCTTTCACAGTCTCATGCAGAGTAGCTCAGTTTACTAGACACTAGGCATTAAGGCTAAAATGAGTTGTTTGCTCTAATCTATTTACCGTATTGATTAGATTATTACTGATTATAATGGGAATTTTAAACACCTAAATTTAAGCCATCTCCAGAGTTTTACTGGCAGCAGACTTTTAGGCTAGATAACACCACGTTCCAGCAGTGATGCTGACCATAAGACCATTGCATATTGCCAAGCTACTGTCCCAGATAACACTAAACCTCAGAAGGTGAAGGCTGCACATCCCACCATGCTCTCAGGCCTGTGGCCGTGGGACAAAATCAGCCAGCTCATTGTGACAGAGGAAATGTCAAGACTGCTCCTACTTGGTACCTGGTGGCTTTGCTGTTATCTAAAAGTGTGGCAGGAAGTTCTCCTGCCAAAATCCTTCTTTTTAAGGAGTAGAAATTATGAATATAGTTGTATACTTGTAAAAAAAACCTGTAGTAGCTCAGATGACCAACATGGAGTAACTCTTTCTACAGGCAGATACTACATGATGTGTTGCACATTGACAGAGGCCTGCTCCATGCTGCACAGCTTTGGGCTCCCAGCATTTTAAGCAGTGTAAATTACCTGCACTATTCTCTCTTTATATTTTTAGCTACAATAAAGAACATTTAAAATTATAGTTTACAGAGTTCAAGTGCCTTTCTAACTGGGATCATAATGTAAAACATCTCCTTTTCTGGTGGTAGTGAAAACAAATATTTTAGAATCAATAAAGTGTTGAGGCTTATTTGGTTCCCTTCTTCAGGTATTGTACAGCTCCAGTTGGCTTGGCATAATTCCTTTAAGGTAGGAAAAGCAAAGAGCTGGCAAATATAATTGTGTGTTAGTCCTCTCATTATAGACCAGAACAGATACATTTGATATACTGGAATAGAGATTTCCTGAGAACTTCATGCTCTCACACATCTGTATAGGAACAAGCTCTTACAGACAGTACATACCAATGTCATGACATGTGCTCAGGTCATATAGCAGTAACTTGTGTCCATGTCTGGGTCTCTACAACCAAGATCTATGATGAAACTATCGAGATTCTACTTGAAGTGATTACCTTCCTGTTACAATGTCTTCTGAAGTGGCCCACTACATTTTCATAGAATCGTCAAGGTTGGAAGAGACATTTAAGATCATCAAGTCCAACTGTCAATTTTGCATAATTAAATATCAAATGGATAAACTTAAGATGATAAACTCAAGAACTTACTTTTCTAACTATTCTGGATGTTATGAAATGTGCTTAATGGACCTTTTTATGTAAAAGGCTGGTGTATTCTCCCTCTTGCTTGCTTCCTTCTTCTCCTCCATTGTCCCGGTTATGGGTGAGGGGCAGAATCCGAGACCAGTGGGTCCTTTTCCTGAGTTGTAGCTCTACGTGTTTAGTCCCAGAGGAACAAGACACGGACACAACATGCAGGATGAAGGTCAAAGCTGATCTGCTTTGTTGGTAACATGGTGGGTTTATAAGAGCAGAAGAGGGGAAGTCTGGGATAGGGGGACACCTGGACCTAGGATTGGTCAGGTAACATGACCCACAGGGGAAGAG
>JAWMRA010000130.1:37520413-37557019 GCA_035584735.1 Pseudotriccus pelzelni | reverse complement strand
TTCACAGGTGAGTGTTCTTGGATTGTACTGTGATGTAAAATATATTTTCTTTCTTCTCCATCTGTATTTTTCAATAGAATCTTTATCTCCTAGTTGTTAAAAGAGAAGCAGTTGGCACTTACTCTCATTCTGATACCTACTTTACTCAAGGTATTCTATAAAAGCGATGGATTTTTATATTTTTATTTTATATTTTTATTTTATATAATTTTTATATTTATATTTTACATTTCTTAATCTTCCCATTGGTTATTCCTAGGTACCCTTCTGATTGATGCACAAGATATTTTTTATACTGTTTAAAATGTCTTGCTTTGTCCTTGGAGTGCTGTCATAGAATCCTAATTTTCAGACTTGTGACCAAGCAGATAAAATGAAAGGTGACTTGTAGATGTGCAAGTCTTTTCTAATATCTGATTCTTATCAAAGTATTGAAAAGATCTGAAACCATACATGAAAATTTAACTGTGCATTGATCTCCAATCAGCAAGAAGTAGGAGACATGGGAGTTACTTGTGTAAATAGTTTTTTCTTATTCTGGTGCTGTTCTCTGGGAAACTATTCAAGCCTCAAAGAAAGAACTGTTTAATAAGAATCCTTGCAACTGCCAGTGAACACACGCACTTCCATGAATTAACTTACTAACAAGGCCAATTTTTCTTTTTTTTTTCTTTTTTTCTTTTATTTTTCCTAATACATTGTTTCCATTAGATCTATTTCGGTTTTTTTATCTGGTATTATGATATGAAGTTGATCAATCCTCAGCTATTACTCTATTACATCTATTAGATCTAAATGCATGAGAGGTAGTTGAGCCTCAACTAATTTTTAGTGATTTTAATTGCTATTGAGTACCTTGCTTGGATTGACAAATGTGGAATTTGCTTCTGAGTCATTTCTGCATACACACACAGCATACAGGGACCATCATTCTGAATGCACCCCCAGTCATGTGACTGAAAAGTCTGATGCCTGATTTATCTTGAATCATACCTTGCTTTATTTTTCTGGAACAAACAGGATATATTTGCAACAGCCAGGAGCATAGCAAACTTCACTGGTTTTCTAAACAGACATTGCAGTAAGCTCTTTAAAAGAGTAGAAAAGTTAAAGCTTATCCCAGCTTGTGCCAAGAGATTTAGAATGTGTTCCCAGTCCCCTTTTTTGTCTTTTTACTTTATATGCAGGGACAACTTAGCCTCCTTGCTTGTTTCACACACATTTTCTTTGCTGGATATGTCTGTGCTTTTGACTGCATAATCCCTATATTGCTTATGTATTAGGTAATCTGTGAGTCTGAGCCAAAAAAGATGCAAAAAAGTCTTACGGTACAAAGCCTGTCTTGAGTTTCAGAGGCATATTTTGTTTCCCTGGCCTCTGGGGAATAGCAGGTCCTCATCTTCACTGTCTTGGTAGGCACATTCTGGGTTGTTCCCAGGGTTAACCGAGATACTGTCAGGAGGGTCTAATCCTGCCATGCCTTAGGAGAAGAGCTTAGGTATTTTAAAGGGGAGAATATTCTGTAGCTATTACTATAAATATATAACATTAAACCAAAACTGTAGCAACAGCTCTCAAGTGACTTTAAAAATCTTTGCATAGAGGGGCTTTAATTTTTTTTCTTTTTGTTTGAAGACTAACAAAATTTTTAGAATCTTAAAGTCTTTGTTCTTTAAATAGAGGGTTTTTGAAAATTAATATTCCTGTCAGTAGAACAATGCCGTAAACAGAAAGCAGTCATACTGTTAAGTGACAGTGAATGCAACAGCTGCTTTTGGAACTGAATAGGGTTTTTTGGTGTAGTTTATACTGTGAAATATCTTAAAATGTTATGTACTTTTCCATACTATATAAATGGTAATAAGAGTATGTCAAAATACAGGGCTTTAAAAAAGTAGTATGTTTACTTGCAGATTTTACTTCGTATGGCCCAGAGCATAAAGATTACCTTTTTTCCCTAGTGAAATCCAATAAGTGTTAAATTGGAGTTGTATTTATAGTAGAAAATCTATTTTGGAAACTACTTCCCTCGAAAGAATAAGCATGTTCATTTTGACTAGTCACAGTCAGTTAAGTTTATTCCAAAAGTAAAATAGAAATTTTTGTTTATTAATGTACTATCTGCTGCCTTCCAGGCAAACTAAAATAATTTTGTTCCTTCCTAGTACACTAACATTGCATTCTGAATCCTAAGAAAGTTAACAGAGGGATTTACTCTAAAACTCATTCATTCACTATTTGAAAATTTTTGCTATTTCAAGGAAGGCTGATAAAATGGTTTTAGCATGCAGGAATTCATATTACGGTATTTGTATGTATCCATGTTATAGCTTTGTCTATATTGAATTGTATTTGATTGGAAATATACAACAGCTTATTTGCTTTTTAAATATATAGCTGAACAAATATGGCCTACATGGGCACTAGTAAATGTTTTTTTTTGGTTTTTTTTTTTTTTTAGTGTGTGTTTATGTTAATTGCACGATTGTTATATTTGGTATTTATATCTGACCTGCACTGGCAAGCAATTTTGTTTAAATGTTAAATTTTTTACAGGATTTCCTTCCATCTCTGCACTGCTTATAGAACAGAACCGTTAGCAGCAGAATGTTGTATATTTAGATATTTTTAATTCACTTTTCAATGGATATCTGAAATTAAAAAATATTCCAACATCAGTCACATGTTTAATATCATTATCAATGGTCTGGACAAGGGGATCTAATGCACCGTCTTTAAGTTTACAGATGACACTAAGTTTTGTGGGAGTGTTGATTTGCTGGAGGGTAGTAAGGCTCTGCAGACACTCTGCAGAAGGATCTGGACAGCTGAATTGCTGGGCCAAGGCCAGTTTTATGACATTCAACAAGGCCGAGTGATGGGTCCTGCCCTTGAGTCACAACAACCCCATGTAGCACTACAGACTTGGGATTGAGTGGCCGGAAAGCTGCCTGGCAGAAAAGGACGTGGAAATGTTGATCAGTGAGATCAGAATTAGTTTGTCAGGTGTGTGGACATCCTGTGGCCTTCCCACTGAGTTGTAACACATGAAGGTCTGTTCTATATCTTTATAAAGTTTTAATCTAAGTTTTGGTTATTTGTATGTTCTGGTAAGTTGTTTTGCCCATAATGAAGATCTTTTTCGGATATGGCACTTATTTAGAACTATAAATTCAATTCTTATGCATTTAATCTTACTACTATATCTATACTTTGAATTTTCACATGGATCAGAGAACTGGAAATCTTTGTCAGGCATCCAACTGGATACACAGCCTGAGTGTCAGACACCCATATTTCAAAATTTGATGGCATATACTGGTCTGAGAGTCTGTTGTAAGAAGGTGCAACTTTCAGGCTGTGCTTTGTTCACTGTCTTTACGGGCTGTATGTGATAAGAACAGCTTAAAATAGGCACTGCTTTAATTAAATACTGTAATACTTTGTTGCAAGAGTTTTACGAAGAAGACACTGCATGCTGACGGGCATTCAGTAGCGTGATGGTGATAAAGGGGGCAGGTAAAGCATATGGTCTGCTGGGGCTTCTCAGTACACTCTCATGAGCTTTGACAATACTTGCATATCAGTCTCATTAACTTTCTCATAATTCTAAGATGCAAATAGCTACTGGAGTAAAAGAGGAAATTATATTCTACTTTAGATGCCTTCTATGTATAAATATTGATTAAAAATCATAAGCAAACCCTGGGCCATCTCCAAAAACTTCTCCTAAGAGAAGCTCCTTTTTATTTATGGCAGGCTAACCTTTTGTCTTCATTGCTTGCATAGAGTTCTCATCTGTATCACTGGCCCAAAGGCCTTATATCCTTTCCAGGAATGGTCTTTGGCCTATACCTGTGTTATGTAGCTGAATTAAGAAGAAACAAATGTCTAGTTGCACAGGAGAATATAAAACTGCATAGAAATATTCTAAATGCTCTACCCCTTCTTGTCTTGTTTAACACAAGGTCATTTTGTGATTTTTTTCTTATCCAAATCCTTGCTGAAGATGAAAATGTGCTGTGGGTTGTAAAACTCTTAATTCCTCACCCTTAATGGCCTGATGAAACTGACTAATCCTCATGCAAGTTAGAACATTAACATGAAGTCCACAGAGGCGGAAGAAAACCAGGAAAGCCTAAAAAAGAAAGATCAACAGCTTCTGATTAAACAACATGTTATTTTAATTCTGTCTTGACTTAGTGGATGAGTTCAAATCGGTGGATTTCGAATAAAATCTCTGCTACACAGTTGATGTAGCCTGTGTCTGATGCAAGTTGATATTCAGAATAGAGGTTTATCATCCTAGGAAGCTGTTTACTAGTTTGGGGTGACCCAGCTTTGTTGATCCTGAAGGGATAAATTCTTACTTTTAATGAGCTTGAAGATCTCTATGCTTAATTGATTAGTTAGATTTTTAAAGTAGTAGTGCATAAATTTCTTAGCTTGAAAAACTGTTTCTGCCTGTGGTCCGTGGTGTTTTCCAGTTTAACCATGGAGGATGAAGAACTTTGTAGTCTGACAGTCTTTTCTTTTTTTCACTTCTCCTCTGATTATCATCTCCTGTTTTATCCCTGGGCCTTCTGATCTGTTTTTATTTTAAGATATTAGTCTGGTGAATTATTCATGTGCTAGATTATCAGTTCAAAAGGTGATCCAGTGGAAGACTGATGAACCCAGTCCTGCACTGAATATAGTAAAAGATGTTTGCTACATAATAATGCTTATTCCTGCTTATTGGGTATTGTGCTTTGAATCTCATCTTCTAAGATCTGTGCGTCTTTTGATATATTCACCTGAGAATAGTTTGCAGTCTGTGGTGTTCCATAATATTGGTATTTTGTTTTGAAGATCATAGTGCTTTCATCAGAAATTTGTATTAGACTTCTACTCTTCCATGGGAAATCAAAAATGTGGCAAAATGAGAAACTTTCATTATGGCTGATTTCACTTGGTTTTGAGGGTCAGCTGGCTCTCAAATCTGAATTTTGTATTTGAAACTGAAGACAGTAAATATTGCTATTTTGCTCTGTAGTTCAGGGAATAAAGTGAGATGGTTGTAAGAAACCACCATCTAACTTGCTCCAAGTCAATCAACTAGCCCTACTGAAATCAGTGTGGGTAGAGTAGTATAAAATCAGTATTGACCGTGTGTCAAATTAAAGTTAACAGTATTTAGAACTGAGCATTATTGATTTTATTTCTATAGCCTGGTATTTTATCTTTTACTGTCACACGGAGCATCACTGCACTCTCTGCAAAGACTTCCATAGGGGCTCTATGCCTGGCGAAATTCTAACTAAATCATTTTGAGAGGTAGTTGATAAAAGATCGTGTTCATAACCCCTATTCCTGTGTACCAAAACCAAAGCTATAAATAACCCACCTCCTCTCTGTCTGCCTGGTGGAATATTTGCAGAAACAGACTTTGCCTTTCTTTTTTTTTTTAAACTAGCATGATTTCTTGTATGAAGTGCAGATAATGAAGACAAGGCTATTAGCTTTTGTTTAAAACATCTGTTGATAGTTAACATTTTAACTGTTTCAGACATCCATAATGATGTAAATTTGATAACATTTCTATTAAGCAGTAGATAAGTGGTGGTGCTGCTTCAAAATAAATTGTTTTGCTTAGAAATAAGTATTTCTAAGATAAGAACTGTCCTCTAACAGCTAAG
Source organism: Pseudotriccus pelzelni (assembly GCA_035584735.1). Classification (NCBI taxonomy): domain Eukaryota; kingdom Metazoa; phylum Chordata; class Aves; order Passeriformes; family Tyrannidae; genus Pseudotriccus; species Pseudotriccus pelzelni. The sequence goes on along the minus strand of JAWMRA010000130.1, from coordinate 37,551,341 downwards.
TTGCCAGGAAGATCATGTCAAAAGGGACTAAAATTTTTGTTGAGAACTTTTCAAGACCAAGTTTTAATACTTTATTTATTTGTTTTCTTGTGATCCTAAAAATTACAAAGCAGAGTTTGCAGAGAGCTCTTTGAGGGCCTGGATTGGTAGATTAAATGCCAGGCTAGGCAATACTTTCCAAGGAGTCTTAAGGAACAGATCAAAGAATGTGTTTTGCACTTGTGAGACCACTTGAGTTTATAGCTTCATTGATCTAATACTTGTTTAGAATATGAGTCTCCTATTTTGCAGAGAAAAGGAGGTCACTTTCTCAGAGCCTGTGGCCAATTTTCTAGTTGTGAAATGTTTATTTTACTTGAACATCTGCTAGATGTTCTGGAAAAGGTAGTTTGAAGATTTTGAATGTTAAAAGAACTTGTTATTGCTTGAGATTTAAGTTTTTGAAATCTGTCAAGACCTCTATGGCCTTCAGAGAAAACATGAAAAGTCAACCCATCCTGACTCAGTTTATGTATAATAGCTGCTGATACTGTGGATTAAGGTGTACTATTCCGAAAGAATTCAAAATTAACTCAAGGAACATGTGCTAGTTCCAGAGTCTCTTGTGACCTCTGAGCTTCATGTGGTGTTGCTTTTGACTTCCATAAATCTTTAATTTCTCTATGTATTATACCTAAATGATTCTTAATATGAATATCTTACTGCTTTATGAAAGTATAATGAAGGAAGGGAGACTAATTACCTCGATGTGTTGGGAAGGTTCTTCTTTAAGACAAAAAAAAAAAAAGTCTGACTTGTCAAACATCACTTTTTCCATCACAATATTTTCATGATGAAAATGTCTTTTAGATATTCCATGAAAAGAAAATGGGTCTAAGAACCTTGGGAAATGTAATCCAGTCTTTCATTTTTAATCTTGTGATCAAATAGCTGTTGTTGTTTCCAAATTATTTGATGAGATTTTGTTTTAAATAATGAAGTTGCCCCTAGTGAATCAGAGACAGAGATGCTTGAGCATATCAGTAAAGCCCCTGGGATGTTAAGAGAAGACAGGGAATGTAATTCCCCTGAACAAAAAGACAAGGGGATTTTATTACAGTTACTAAATGGAAGCTTCTCTGTAAAGATGTGATAAATTGTAATATATGCTTTGAGGATGGGAATGCTTGCTGGTATGTAACTCTTTCAGGCATATCTGTATGTTCACAGAGTTGCTATAGGAACATGACTTTAGACAGAGTTAAATAGAGAATAAACTGAGAACTTAATGTACAGTACTTTCTGATGAATGAGGTGTCCTTTAATGCCTCACATCTTGATGCCATCTGGACTATAGTTCAGTATTATTTCACTATGACATATAAGTTTCTTCTAAAATATACTTCTGTTCATGCTTCAGCAATAAATGCTGAGTACAATAAACTATTTAAGTGCTGAAGGAACTGCTACTTTGCAGTGGATGGGTAATTCACAGCTGAAAGTAGAAGGCTTAATAATAGATCTGTCTCCTGTTACATATATACCTGTAAAAAATCCCTACATGTACATGAAATTTGCATAAAACTTCAAATAACAGTTCTGGAAATGACTGTACCAAATTCTATTTTAAGCACAATCGTTTTTCAGTTTAGTCTTCTGGTGTAAGTTGGTGCCTGATTAATCTGTTTTTAAAGTTAATGAACCTTTCCGTTGGCTGTGTTGACTGAGTAATAAAAGGCAGCATTGATTCTAGTTCCTGATGTTCAAATAAAAGGGCTGATACTGAGAAGCAGTGAACTAGGCAGTCATCAAGAAGAAGGTTTCAGATGACATATTTAGATGTTTAGCGTAGAGGAAAAAATAGACAAAATAGAAGTCTGCATCAGTGAAAGCTGTATGGTGAGGGTAATGACAGATTTAATGAACTGAGAATTTAACAGGCTTTAGAAAAGCACAGTGAAAACTGAGAAGTGAAACGCACCAAAATATTTCTTTTGTTACAAAGAAACATTCTTTAGGTAATACAGATTGCTACCAAAGCCTTAGATTCTTCTAAACACCATTTTCCCTGTTCTCAGTCTTATGGATGTCCAACTGTGACCTGAAAATCAGTAGCTTCAAGAAAGATTCTGTGCTCTCTGCTGGATCCCCATTGTGTCATTGCAGTCTCTCTTTTTTTCCTTTTGTTTCCCATATATGTTTTTTCAGAGACAAGCAATGTTACATATCAGACAAACTGCAGTCTGTGTCTTATCTCTTGATTGACATCTAGGCCTTTAGTTTTTTAGTATTTGTATGTATTGCAGATTCACTTCACATAAAATCTTCAGAGGCTCAGTCTCTCCTCTTCTTCAATACAATCAAACTTCCAACATGAATCTCATTATTTTGAGATAGAATAGAGAGAGAAGGCTTTGCAGTTAAACAAAGTTATTTAAACTGCCTATATTTCTGCATTTTATGATATTATATGAATTTTTTATTTTTAGCTTTGTTTCATTGATTTTTAAAAGTCTCTTGAAGCATCAGATTCCCTTCTTACTATAAATAGTGGCATGATGAAGTGGAACCAAAAAACTGAACTGAATTATTTTTTCATTAACTAGGAGAATTTTTGATGTATGTTAGGATGTATGTATTACAGACATGACAGATGGGAAAAATATTTCCCTGTGAAAGTACTGACTGAAAGGATGTTGATCCTTACTGGTTGTGTTCTTGATTTGCTGAATGTGTGTACTCACATAGTCCCACTAAAAGCACTCCAGAGCACCAACAGGGGAGCTAGAGATTAAAAACCTTCAAGTCTATGGAGCAATGGAATAATTACTGCGCAAATGGATGCACTCTCTGAACAAATGGACAATTTGAGAAAGATGGTTGAAGTCCCACAAGAGGAAAAAGACAATATGCATTTTTGAAATGTCAGGTCTGTCAGTCTAATTTTTTCTGGGTGGAACAGATTTTAATTTATTTGTCAGGGTAACTTGGCTAGTGCACACTTGGCTAGTGGAAACAGTGCATCTAAAATATTAACATTTTTATACTGTCTCATATCAGCAAAGTAGAGAAGAAAAAAGTGGTTTCATCCAGGTGTAAGATCATTGCACGATACTGGAATGTTTTATTCAAAATAGGTAGAATTTGTATAGAAAATGATCTTATAAATTGGAGAAAATATATGAGCGCAACAAGCTGAAATCAGAAAACCTGAGGGGATTTGGGATGTTCAACTGGGAGAAGAGGAGGCTCTGGATGGACCTTAGAGCAGATCTCCAGTGCTTAAATGTGGCCTGCAAGAGAGCTGGAGAGGGACTTTTTATGAGGACATGTAGAGATAGGACAAGGAGGAATGGCTTTAAACTGACCGAGGACAGATTTAGATCAGATATTAGGAAAAAATTCTTTACTGTGAGGGTGGTGAGGCACTGGAACTGGTTGCCCAAGGAAGTTGTGGATGCACCATCCCTGGAAGTATTTGAGGCCATATTGGATGGAGTTCTGAGCAACCTGGTGTAGTGGAATAGGACTTGGAAGTAGATGATCTTTAAGGTCACTTACAAACTAAACCATTCTATAATTCTATGAAATACCTATGTATATGAGGCACTACACTTAAAAGAAGTCAAGAGCAAATGAGAAGAGCAGAATAGATGGGCTATCACAGAAAAGGCAAATCTAATACTGGGAAATGCTGAAGAAAGCATAGTATGAAGATCCCAAATGCGCTTATTTCTATTTAATGTTCCAGTATTGTATTAGATGGCATCTGTCAAGTTTTGTCCATTACTGTGATGGAGTGATTAATACAAAATATCAAGGTTTAAAAGGAAGGAAAAAGTAATAATTAAATGTTTGGGTAGAAAGACTTGTCCTTTCATAAGAGAGGAAAAGTAGAGTAACAAAAAATTACAATAGAGTTTATTAGAACAATGATTGTGATAAAGTTTTCTCCAAATCCACTCCCTACCCTTCTTGCCCCACCTCCAATGTGATAAGACATTAAGTCCCAGGAGAAAAAGACAATTTGCAGAAAATGTCATGAATTACAGAATTCAAAAAACCATGTACATTAAACAGTCAAATTTGTTCAAAGTGAGATTATAGGTATTTTACCTCAGTATTGCACTGTTAGTTTATACCAGAAAGGGTTGATAACTTTTTGTATTCCAATTTATATAACCACTTGTCATCTGAAAATTTATCATTTAATATGATTACTTAAAAAAACATTGTTTCCATTATAAAATATGTTTGACTTTAAATTGTGTTTGTATATTTTATGGGGATGCTCAGTGTAAAGTTAGATGAAATTAGGTGGAAAGGTGCATGATTTCAGAATATAGGAAAAGTATCTTACTAAAATTATATCTATCCATTCATTTCTTTAGTTGAAGATATCTGTTCTGTGCAAAGTATAATTCAGGGTAATGTAGGAATGTTTTTGGTGTGAAGAATATTTTTTTGCCAGAAAAGCAGACATGTCATTACATTAGATTTTTAATAACAGAAGAGAAACTAGTGAAATATATGAATTTTTTCCACTTATTAACAGAACAGTACTTAATCAAACATGTTACACCTACTTTACAATAAAGATCCATATTCTTATTCACTATCTGAAAATATTTTTGGACACTTTTTTGTGAACAAAATGGATGCATCTTCTTTTATACAATCCTATTATGTGAATAAATTTCTTTTCCTTCTGTGGGAAGAAAACTTGCATGACAAGTGCAAGTGCAAGAACAGAGAATTTTATTACCTGACTTGTTTTAATATGAATTATTAACAGTCAGACTTATTTCTGTGCGTCAGTGTCTATTCAGGAATGACTGAATATCTACTACTAAGATTGAATGTCTTATGATGGAGCGCTCATAAGTTTTCCAATGTCCATCAGTTTCTTCTTTAAGAATCAATTTCAGATTTTACCTATAATACTTGTTTAATATTAGGCTGATGTGGTGCTGTGATAACTTATCTTGAATATGCTATTGTAATAGGAAATATTCTTCTGTAGTGAGTCCCAGAGAAGTAAAGTTGTGGGGGGTTTGTTTTTTTGGATTTTTTAATGACCCACAAAATCCAGTATTTATAAGTATAAAATTGGAATGATTACCTTTGTAAATGTAGAAAAAACAATTATGTCAGGGAGAGCAGAAATAAAAGAGAGGGTTGTAAACATCTGCCTACAGTGCCCTAGCATATGGGGTCTTACTAAGTTAGTTCAGAGACTTTCTTTACTTCAGGAAAGTCTGTGGACTCCTGTCTGTTATGTGAGATGCTTTCTCTCTGAGACTTGGTTGCCTGCTTCACATGCTGCTCAGCAGTAATTTTATTCTCTTTGCTTGAAATACATCTCGGAGCTCTTCAGTGCCACTCTTACTTCCTCCTTTGTGTGCTGACTACTTCAAAGTATCTCCATAAGCATTCTCAGCTGCTCCTTGGGAAGAGAACTGTCTTCCCCTGCCATCCATTCTTTTTTTTTCTTTTTTTTTTTTTTCCAAGGGGTCTTACCTGAGCCAGATAGTCTGCTAAAGTCACATACATAAATGAAGAACAAAACAATAAAGCACTGTCTGTTACGTACATGCATATTATTTTAATTTCAGTATATTTTAAGGCCATTATATGAATCATATCAGTAAACAGAATTACAACCTTTTGCTTTAGTTCCTTAGGGACTTCACTGTGGCATAATAAAACAAGTAACATGAAAAACCTTTTAGCTATAATGAAACCCAAGAAATCGTTTAAACTTTTATGAAGTAAGCTGATCTCAAACTGAAATAATCTGAATGGATATTCTAGCTACATATGGTTATGTAATAAAAGCATCAGACCAGTGATATTTCCCCCTGGTATTGGAATGGGAATTTGAGTGGGAATTTTAGTTTATAAGACCTGTCTTTCCTAAGTTTTCTTTCAAGTCTATTCTTCTGCTATTTCTCTTCTCATTTGTTTCTCTGATGCTTTATTCTTTTCACTCTTATCTTTGAACTCTTCTTTTACAGAAAAGATTGCCTGAAGCTGTTACAGAGGAGGAAATTTGACTTATTTTGGCATGTTTCTCACTCCTCGTTTTATTCACTCTTTCAACTAGTCTGCATTGTGCAGCCACTGTTTCTTTCTTGCTGATTTCTTATCACATACCTGCCCACTTAGTTTGCGGTCAATTTGGTCCAGTTTGGCTACAGAGGCAGTTAAAACACTGGTAACTTCGCCAAACTATGAAGTAAGGAGTAGACCTTAATTGTGGCATGATGGTCAGTGGTAAAGTCAGTCCAGTCTTTTTTTTGACAGGAGCTGAGCTTTGCGTTTTAAAGATTTAATTAAAGTAGGAGTTTCAAAGGCAGTCTGCACTGACTTGGTTAATATTTAATGGCTTTTTTTTTTAGCTTCTTCCATGGAATTCGTTAAGTGTCCTTAGTGTAAGTGTTGGTGACAACTTTTTAGTTATTCGTGATGATCTCCATAGGCAGTGCTTTTCATGGCCTTTTTTTCATGGTAATAGTAACGTGGAGCACAGTACATAGTCCTCTTCTGTGTTCCAGTGCTCTTCCATGGATCTTTTATAAATCTGACTTCTGCAAATGTGAAATGCCCCTGCAAGAGTTGCTTTCTTTTGTTACATATCCAGTTTGGACAGGAGACTCGTGGTGTAGGAGAATAATGCCAGTCTGGATTGCCATAGGTAAATACTGAAGCTGGAGCAAAATGAATTGCAGCTCCCTGGTAGATCTGTGTTACCGAGTAGGTAAGGTGCTGATAAACACCTAGGTGTGTTCACACAGCCATAGTGCATAAGGGCAAACTAAAATGATCTCTGAAGACCTGAAAATAGCTTTACTTTTATTACAAGTTTGAATCTGGCAAGCTAACAGTGTGTACCTAAACTCTGACCTGAAACTTAGACATAGTCTGTGGGAATGTCACAGAAGTTGAATCCACAGATTTCGCAGAATATTCTGAGTTGGAAGGGACCCACAAGGATCATAGAGTTCAGCTCTTAAATGAATGGCCCACACAGGGGTTGAATCCATGACCTTGGTGTTGTTAGCACCATGCTCTACTACAGGATGAGAGAGCAGTTCATAACTGTCAAGACACAGAAGTAACCTCACGGTGATGTCCATTCTCTGGACTGTACTCTCATGTCAGTGACAGTAAGCAGAGTACATAATAGTTGCAACATCTTTGGAAGATATTACAGTTTCCTTTCCAAAACTTAGTTAGCTGGTATGTCTAGTATAGCTTCTAGTAATAACTTAATTATCTTCTAATAGAAAGAAGACTGACTGATCTCAGTATAGGCTAAGAGGTGAACCCCTTGCACAGAAGTGAGAGGGGGATGGAATCCAGAGCAGAAGAGGTGAATCACACAGGCAAATGTTGTACATATGAAGAAATAAAATACCCCACCTAACACTGTCCCTAGACAAAGTCAGCTGCAATGCCCAAAACCTTAAGTGTCACTGGATGTGTGGTCTGGTAGTTTTATGTTCAACAGTAAAAAAAAAAATCACAGATCTCTTACGCAAATATAATCCCTTGTGTTATTCTATGAAGTGTCCTGAAATGCACTATAATTCATTTTGCTTTCAGAAAACTGATAGATACTAGCTGTATTTGCAATATATAAGGCACACCCTACTGTGTAAGATAGACTACTTTGCTATAGATTCATGCATCTGAATAATTATTGCATGCAGTTTTGGCTTGTACTTTCTCTTTTTACAATTAGTCAGGTGACAGGTTGAGGGAAAATTAGTTGAGTGACATTAGCTAGATGAATAACATTCATCTAGTTATTAATAGACCTTGAAAACATTTCTGTCTTCTGGAACCATTCAGCTGTTTTCTTTGGCAGGGAATGTCTTGATGAAAATTAAAATCATAAAGGCTATGCTACTTTCTTAGTTCCTTTAGTACTTTTTGAAATCTGTGTTTGTGGTTCCAAGAACTGCTGTACTCTTTGCTCTTTATTGTATCACTGGGCTTACTTATAATGAATATTTCCATTAAAAAAATGAACATTAGCTGTGTGTGCACCTGTTTGGATTATATATGTACACATGTGTTTGTATGTATAAAATAAAGATATATATATAAACATTTAAATGTATTTGAATAAAATAATAACTTTTTCTGTATTTTGTCTTGAATAGTGTGTTTTTGCTTGCTACTTCTAATCGTTACAGTTCTGCTTCTCCTTTTTAATGTTGCCTCTATTCGTCTCTTCCAGTTACTGTATCTTAGTATCTTAATAACTGAAGTAAGAAAATTGTTTTGGGCCCTAGAGGTTGATATCCTTGAGGTACTTATGTCTGCTGATAACCTTACCATTATAGCATGGATAAAGACATAGCTATTGTGTTCTGTGATTCTGTGATTATAGCTTTTCACTGTTATCCTTGATTCAGTGGCGTGATAGGTGGCTAGGTTAGATTTCGTATTTAGCAAAACTAATAAATAAGATCTCAGAAATAGTGAATAAGGTTTTGTTTTGGTTTGGTTTGTTTGTTTGTTTTTGGGTTTGGGTGTTTGGTTTTTGTTTGTTTGGTTGGGTTTTTTAAACTGTAAATCACTTTCAGTAGAAATCTAGAAACTGAAATGGCTAACCAGTTGGAAACTGAAGACCCAAAGGTAAATGAAGATGCATCTAAATAGTGTCGTAATTCCAGGTAGATGTTTAGGCTGACATCATAATTTAAGCTCTCTGCCCCATATAACTAATTATCTTACACATATTGTAGAAATGAGTGTGCCTTAATTTCTGGTAACAAAAGTTACCATAAATTTGGCAGAAGGTTGCACCTCCTAATTTCTGCATTGGTAAATGGCAGTCATTAATGACATTAATCTTAAAACACCTTTGAAGCCGTGACTTCAAAATAGTTACAGGCAGTTTCTTCCTTTGGCTTCCAAAATGTGGGCATATAATGGATATAACTGAATTTGAAATGTGAGCTGATTGTTTTTCCAGTACTGATAAACAGTAATGGAAGTAGATCAGCAAATAGACGCTTAAGTTAAGCATCTAATTTAAATTGGAATATAACAGTAAAATGCTATTTTCAGATATTCACCAAAGCAAGGGGAATATCTCCTACACTAATAGTTTAATAAACTGTTGAAATAATAGGTGAATTTAAATGACAATTAACATAAACACAAATAAGGTTGCAAACCAAATGAAAACAGTTCATAATATCTTTTGCTACACCAACTAACATATACTTATTCAGAGCTAACACAGTAGCCCACATCGAATTAGTAGGGATAATTACTGCAATAATAACTAAAGATGTGGCTCCTTAGGGTTCAGATTGATTTTTGGAACCATAGTGGCATCTTTTTCTTTTGTTTATTTGGGTTTTTCTGTATTATGGCTTTGCTTCATTCTTGCAAAAGATTTTTCCATTTTTCTTAAGCTTACTAAAGGCATAAAGTGAAAAAGGAATTAAAAGCTGCAAAAAACTACAGTTCACATAGCAAACATAATTTTTCTTGATTCATTGCTTTTCGTCTCTTTTGGTCAGAATTTGCAGAAGCCTATAGAAGGAGTGTCAGATAAAAATCTTCATTAGAAAGGTGATGTGGATTAATCTGTCTCCTACACTGTGGCTCACCAACATGAGCCCACTAACATCTACCTTGAACATGAGGATTTATTTTCAGTTCAAAGTTTGGTGTCACTAATTAAATCTCGAGATCTCTATTTGTTTGATTCTTTGGCTTTTGTAATGTTGTGGGTCGAGTAGATGGTCTTTTGAGCTTCGAGAACTATGGGAAAATGTGCAGGTGCTGAAAGAGAGTGTTCAACACATGAGACAGAATTCTGGTTGCATAATAGTTGTGATTTTTAGAAATGGTAATGTTGAAATGTAATCAATACACATTTTATAGAGAATTACTTGTTTTTGAAAACTTGGCTTATGCTACAGCTTACAGAAATCTTAGGGGTGGAACAGAGAGAGAAATGTCCAAATGTTTGAATCTCTAGATTTTCTGTAATTGTATTAAGGGCTTGTGTTGGTCATGACATTAACATCAAAAAGTTATAGCTAATATTTCTCCTTCCTACAGGTGCAGTCCAACCATCTCCACCACTAGGGTGTGATTTTGATTCCAATTGAATTTTTTTGGCTGTAACTTGTTAGTGTAAATTATTGTACGTAAATATAAGGAGTATTATGGACATACGTTTATGAGAGGCAATAGAATGACAAGTATCTAATCAGGTGACATATAATTCTTGCCATAACTTATAAGGAGAAAATTTCTCATGTAGTTTTACTATATAATAAAGAGGTATGGATTTTGAGTCACAAATGAGTGTAGCTTGAGGTATAACAACTTTAATTAACATAACAGGTGTTTAAGTGCTGATAATTTATTTCATGCTTACAGAAGGTGTAGAAGGTGAGAAGTGAGGATTTGGACAGCAGTAACTATGAAGTGATTAAATGCAATTATTTAACTTGAAAACAGAGGTGCAAATAAAGTAACAAAGATGACTGAGGTTGCACTGAGTTTTTTGTTATAGTGTTCTGAGTCTGAGACTGCCAAATGGCTGAGTGTCATAGTAAAGGTATGAGTATCCAACCTCTGCTGCTGATCTTCAGACATTTTTTTCTAATATTTCTTCCTTTCTTACCCTTCTCTTGCACTGATACCCCCACACTCCTGCTTAGCCTTTTATTTTTGTGATTGTTTCAGGAGATATGTAAATGGATTGTTTGCTCCTTTCTGTGATAGAGGATTTGCTTTGACGGTTGAAATAAAAGTACTTTGAGGCATGACCCATGCCTCTGATTTTCTCTTTTCATAGTGCAAGCCTGTGCTACTTCACTGAATTTCTAAGCAGTACCACAGTATAACCAGAAAAATGTTGTGGTTCCACTTTCCATGTAATTAACATTCCTGATTGGACAGGAACTTAACATTATTGTATGCTTCTTCAAATGCTGTATAAGAACTTTCAGGAAAAAGATCAAATAAATAGTATGGTATCTCTATCAATATTTATTATAGAAGGTTGTACATATGCTGAAATGCATATGTTACATATGTTACATGTATTGAGAGTGGGATCATCAAGTTCTGCTAATTAGTAAAAAAGATGCTGCTCACATTACAGTTTCATGCAAATGAAAATTTTTTGACTCCTTTTTTCATAGGTTATGCCATCTGGCTTCACTTTTATTCAGTGCATGATTAACATTAGCTTTAAATTTTTTTCATGTACAAACTGCCTAAATTAATTCCTTTATTTCCTGTGTCTTCTAAATTGTTAGCCTAATTAAGAGCTCACTTAGCAGAACACCGCATATTAATCACATGGCTTCTTTTAATAACATGCTAATTTATTAGGATAAAATAACACTGTAACACTTTAAGAAATGGAACTTCCATAGTGTTTCTATTCATAACATCTGAATTTTCAGTTTTCAGCAGATCTTCCCACCCAGAATTTCTACTGAGTTAAATACATGGCATCAGTGCTCAGTGATGGAAATTTAATTTTCTTCCTGGTAATATTACTTTCAATCTCTCTTCTTTGAGGCAGTAACAGCTGCATAATATTAAGTCAGACCCCTTTCAGAAAGAGGATTTTCTGTTACTCTAGTTTGGTATGTCATTTTACTTGCCGAAATATAAGGTAGTGTATATGTGCTTTTGAAATTTAATTTAAGATCCCCAAATCCTCTCACAACTGAGAGGAAACCTCATCAATGTCTGTATGTAGATGAAGGGAAGATGTCAAGAGGGATGGAGCCAGGCTCTTCTTGGTGGTGCCAAGCAATAGGACAAGAGACAACAAGCAGAAACTGATGCACAGGAAAATAGGCAGAAGAACATCTGTCCTGTGCAGGTGACTGAGCACTGGAACAGATTGTCCAGAGATGTTGTGGAGTCTCCCTTACAGGAAATATTCAAGAACTGTCTGGATGCAATCCTGTGCCATGTGTTCTAACAATGACCTGCTTGAGCAATTGGACCAGATTTCCAACTCTTGTCCCTTCCAACAGTTCCTGTTCTGTGATTCTGTGAATTGCACTGATTGACCTGGTCATGAAATATATGAAACTTCTGAATGCTGCAGTAGATGCTAAAATTTTGTAAATATTGGTTGGCAGCAGCAACCAATATTTACAGAATATGCTATATTTTATGTACTCGGATGTCTCTGAACGCCCAACATTTTGCCTTCAAAGTATTTCATATGCTAGCAAAAATGTATCTTTTAGCTGATGCTTGAGTAGTCTCAGCAAATGATGGACTTTTTCCAAAGCCTATTAATAAATTTCAGCTTTTGGATTCATTCTGTGATTTTAGCCTCATTCTCCATGTTTGGAAGAAGCAATTAGAGACCCTCATAACTGCCAAACATGCATTCTATTTATGTGCCTTTTGCCATTTCTCTCTTATCCTGAAGAGATAAAAGTGCAATCTGCAAAAACCTTTTAGTTTTAAGAAGCTAACTTTGTTAGGATTTAAAATAAAAGACTTGTAAAACAGAAGTAGTAGTACCTTAGAACTGGCATAACAATTCTAGTATTGAAAAAGAATGGGATGAAAGAAGTAAGTATTTCTATTCTTATGAGTATAATTTTGATCTCAGACAAGAGATTAAATGTTTCTTATAACACTTAGTTAATCAGAAACTGAAGGAATCTTATATAATTAATGCAGTCAAGTGGGGTTAATGGAAAGTAGATCTTGCTTGACAAAATTAATGTATTGATATATTGATGTATTTGAAATCAGACAGGGAATGCTGGAAATAAGAGTCCTTAAAAATGGGATACAAGTTTAAAATGGTACATTTTAGAGTAGAAGTTGGCTAATGGCTCCTGAATTAATTTTTAAGAGTAAATAGGGACCTATGTGCTGTATTTTAAGTGATACTCTGAGGGGATTGATTATAAACTGGTTAGGGTTTTTTTTCAAAAATATACAGTCAGTGGCTATAATGAAACAGAGAGTGCAGTGCGTCATTTACCTTAAAAGAAGAGGTTCTGAGATGGTCACATTCTGAAGCGTGATATGATAATAAAAAACTTGACACTAGAAAGCTGTTTAGTCTCAATAAAACATTGTAAACCCAAGTGATGAAAGTTGAAAATATTTTTTCAGACCAGTGTTTGACCAGGTAGAACTCTAATAGTGCAGATAGTTTTGTGTAGGAACAACTTGCCTGGTGTGCTGGTTCTCTGATCTTGCAGTGACGCAACCTCCATGGGTGGATATGCATAAATGAGATTACACAACAGGAAAACCTGATGCTTTTCAAGTCTTAAGATTTGAAGTTTGTTAACATTTTATTAGCTTACTCTGCATATATGCTGTAGAACTGATATGACTTGAAAGTATAGTTGACATGACTAGTATACTGGAATCCTACCTCAGGATTTTGTCAGAACCATGGCTTTACCTTTTGTTACTATGTTTATTCTGATATAAAATACTTGCAAAGGAAAGAACTATTTTTTTTTTGCTCTCTCTCCTCCCACCCCCCATTATAAGGATCTTTTATTTTCTTAACGCTTTCTTACACCTATATTCTAAACCTGAAAACTCTGAGGAAGGAAAAGTTGTAGGAGTTTTTGGCATTTGGAGTATTATTCCCATTTTATTAACTTCTCAAGCTATTCATTGCAGCTAATAAGTTTCCAAGATCGAAGAAGTAAAGTGCTTATGAATGTAAATTTTCAAGTAACTTATAGCAGCAGTTACAATGCTTGCTGAATTCTGAATGTATTGCGCTCAAATAATTTAGCGACTTTCACATAACAAGGATCATATGGTTAATCTACTCTATTTTATATTATTGAGATTAATTTTGTGACACAATTTATGTTAGTTATTTTGGTTAGTCCTCTTTGTTGTTGTTATCTTTTTTTTTTTCTTTCTATGCTGCATTGAGAAGGAATTCCAAAGTTTATTTGAACTGCTGAAGAAAGAGATGCATATATTTTCAGAAGTGCCTGCATACATATTTGTCCAGTGTTTTGTTTCACATTTTAGACTTTCAGAGAAAAAAATTAGTATTTGCCACAGTAAGATAAGCATTTTTAGACTCAGGAACAAATTTTCAGTTTAGTTTTCTTATTTCCCATGCAACATCATCTTTATACATGAGAACTAATGGATGTCTAATGGCCAATTGATGTTATTGACTGAAGGTCCTCCACTGCTTACAGGGAAGAGAGAAAAGACAGAAAAGTCATTGTTAATCTACAGCACATATGCTTTATGCTTTCAGTTCTATGACATGAATGACAGAAACACCTCATTGAAAGGAATCAAATACTCTATTTTATGACAAACCATTATGATAAACAGGTGGATTATAAGAGTGAGGTGAGCAAGGGTATTTTAGACTCACTTTAAAGCATGCAGATTGGTTCTCATTTAAGACAGAAATTTGCAGTCTTCTTGTCTTCACTTAATGCTAATTTGCAGCTGTATTTTTGAGTCTGAACTCTCAGTTCTCCTAGCAATTCAGTACATTAAACTCTAAGCTACATCTGATTGGTAAATAATGTACAAAAGAGAAAGACTAAGTCTTCTACTTCTCTAAGCACATTTCCAAAAGGTGCATAACACACTTAGATAGAGAGTTGTTTGAGCACCAGGTAATGAAGAAGCTACATTCTCGTTCTGTAAAAGGCTGTTAAATAGATTTTAGCGATATCATGTAACTAGTCAAATTGCCCATGCTTGATGGAACTTAAACTTGTGAAAAACCAAAATTCTGCAAGATGAGGTTATTACTCCATCATTATCATCATATCACTGTAAACAAATTTATCAGCATTTAATTAGTGATATCAAGGGTATTATAAGTTCTGCTACTCAAGTGATTTTTATTCATTTTAGTCTTTTGATGGGGGCAACCTGTTCTCTACACTTGCTTTAAGTGTAGAGAAGTGTAGAATTCTCTACACTCTACATCTTTACATCTCTACTAGAAAGACCAGAAATTAATGGGAGAAAAATTGACAGGAAAGGTATATGGCAGATAAACGTGCAGCTGAGATAGATGTGTAACTCTCTGCAGAGACTGTAGAAAATAAATCAGATGTCTTCAGCCTGAACTATTCAAGGTTCTTTGTTGTCGTTTGTTGTTTTGTTGGTGGTGGTTAGGTTTGACTGGTTGGTGTTTTTCTTCCTTCACAGTTTACTGGATATTAGTTGCCTGAAAAGCAAACACTGTGTAAGGTACAGTTAAAGAATATATACTTTATATATATATTTTTATATATATATATATATAAAATATATATACTAAGCAGCTTGTTTTGAGGAAATATGAGTCTGAGATCTGATATTTTCTGAGAGTTTTGGGGATGTTACTATGGCTAGGGAAATATCTAGACTAGGAATGCAAGCTGAAAGTTTTTTAGGTGAGTTGCAGGAGATGAAGATGACTGCTCTGCCTGTATGGTTGAAAATCTGAAAACTCAAGAGGTAAATCCTGTGGAACGTTAAAGCATAAGGTGTACAATGTGTGAGCTTCTGCAGCACTGTCGTCTGGGCAGTCCCAACCATCTGTGCTTTGGCTTTTAATAGGTTTGTCAGGAGTAACACCATAGTGTTTGTGGTAACAGGACTGTCTTGGGGTGCATTGTTCTGCAACTGTTCAGTAGTCATTGAAAAGAGACTCCATGGGAATTCTAAATGTTTCAGCCATATTCCTCAAATGTGAATTGTCCTTTGTTTTGTTTGTTGCCCATTATCTCTCTCCCTATTGCATGAGAATTATACCACCATAGAACAGTACCAAATGAAACTTTGGAAGTCCCTAGAAATGTTACTCTTGCAGTGATGCCTTTCTTCCTCCAGAAGTATCATTTTTGCAATCACTTTCCCCAGCTACAGTGAGGAAAGGCCTTGAGAACTGTCTTGCTCATAGACCCAAAAAGACACAATGTTTATATATTCATCTTAAGGGCTGTGCAGTGTTATGTGAGAGTTACCTAGATGCTGTTTTAAAAGCCTTAACTCGTAATGTCTGGATTGGTGGCAGTGTACTTCTGCAAGAGCTAATAGAGAAAAATTATACCAGATAATAAATGGGGTTTGAATTTCCGTTGGAGAAATTAACCTTGAGATTTGAAATGTATGCTAAACTGGGGAAATGTATATAATAATATCTGTGCAATTTTACAACTGAAAAGGAAATTAAAAAAACAGATTTAGAAACAGATAAACATGCATCTAATTGATACTGTGAACATAAATGGGTGATTATATCAACTACAATTAAATTACATATCCAAGCCAGTGAAATAACTATAAAAAACAATTTGTCCACTTGGTGGAAACTTGCATTCTTTTTCTTTCTGATCCACTTATTACAATGTCTCACCATTATAAATATATACATTAATATTAATAATTTCCTTAAGGTCATACAGGTAATAGATGTGCCAATTCTTTTAGAATTGCACAAATAATGCAATTTACTTTGGGGAATTTTTGCTGAATTTTTTCAGCATGTTGTCTTGAACCACTACTTGCCCAAGTAAATAGTAGATTCTTGTGTACTTTTGTTCAGGAGACTGGAATAAGGTCTACTAATTCTATCTTTAAAAGATTCAAACAGAGGGTTAGTCTGACTTTGATGCAAGAGATATGTGTCCATTATACATAACACTAGTAAAGAATAGGATAGCTGTCAGTCCGGATTAGAATCTGGAGATGTTTCTACAGAGGTCTTCACGTAAGTGTGTGACCTCTGTTGACTTCCCTTTCTCACTTCTGCTGGATGTCAGTGAGAAGGAGTGAAAGGATGTTTATTCATTTCTCACAGCAATGCTCCCAAACACACGTCTTCAGGGTCGCATTTCTTTTTAAAATAACAATTGACAAAGCTTCAGCAGTTAGTTCTCTGTATATTTGCAAGCTGTTATGCTGCATTTAGTGACATTTTTTCCTTTACGGTGAAAGTGTAACAGAAAACGTAACAATCACAGTGTCATGTACCACTAGAAGAAGTAGCAGGGCAATGGCAGGACTGAGGGAGATAGTCATTCACCCAGGGAGTCCTTTCAGAAAATGACCAAACAGGGGGGAAATTGTTAATGGAACCAAAACTTCATTTATCATTTTTCATTTTTTTCCCCCACAGGTTAAACCTATGTGTTTTCTTGTGTGATTTGCTATTCCTATTAATGTCAACTTTAAGAAAAAAAATTGTGGGAGGACATCAAGTTACCATCCTGTCTTAGCCAAATGTCTTACGTTTGACCCTGTTGCAATTCACAGAACTGCTGTATTTGCTGTTGCCTTTTTCTGTAACAGGTAGAAGAAAAGCTGTAGTATTAAGCTATTAATAGTTGAATTGCTCCCCGATATGAAAAATCATTATCATTTAAGAATTAAAATAATTGTTATACAAAATATATGAAATTTTTATATTTTTTTTGTTTGATATTTAGTAAGAAAACCAAGCAGATATATTTGTCTTGAAAATATTTCTTCTACAATTTTGTTTGTTTGGTTTTGTTTTTTTCCCAACATCCCCATTCCCTTTTGCACTTCTTGCAGGGGTGGATTAATGTGAATTTACTCATTACTTGAATGTGGGAGATTGGGAGACCTTTGCATTGCATATTCCAGTTTTGTTCATTTGACAGGATTCTACCAGATCATTACTTCTCATGGTATGCACACTTTACAAATTTAAAATATAATTTATTGGGACAAAAGCTAAATATGGTTGCCTTTGAAATAGAAATTCAAATCTCTCAGGTGTTAAAGGTTAAGGTGGTGAATCCTATTCTCCTCTTCACTTTTTAGTCTGACATCTTTCAGTAGCATTCTTTTTTGCAGTAGTCAATGTAGTCCTTGCAAAGTCCTGGGCAAAGTTTGTGTGGTTTTTGGTGAATTGTGAGTTCCTCACCCTGCTCCACTTTTTTCCCCCCCCTTCTTGCCTTTTGGCTTTTGCCAAATGAAAGTGAGGAGTTGCTCTCCAAAACAGTCTTTTGTTGCTCTCAAAAAGCTTGTGTTTGCCCTCATTAGCAGCAGCACAAGCAAGGCAAATAGACAACCCTTCCTCTGCAGCTCAGCCATACTTGCAAAATACAGCTCACAGGTAGTAAGTGGTGAACAAATAAACGATGCTCATGCACCCATCACACCTCATGATGGTTCCTTAAACAGGACAGAAGCCTCAGGAATAGAATGTCATTTGGCCCAATAGATTCTTAGAAATGAACAGTTGCTTAGAAACAGCAGAACTCAGGACACTGAGCATGTAGCAAGAGGCCTGCTTTGCTGGTCACCAATGTTCAAGAACCAAGTCAGGCTGCAGAGCTAGCAAAGAAGTTTGCGGCTAAAATTGTATTGCTATGAGCATTTCACAAAATACTGCATTAGAAAGAGGTTTTTCAGAGTCACCAGATTATAGTTTGTTTTGACAATTTTTCAGTAAAGATAGCTGCAGGTGCCGTGCTAGTCAGTCAACAAAATTGGGACTGTGTTTTAGAGAGGAAAAAAAGGAAGCAGATGTTGGACTATGCATACAAAAGTGAGGCAGAAAAAGTAGCCCGAAGATACTCCCATAACTCACTTACACAAACACTTTAAAAGAGAATAAAGAAGGAGGTTTGTAGTTTCTTTAATCTTGGTTTATGACTAGTTTGGTTGCATATTTGTAAAACAATTAAACACATAACTGTGAATACAAGAATGCTTTTAAAAAAAATAGAATTAGTGAAATAATTTAAAAAAATCTAAATAGAGCTTTGCAAAGTTTATCAAAATGTTTAAACAGTTATAATAGACTAATGAATATCTGTGTGTTGTGTCAGTTCCAGAAATGATTTTCATACAGTAAATTCTACCTGTCACAGTTTTTCAGGTTAGGAATCCATTTCCTCAGCAACCCTACATCTTCAGGCTGTCTTTATGGAAAGGTATGTGGATTAGAACACGTCTTTCTACCATGTTCCAGAGCCATGTTAGCTTAATAATCAGTTTCAAACATTCTTTTCTTTCCCCTTTCTTCACTTCAACTCTCTGTCTGAAGATCTCAAGTTATAATTTAGTTAGGAAGCTATTTCTGTCTTTCTTCAACTGCAGCATTGCTTAGCCTCGCTGTTCAGAGCTGGAAAGATAAAATATGACTTTTGTCTAATTAGGAAAAGTAGTGAGCTAAAAACAATTAAGCTAATGACTCTGGTGCTTTGGTAGGGCTCGAGCAGAGTTTACCTCTTTCAGAGAAACATGACCTTCCCCCGACCCAACACAGTGTTTGCATTTCTGAATGAAATAAATGAAACAATTGTCAACGTTATCTATTCAATTTTTAATGCAGACCTATAACTTGTTAATGATAAATAACAGAATGTGCAAATATCACATCCTACAATGGGTAGCTTAATGTGTTACTTTTGTTTCTAAGTCTTGGATATGTTTTTGCTTCTTAATTATCTGTGTATAAAAATAATAGTTTTGTTTGGTACTCAGAGATAAGACTTAAATTAATTAACATGTAAACAAGGGTATTACAGAAGAAACTGCAGTGGTAGGGTCCCAATAATTTTCATGTCAATAAATTTTTTTCTTCCATAAATTTATACCCAAATACAAGTGTGCTTGTTTTTGAGGACTTTGTGTTCTCTTGCAGCTTCAGGTTCTAAGATTATTTTACACATGTCTTTGGAGCAAAGTTTAAAGTGTTTACTCTTTCAAAAAGAAGAGTGTTCTGAAATTGTTGAGAGGTCAGAAATACAGGTCACTAAGGACACATTTTTACTTCAGAACCCTGTTCTCTAGCCATACTACTGAGTAGACTTAATAACATAATAGGAAATATAAAAGCCAGATTTCTATTTACTGTCTTGTCCTTCCTATGTTTTTTGCAGATCCTAAGGTTGCATGACAAAATTCAAGACACATACAAGTTGTTCCATCAGAACTAAGAAAGTTTAAGAAAGTATTTTGGTAAGGTTATTGCCCTGTGATTTCAAGTACCTCCATTGGAAAATATCTATTATTTGAAGTTATTCTTGTATAAATATCAAACTGAAGTTTTAAGTGACTGTCCTGGTTTTGGCTGGGGTAGAGTTTCTTTTCTTCTTACCTGGTACAGCACTGTATTTTGAATTCAATATGAGAATAATGCTGATAACCCACTAATACTTTGATTGTTGCTAAGTAGTGCTTGCCCTAAGTCAAGGATTGTTCAGTGTTTCATGCTTTGCTACCAAGCAGGTGCACAAGAAGCTGGGAGACAGCATAGCTGGGACAGCTGACCTGAACAGGCCAAGAAAAAGGAAGCTTGGATCATATTGTATTGCATGTTAGGTTACTCTCATTGCTGGTTCTCTTTAGTAGTTCATTCTTCTTTTCCACTCTGATGAAAAATGTGATTATTTCTTTGCAACTGAAGTACTTTTTTACTGCTAGTATCCATGCTATAATACAAAATTACACCAAGGAGTACTTTTGACTTTTACATTTGCTGAGTGCTTCAATCACATATTTTCACTCTCATCTCTGAAGTAGAGATTATTCTGAATACTATAGGACTGTAAAGTGAGTGGGTAGTACAGTGAGTTTCAATTCCATCATTAGCATTTAAGCTAGCAGATTGGTAGCTTACTTAAAGTCAGATTTCATGGAATTAATATTTTATTAGAGGTACTAATCCTAAATATTCATAACATTCCCCTGCAAAATATAATCAAAACGTATCAGAAGTTCTCTTTGAATTGATAGCAGGTAACTCATTAGATTTCAGTAAAGGGTGTGATGTTTATATACCCTGACAAGGAATTTTTAAGGAAATCCATCCATGTCGGATGGTACTTAGGTAAATATTCCTTATATGGAATTATTAAACCTAGTAGAGTTTTTAAATAAGTTCATATAATCTACTTCATACAGTCTCAAAGGATGCATGGGAAAACCCTAAAAAGTGTGAAAATCCCACTATTGGATGGACAGAATGTACCATCTGCCAGTCATCCAAAGTTACACACCTCTAATTACTCATTTGAATAAGGTTTGAATGACTCTTCACTCCTGGTGTTATTGTAGTTAAGTCTGACCTCAGCCTTTCTTCTTATTGCTGAAGCAGTTTCTGTGGTCCAGAAATATATTTCATGCCCTTTCCATATCTCAGAAAGCCTTATATAGACTTTATAGTAAAAGGTAATTATTCTCCATCATTACATTTGAATTGATGAAATACATTTATCATCATATATTGTAAGGATACCATACAAGGTTTAGAAATTCTGCTGTTTAAGAGTGGATAGTTTCTTTTTAAGTTATTTGTATGTGTGTTGGTCAGTTTATGTGTTTAATCATTGACGTATGCCATTGCACAGAACATAGGTGGGATACTCTTTATTACTTCACAGAATTTATAGAGTAAATAGTGAGAAACAGTAGTGTTATGAAATCTAGCTGCTAGGGGTCACAGACACCTCAGAATCAACATGTTTAATATAACATAGCAATTATAAAGATGTACCCATAGGATGATTTGTTTCCAAAAGTTGTCATGTGTCAACTAGCTGTTGATCATCTATTGAAGCCTAGCAGTGACATCGTTTTTCAAGTTTAGCAGTGCACCTTGCCAGCATGTTTTAAATGTCTGCATTTTATCATCACTTCTTAGTATTTTAGAGTATTTGAAGCAGTAAATTATATTTTTGAAAATAAGACAAAATCAAAAAAGGAGGAGGAGATTAAAGTGATCACCTTGCAAGGCAGAGATAGGAATGAATTCTGGAAATACTAGTTGATATGCTAGAAAGTGAAGGAGCAAGAAATTAAAGAGCTGTGAAGTGAGATGGTTTTTAGTGAATGATAATGGTAAGATGAAAAGAGGTGCTGGCAATGGTGCAGTTGGATTGGGTCCTGAAATTGTGGTGATAGAAAGATACAGCAGACAGCTTGGGTCCAGTATATGATGTCCAGCTAATGAACCTGATATATAACTGAAAGTCTGGAATTTTGTTAAGCTGGGAAAAAATGGGGAGAATAACAAGATGGAAATATCATTAGGAAGAAGTTAATTTTTTTCTTTTTTTTTTTTTTTTAAACAGTGTTATATAAGGGATCGTGTTTCAGTACATATATATATATGTGTATATATAAAACAATGTAGAATGCCTCTTAATATCAAAATTATATGGACCTGTTTTTTAAATTAACTCCATAAGAGAACATAGTATGTGTGTGTGAGAATTTTATAGCTTTTCTATAGTTTTATAATTAATCTTTGGGCTTCTGAGTTCAACATTGCTCACAATTACTCTTTCTTTCCTTTAAGTACCATATAGTGAGATTTTCTGTCTTACATATTGCGAGTAACCATTTGTCTTGTGTTCTCTTATCAGTTTGGTAGGACCCCCGAGGAAGAGCTTTTCTGTTTCAAAAAAAGAAAATAATAAAAATGTAGCTAGTGTACTGTCTTTTAGAGAAAATAAGTTATTCTGAAGTTTAGTGGCCCTTAATGATGTGTTTCTGTTGTCATGGAAATGGGCTTTTTTTTTTCAAGTAGGTTTATTTGTTCTACTTTTGCTTTTTATAGTCCTCCTTTTATATATTTAGATTTGTATTGGCAGTGTTGTGCTTCATAAAAGAAAAGTCATACTTCCTTTATCATCCCTTTACTTCCCTTTTATGTCCATTAGAGTTTGATGGCTGAAAGGCTGAGGAAGAAACAAATATTGGGAGATAGAAAGGTATCGGGCATGTACTTCACTTTACAGGAACAGTTAGCCTCAATCTGGCAGGAAAAAGAAGGTATTGTTGCAATGAAACATGCATTAATAAAGTTAAAAATTGCATTGGACTAAACACTAGATATTGTTAGCACTTCCCATTTCATACACATGTAAATTGCAAAGTACTGATGGAGGCCATGAAAGAAGTCCAGTTCTTATTGTATCTGTTCTCTCTCATTTACTGAACAGGAGGCTTGTTGTTTTGTACTGAAATACAGTTTCAGGTTGTTAGCATTTCTTTCATACTTCAGTTTTCTGGATCTTGGTAAGAAAAATGATTCAAACATTTAAGTGGTTAATGCTATTTAGTGAATAATTAGAAAGTGAGAGTAATGAGTTAATCCTATGTCACTTTTGATGCCAGAACCCTGAGCATGTCAGCTTCAGACAACCCTCTTCAAGTTGTCCACAGAATTGCTATCCGTAGTGACGTTCAACATACCTCACCACCTGCTATGCTTTTATATTTTCTTCCTCACCATTAAACTTTTCAGTTAAGGATGGTCTGTTTCCTCACAATAAAGCCATTAATTTGTGATCTCAAGAGTGTGAAATGTCCATGAAGAACAAGTAATACATATTAGGACGTCAGATAGGACCATCTGTACATCCTCCTGTAACATCTGTACGTCCTCCTATAACACCTGCAAGCTAGCATGACAGGACACAGATTGGGGTCACTGAGCGGCCACACAGGCTGACATATGGGTACTAGCTGGGGAGGCTTAGCTGGGTCAGCATATACCTCAGGATTACTAATTCCTTGTTATGTCTTCAGACAGGGTTCCCTCCATAACAGTTTTTCTCTAAGTATATGTTAAAATTAGCTGAAGCATTGTAAACAAGTGGTACCTTTAAAAATAAGCAAATAAACATTATTGTGCTGATCAGAGAGAGAGAAATCATGATTCAGACTGTGAATAATTTGAGTCTCTTCTCTGAAGACACATGTTCCTTGCTTCTGAGGAAAGGAGGGAAAGGTTAAAAGAGATCATACTTGAGAAGCAAATATGATCTCTTTTGCAGAAAGTCTATTCTTTCATGGGTGACCCTTTCTATTGCATCTACTGTTATGTTTTTTCAAATATCACTGATATGATATTTCATCCTTCCTTCCAAAGTTCACAGTATGATGAAATATGTATGCAGTGAATGACAATTGTGGCTGGGTTCCTAAGAGTAGATCTTGCAAACTAATATAAGTTACTATAATCTCCTATAGTATGAAAAACATGGGGAAAAAATCTACTAGTCATAGCAAATCCCATGTTTATCCAATCCAGCTCCTATTCTTTCTCAAATCTTTGAATTAGGTATGTGCTGTGCCTTCAGTATCATGACTTTCAGGAATATTTATGCCTTCTGTGAGGACTTATTTTTTTCAGCTGTCCTGTTCTTTTGTTTTTAACAAGTTTCTTTATTTTTACACAGTTCTCCATTTGAACTTTAATAAAACAATGGTTGATATTCTTTGTTCTTTTTCTCTCTCGTCACAGCTTTTCTGTGTGTTACTGTATATTTTGAAATCTAGCACTGAAGTGTCTCACTGACTGTTTTCCTTCTGTATTGATGTGCTCAGTTCATTGGTATCTTCACTTGGGACAAAACTATATTTACATTTTGATCTTTGTAAATTGGTCTTTCTCTTTAAAAAATAAACAAAACACTGAAAGGTATGATATTTTGATGCCTATTATTATTAAAGGTATCATAGAAAGGTTTCTAACAAAACAAGAAAACATCTTGTTAGTGCAGGGTAATTAAAAAGGCACACTAGTGAGTTAGTACTTTATTAGACATATCCTTCAAAAAATTGTGCACATGGTTATCTCACTGAGATCACCTCTTTTAGATCTTGTGTGATAAGTATACAAAATATTTTTTAAATAGTTAGAAAATAGTTTTTGGAGTAGATATGCATTCTTATGATCTACATTGTTAGCAGATAGATTCAGAAAGACAAAAAGAATATTTTAAAAGAATGTTTAAAAGGCGTTGCACAGTTACAGAAAAAATGTCCACTTTCCTGTAACCTGCACTTGAATTCTTAATGGAAAAATAATAGTAGGATAACTGTCATGAGCATAACATTAAAAAAGTCCTGATTTTATTCAGCCCAGGTTTTTCCATTATTTGGATCCTAGTTTAAGAGACAGATCAGTAAACTTCCTCAGGATCTCTTACTAGAGTAAGTGTTTGCCTTATAATTATTATATTTACCCAAGGATTAGTGGAAAAAATATTCTGTGATACTTTTATTTGCAAAAAGTTCTACAGTGTAGGGTGCAGTTCCTCCCTTGCTAAAACACTAGATTTTAATAGGTGCAAAGAAGGTTGGTTTTAACTGACCAACAGCTTTTCCTCTCTTTGTGGGAACCTTTTTTTTTCTTCTTTTGCTCATCTGAAAACTGATCTGTAATCCATTTATGTGATTTAGTTTTCCAGATTAGGAAGATCCTCTAATTATGTTGTATTAAGAGATTGCAATTAGAATTTGTAATGGAATCTTAGCTTGAATACCACCCAAAAGGTGCAGCTTCAAAAAAAAAAAAAAAAAAGAAAAGTTTTGCTAATCTATATTTCCCACAACTTCTACTGTTATAATGTTGCTCTGTAATAACTATATGGTATGTTACTTTGAATCTTTCAAAGGCACTAAGTATATAACAGAGATTAAAAAAGGGATTTACAGGATCCAGGATGTTCGCTGAACCAGCATTGTTAAACCAGTGCTCATGGAAGATATTTATATACTGTTCTTTTGTAGCTTGTAACTGAACACTCAGTTTCAACTTCTGGTTTTTAAATCTCTTTCTCTAATTTTCTAGGAATGGCAAAGGGGTAGGCTGAGGGTTGCAGTGGAATGCTCAATGTATTTTCTTTTAGGACATGATTTACATGCCTTTTGTTGCAGGACATGCATATTGCATAAAGGTCTTATTTGCTGAACACTTTGCATCTGAATAGAACTGCTTAGGATTATATATGTGTATATGCATGTTTATATGTATACATCTACATATAGATATACACATACATGCATATGTATGTATATATGTATACATGCATTTCATCTCTAAAACATCTCTCCTAACAGAGTTAGAAGTGTGCAATCTATTTTTCTCGTGAAAAAAAGTAATTTTTTTTTTTTTTTGGCATGACAGTTTGTCTAAGGGAATGAAAATTATGCTTATTTTAGATTCTTTACATTTACTGCATTTAAGCCATTAGAGACAGGGATGTATTGCTTGTCAGAGGGTATACTAAGGAGTAAAAAGCTTGCTGGCAAAATGTTATAAGCAGAGTCTAACTTCCATTATTTTATAAAGTGAGTATTTGTGATGTCTCAAGTTTTAACAAACAAGAACAGACAACTAAAACTGACATTAAAATAACCATTACACATCTGTGACTTTTTCAACATCACAATTCTCCATTAGCCATGAACTTTTTGTACCAGTGGGAGGACCCACTCAGCAGCATTTTGTTTATTTCTCTTTTTTCACTGTACTGCTAAACTCCTTTTTTTGCTTGTTTTTCCTTCCTTATTCCCTTCAGAGCTTGGATGAAATGGATGCAGCTGGAGAAAAGGCAAGTGGTAGCAAGAAGTGGTTGGCATCTACACAAAGAATCTACTGTATCTGCTCCCTAAGTCTCAATTCAGTGCCTGGTAAAATCAAGGAGGAGATCATTCTGGAAGTTATTGAAAAACAATGCAGTCATCTATCAGAACCAGTGCAGCTTCATGAGGGCAAAGGCCTGCTTAACAAATTTAATTTCCTTTTATGACAAGGTAACCCACCTAGAAGATCAAGGGAAGCCAGCTGATGTAATCTTTTTGAGTTTCACTAAAGCTTTTGATATTGTCTCTCACAAGATTCTTGTGGACAAAATGTCCAGCACACAGCTGGATAAACACATCATGTGGTGGGTGAATAACTGGCTCACAGTTTGAGCACAGAGGGTAATAGTGAATGGGGGAATACCAGATTGGCAACCTGTCACTAGCTGAGTTCCACAGAGCTCCATCTTAGGCTCTGTGCTCTTCAACGTCTTCATAAATTACTTGGACCCAGGACTGGAAGGGATAATTTGTAGATAATGCTAAATTGGGATTACAAGGAAGGCAACTGCCAAATTCTGCACCAGGGAAGGGTCAACCATAGATGTACCTACAAACTGGGGAATGCTGGAGAGCAGCAGCATGGAAAAGAATCTGGAGGCCTGGGGCAAAGGCAAGCTGAATATGAGTCAGCAGTGCCCTGGCAGCCAGGAGGGTCAACCATGTCCTGGGGGGCATCAGGCAAAGCATCGCCAGCCAGTCAAGGGAGGGGATTGAGGTTGTGTCAGGGCAGGTTTAGGTTAGATATTAAGAAAGTGTTCTTCACCCATAGGGTGGTTGGGCACTGGAACAGGCTCTCCAGGGAAGTGGTCACAGCACCAAGCCTGCCAGAGTTCAAGAAGCTTTTGGACAATACTCCTGGGCACATGGTGTGACATTTACGGTGTCCTGTGCAGGGCCAGGGGTTGGACTTTGATGATCCTTACAACTCAGGATATTCTGTGGTTCTATGTCTTGTGATGTCCAAAAGTTTTAACTGCAAAGGCTGTTCTGTGTAGTACAAAGACAATGCCTAAACTACAACTTGTAGAATAACTGGGGTATAACTTTAAATAGATTGACTTGTGTATTGCGGGTAGTCTGTTGGGTAGCTTACTCTTCTGTGGTTTATGTGCTGCACATGGGCAGGAACTTGGCTATTTTGTGTTGTGATTTGTGTGGAGTAACTGCAGAACTTGAAGTGAAAAGCAGAAGTGGATGAGTTATACAGATGCCCAGTCTTTAAGTGTAAATCAACTCTTTCATGTGAACCTTGTTGTCTTATGGAAAGCTGTTGTTTCCAAATGGTCCCAATGGTCAAACACTTTCTCTCTGATAAGTAGAAGCAAGAAATGACTGATAGTGAGAACTGTTTTGAACAAAGGTGCATTCTTGTCTGTGCATTTTTATCTTCACTCCCTCTCCCACTTTCTTTCCATATGATTACATTTATTTTTTCTTGTTATGGTAATTGTATGTTGCATGTGTGCTGTGTATTATGTGTCCAGCTGCCTTCTCAGCTCCTAACTTAGAGGTAAATACAGTCCTTGTCAAGGAAAAGGATTAGACTAAGTACAACCTTTTGCAATCATCAGAACGTGCTTTCAGAAATTTCTAAAACTTTGAACACAAGGAGAGACTCTACGAAGCCAAAGAGAAAGTTGAATGCTTTAATAGACTGACACCTCCAGTGGAACAGAAGCACACAGGGAAATACACATACTGTTGTTTCATGTGGGATGGATAATGTCTTTAATCACAGTTTGTCAGCAGCTGGCTTCAAAAGGCTGGTGGGAAAGGAAGAAAAAAGCAAGTGTTGGCTGTGACTAATTCTTACGTATATCACACCTCAAAATTTTGAAGCTATTTGAATGAACACTCTGGTGTACAAAGACCACAAAATTCAAGGGAATCTCAGAGCATATTAAGATGTGAAATCTCTCAGCAAACATGATTGCAGCTTTAATTAATTAGTTATTTAAAACCAGAAGGGACTAATGTGGTCATCTAGTTCAAACTCCTGTATGATGCAAGTATTAATCCGATAATTCCTATGACTTAATTAAACTAAAGTATAACTAGGAAAACACAGATCATGATTTAATTTTGTGTATGTGTGTTCAAGGATCCAGTCTTGGAAAATTTCTCTAGTGTTTGGAAGATAAAATTTAAAGCTAATTTCTATTGTCCATTGTCTAGTTTCAAATTCCAGCAATACTGAGAACTTTAATGACTTCCTGTTAAATCTGTTTTCTTGTAGGTAGTCTGATGAAATGTAAATGCCTCTTACATTTTTTTTCTTAAATTTACCAGACTAACACTTTGTGGTTTTAGATAGAAAGCATGTCTGTGGTAATTTTTTGAAATACCTCTACTTTTCAGCAACATCTTTCCATTGATGGTGTCAAAAACTATATGGAATATTTCAGTAATAGTTACACCAGCAGGAAATCTTAGGATACTATCACAGGGTGATTTGTGGGGAAGACCATGGAACATAGTGTAGTCCAAATCCCCTGATGAAAAAGTCAAATAGAACTCTGTGTGTTGAGTATGCTAAGCTGTGAAATGTTCTTTTTTCAACCACTTAATCCAATACACATCTGTATGGGTATTTTTCAGTATATCCACTACTTACACTACCTGGGGTGAAAAAGGTTCTGTTGCATGATCACAATGCTGTGCTTATGGCATGGCCGCCAGTTTGGAAAGGGGATGTCAGCAGCTATCCGTTATTGGGCTTTAAATATTCTCATAGGCCTATTGTTGAGACCTAGAATATCTGTGTGGAGAATCTAGCCACACAATTTAGAAACCCTTATGTTTTATTGAGCACTTCCCTGAATTTTACTGTTTGGTATTGATGTTCTGCTGGTTGTTCTTCATTTTTCGCTCAACCAGGAGCGTCTTTTCAGAGTTAAAGGTTACTGGATGAGCAACAGTATCCTTTGGGAATGTGGCCAACTACTTTCGTTCACAAAGATATTAATTCATGCTTGGCCTGTTAATAAAAGACATAATTTTCTTATTATTAGTTATCAAAATGATTGAGTTCTTCAGACTTTTAGAGGAATTATACTGGCAGTGTTAACCAATTTTAATATGGAAAATTTTACTTATTTTCAAAAGTAAAACTGTACTGATAAGAATCATTAAACATATCCAGTCAGCCTGAGGGTTTTAAGTTATAGACAGTACTTATAATAGCTACAGATAATAGTCTGTAAGTATATTAAGATTGGTATTCTGAATCAGAGATACTGTTAATAATTTTTTATTATCTTTCTCCTCTTGATCAATGTAGCATATATGAAATATATATTTGAATCTTGATATGAACAGGTTCTTATCTGTTGTAAGTCTCGATATCATGTGCAGTGGTGAGAGATTTTCTCAGTGAAGGAATTTTTTTAACCAGATGAGAATTTCACAAAGAGGTTAATTTTCTGAATATGATAATTATGTTAGTGGTTATTAGTATAGAATATAATGAGGCTATATGCAAGAAGGTCATCTTAACACTCTCCTCTTCAATAAAATTCCTGTTGCTAGAAGTGTAGGTTATAGAAGGATGCAGAAAAAAATTAGAGTAAATTAAGGTCATCAAGAAAAGGATATCCATTAGGTTTCTGTCAAAGGTAACACCCAGCCAGGTGCATAAAAAGTAGTAAGAGACTCAGCTGTATTAGGTGAAAGCCTATTTTGAAATGTCTTATGTGACCATCCTGCTATCTCTTAATAGCTGCCTGTTTAAAACCAGTACTTTGTTCCCCTAGAAGAATGCAATTTCCTCAGAAAAATAACTCTTGGAAATTAGTAGAACTATACAAATCCTGTCAATAACTATGTAAATCCCACCAATGGGATAAGTAACAATATTTTGCCAATGTTACATTTTACCTTCTACTTTCTTCCTTCCTGTCTTAACATTCAGTTTCCCCACTAGTTCTGATAATCACAGAATCACAGAATATGGCGAGTTGGAAGGAACCCATAAAGATCATTAAATCCAACCCTTAGCCCTGCCCAGGACCCTCCCCAAAAGTCACGTCATGTGCCCCAGTGTATCATCCAAACACTGCTTGAACTCAGGTTTGGTGCTGTGACCACGTCCCTGGGGAGCCTGTTCCAGTGCCCAGCCACCCCCTGGGTGAAGAAGATTTTTCTGATATACAACTTAAACCTCCCCTGACACAACCTCAGGCCATTCTCTTTGGTCCTGTCACTGGTCATCACAGAGAAGAGATCAGTTCCTGCCCCTCTGTTTCCCCTCATGAGGAAACTGTAGATCATTATGAGGTTTTCCCTCAGCCTCCTCTTCTCCAGGCTGAAGAGACCAAGTGACCTCAGCCCCTCCTCATACTGCTTCCCCTTAAGGTCCCACCATCTTCACTGCCTTCCTTTGGATGCTCTTTAACAGCTTAATAATATTCTTATACTGCAGTTCCCAAAACTGCACTCAATATTCAAGCTGAGGCCTCACCAGTGCAGAGCAGAGCGGGACAATTCCCTCCCTTGACCGGCTGGTGATGCTTTGCCTGATGCCCCCCAGGACATGGTTGGCCCTCCTGGCTGCCAGGGCACT
>JAWMRA010000130.1:37495023-37520313 GCA_035584735.1 Pseudotriccus pelzelni | reverse complement strand
TCTTTCCAGCATCTCATTCCCCAGTCTGTAAGAACATCCAGGGTTGCCCCATCCCAGGTGCAGAATCCAGCACTTTCCCTTGCTGAACTTCATACGATTGGTGATCACCCAATCCTCTAACTTGTTGAGGTCTTTCTTCAGGGCCTCCTTGCTTTTGAGGGAGTCAACAGCTCCTCCCAGTTTTGTGTCATCTGCAAACTTGCTCAATATCCCTTCCAGTCCTGTATCCATGTTGTTTATGAAGGTGTTGAAGAGCTCTTCGCCTAAGATGGAGCCCTGTGGAACCCACTAGTAGAACCCACTAGTGAGAGGTCACCAGTCTGATGTTCCCCCATTCACCGTTACCACCTGTGCTCAGCCTGTGAGCCAGTTGCTCACCCACCACATGATATGATTATGCAGCTGTTTGTCCAGAAGGATCCTGTGAGAGACAGTATCAAAAGCTTTACTGAAGCTCGAAAAGTTTACATCAACTGGCTTCTCTTGATCAACTAGGTAGGTTACCTTGTCATAAAAGGAAATGGGGTTGGATAAGCAGGACTTTCCTCTGATGAAGCCGTGCTCGCTGGGACCACTGACTGTGTTGTCTTTCAGGTGTTTTTCAATACCCCCCAGAATAATCTTCTCCGTAATTTTACCAGGCACTGCAGTGAGACTGACAGGTCTGCAGTTTCCAGGGTCATCCTTCTTTGCCCTTGAAAATTGTAGCAATGTTTGCCAGCTTCCAGTAAGTTGGAGCCTCTCCAGATTCCCCTGGACACTCGTGTAAATGTCTGTCTATGAGTTAAACTCTGGACCATGTGTTGTTTGTTTATTTTTTGTATCTCATGAAGTGAAAGTCGGAAATACACATCTCAGAGCAGTCAATTAGACACATATTTGAAATCTCAAAGCTTCTCAGTGCTTCCTTCAACCTCCTTCTGTTTGGATATTCCAAACATGAAATATGGCATGCCATTATTTTATAGTTATATTTCTATCACAGACATGCTCTAAGAACATAAATTGTTCTTATATTTTCTTAGAAATTTTCTTAAATGTTCTTAAATATTCATTATATTTATCATATAACGCTACGAGAACATGCTTTCTAGGAGCACACCTTACACCTCTCCAACCCATAAATGGCAGTCTGTCCCCGGTACCTGACTGGCATTAGCCCAAACTGAATTCCCTTCAGGCACAAAGAACAGGTATTACTTCATTCCCCACATCCACCACAGCTTCTTCCTGCAGTCATAGGCAACATAGTTGAAGTAATCTGAGTCAGCTTTTGATTTTCCTTTCTTGGTTTTTGAGGTAGTAGTATTGGCAACATAATTTTGTGCTTTTAAATTGTGTTTTCATAATAAAGATCATTATGTTTTCATGATCAAGACATCATTGCACCACAACATTATGAATATCAATAGGACTGAAGGGTGGAATGGTAAACTAATTTGAAGGCCGTACAAAACAGAGTAAAAGTCATGTTTCTTGTCATAAAGTTGTAAGTGCTCAGCTACATTTCATAATATCATAATGGACACCAGGGGACCTGTTAATGTCATCCACTTCCAATTAGTCTCTTGATTAACTGTTTATTTAGTCTCATTATACAGTTAGATGTTTTGTCTTGCCTTGTCATTTACAATTGGCATAGTTTCCAATGATCACTTGCACCAATAATCTTATCTCACATTAAAAAGGAATTTTAGGTAGTTGTATGTAATTCCTTACAAGATAGCTTCCTTCTGCGCTAGAAGTGTGCCCAAGAAAAGGTTAGGAGCTTGCATAGTTTCTGGATGCGCCTTAAAGTAGTTCATGTATCGCTGGTGGTAAATATGTTTCCTAGTATGCTGAAGAAAGCAAGCCTCTATGGTTGCGGCTTAGAAAGTCACATAAAGTTGGCATTTTCTGGGTTTTGTTCCTTACTCTGCTTAACACTTGCAGAGCTTTTCTATTCTTTGGGTTTAGGATTAACATCTATTCATAATTTCACCTTGAAAGGTCCTTGGAACAGTTTTAAAAGAAATATCTAGAAGGCAGATTTCTGTTTCAGCCTTTACTTGTTAATAAAACACAGTTAAATATGAAGGAAACTGCCATGAAATCCTTTCACATTTTCTGTGTTACTCACGTTTACACAAGTAAACTAGTAGATGACTAGTTAATAGCAGCTGAAACTAAGCAGAGTTCCCTTAAGAAGGAGCTTTGACACTTCTATGGCTTGGGGGAGTTGCCGTTTAACAGGAGGAGCTGTTAGTGCCTTCATGACAATAATGTTTACAAAGAAAAATTGATTATTGAAGATGTGGGGGGGAAACTTAAAGCCATTACTTGGCAATGCTTATACTTTGCTTCATCAATTATAGTGATTTCATCTTAACCTCAGACATTTGAGTGTAGGCATTTTAGGAAGTTAAAAATACTATCATTTAAATTAAAGTGTGTGTGAACCTGAGGTGAAAATGACTGTAGTGACGACTAGATCAAGGATTCATTCAGCTCAACATCTCATATGTTTGTGCACAAAAGCAGGCTGCTTCTTGTATAAGAAATGGCTAAAACTTTTTCACAAGATATTCCTCTGCTCTCCAGTAATTTCAACTCAGGGATCTCCTGATCCAGATGTGCAAATTCATATCCATGAATCTTTGTGATTCAGATTCTCCTTGTTCTTTTGGGATTTTTTGCCCATCTATGGGCAGCTGCCCCTGCTGCAACAAGTTTCCACGACTTAACTACGCACTGTATAATATGCCTTAGTTTTCTTCTTAGTCTACTTTCTTTGCAGTCTTTGCTCTTTATTGAACAAGTTGTTCCTTATTCAACTTTTTTATATTACTCCTGATCGTACCATCTTTGTTGTTACCTCTCCAAGTTATCTCTTTCCAGCCTTTTTTTCTTTTTTAGATTCCTTTTATATTTGAAACAAAGGTTATATGGTTGTTTCAAGGAACAAGGTCATTTGGTTTCATCAGCAACCTGTGTATTCCATTGGTGCAAGCATCAGTGCTGATGATGTTGGGTATCTCAAATATTTGGTGCTATCAAGAAACACAGCTTTGCACCCTGGAACAATTTGCCACCCTAGGTAAAATCTTCGCTAGACTCTTTTTAAAATATGAAGATTCATTAATACTTATGTAAGAAAATATTTTGAAAAGAAAGAATAGCAGAAGAGACTTACACAGGAGATCTCCTGTTTTAAAGGAAATATGCCTTTATTAAAAAGACTGACTAAAAGAATAATTCCTAGAAAGATGGAAGGCACTTAGATGCTATGGTGTTGCAGCACTTCCATGCATATAGGCTTCTTGATTTGAGAACTGAAAAAACTGATTATTTTTCTTCAGTTATTCCAGCAAATGGAGCCCCAGAAACTTGAATTAAAAAGAAAAAAAAAGGGTAGGAAATGTGTTGGGTTGTGAATATTAATTCAGTTATTTAATTATATATATATATACACGTATATACATTTAACTTTGTATATAAAAAATATTCTTATGTGAACTCTATGCGAAAAGATTTATATGCTAACAGTATTAAAACAAAACAAAACACAACAACAAAAGCCCCTCCCTACCAAAAGAAACCACCAAAGCTGACAAAAAGAACAATCAACCAACCAACATTTTTTTCTTTTTTTTTTTTTGTGATTCAGAAGACAGCACCAAGTCAATGTATTTACACAGCATGAAGTAAATGGATGAGCTATTTATCATTTATATGTAAATATGAATTTTCAGTCATAGTAGTTTTTATTTTTGTTGAAGTTTTAGTGACTTCCCTCAGAGGGACGAGAAGTGAAAATAGTAAAGAAAATTGGACATGTGTTCTAATTACACTTTTGGTGAAATAATGAAAGTCCTTAAATGATGATATATTACTCTGTAGACTAAGGTACAAAAATGCTAATTTATTGCTAGACTGCAGCGTCCAATTTGCATTCCAAATCAGACTGCAGAGCTCCCCAAATTAGTAGGTGCCCTCACAGTGTATTTAACCTATCCTTTTCCTGAGTAAATTCCTAACAGTATATGTGTTTGTGCATCCTTCCTCACGTACATATGCACGTGTAGTGCTTCATCATTTTAACAAGATCCAGTTATTTTAGTAGAGATTTGAAGCGTACAGCTAATTTGAGATATTAGGAATCAGAAAAAGAATTGATGTTTTAAACTGCTGAACTACCTCTAAATTCCTATATACTGTGGCATTGACAGATAATGTGTAGGGTGCATATAATTTGCAGTGATTAATATCGTACGTTAAACTGTGCTTGTGTGTGTGTGTAGACATACACATATACAAAATGGTATTGTTATAAATGTGTTTTTTTGAATATTGTAAGGGTAACCGTGTATATTTGTTGCTAGTTCTAGATGATACAGATATATGAGAAGAAGGGAAATGAAGAGTCATATTATTCTTAAATATGCTGATACAGGAGGAGGGGAGAGGCGGGGCTGGGGGGAGATTGAGAGAGAGACAGAGAGAGGGAGAGAGAGAGAGAGAGACAAGTAATACAGCATAAAGAACCCACAGGCATTTGGGCTTTCCCACTTCAGTAGCAAATAGGGGGAATTATGGGTTGGTGGTCTGCTTCCCGTTAGAAGGACACCCCTCCATCTGTTTTCAGTACAGCCTGTTTTCAATTTAAAACACAGATTTCAATACAAACCTCAATT
The DNA here is from genome assembly GCA_035584735.1 of Pseudotriccus pelzelni. Classification (NCBI taxonomy): domain Eukaryota; kingdom Metazoa; phylum Chordata; class Aves; order Passeriformes; family Tyrannidae; genus Pseudotriccus; species Pseudotriccus pelzelni. The sequence goes on along the minus strand of JAWMRA010000130.1, from coordinate 37,515,640 downwards.
TCTTTACTCCATTTTATATGCAAAGTGAGGCTTATGAATCAGTGTCATTGCCATAAGGGCTCAGACCAAATTTCCCCCCAAAATTCACGGGCTGTTCTTTTGAATACCTGCTTACAGTGGTACACAATGGGCAGCTTTGAGAAGAAAAATTGATAATCTTCACGGAAGAGTAATTTGAATGAAATTACACTTGACAGCCTGTCTCCAAGCAAACAAGGAGAGTGAGGGAGCCTTAGCTAAGCTCTGAGGACTTGCCTAAGCCTCTGCTGTTGGAGCTTCCCAGGGAAAAAAAAATCCACACTTTTTCCTACATCTGACTGAAGCTTTTGATAATTCTCTGTAGCTGTTTCTAGCGAAGAAAGGTAGCCATGGAAGAGAATATGGAAGAGGGACAAACACAGAAAGGTATTGTGTTAAATTTGCTTTTTCTTTGCATGGAGATAATTATTTTGCATTTCCTTATTTGCTTTAGCAGCATGCTGCAAGGTTAGGGAATATCCGTATGTGACAGATGAGGAAAGATTTTTTTCATATCATTTACTTCATTTGTCTCTCTGCAATAGCACGTAGCTTTAATATAGGGACTGTCATCTGATATCGAGTATTAAAAGAACCTAAGTAGCAAATTTTGCATGTATACTAATAACGTTGCGAGCATTTAATGCAGCCTGCTTCCCAGACCAGTCTTTGTTAACCTTCATTTATTTCATGTTTTCACGCTTGTCTAGCTAGGTCAAGGGAGTCTAGTGTGAACTATGAGAGAGCTACTCACACAATATTCGGAGCCAGTTGCAGTTGGATATCTAACAATGTAACCGGTATTTACACCTTGAATGAGAATCTAGGCTGAACAAAGACATGGGATATATTTTGTACATATTTAGGCAGTATTGAAATTTCCCTCTGCCTTTTTTCCACTTTGGTTTTGCAATGTGTTGAAGCAGCCTTGCTATAGTTCTAATATTTGCATTGCACAGATTTGCATTTTGCAGAAATGAATTTTGCAGTTTGCAGCTGAAATTGCTTTAACAAGATGTACACAGCACATTCAGAGCATTTCTGTTCCACAGTTTCTGGTCAAGTTGAAAATAACTGAATGTTATAGGATATGTTAGCACTTAAAGATGCAGTTTAAAGTGATTGTGGACTATTTTTTAAGGTGTGGATCTTTGATACATACAGTGTTTTCAGTCTTTTCACTAAAGTGTTATTCTGTACAAGCAACATGACAGTAGTGAAAGGAACCAAGGTTTTTTTCATTTTACTTCACTGCAAGCACAAAGGGTAATCCTCGGGAATATTTGCCATATTAAATTTTTATACTTTTACATTTATTTTGAATTCACTTCCACCTTTGATGAGGGTATAAGAACTCACCAAATAATTTAATATAAATTGCCTATAAAGGCATATTTTTCTGCACTGATGCCATATTCTGTTTTTCTCCTCCCTGATCAATCTGCTTCCTACATGTAAATGTCGTGCTTTCTCATTATAAGTGACCCATTTAGACAGAATGCAGCTTTGAATTGTTTATGGTCTTGACTTGATCTAGATGCACAGTAGGTAGTGACAAGAACATTAAAGGAGGATATATGTGCCTGCTCTGTGTGTATACATACGTATGTTTGTAGATAAATAGATTAGTATCTCTTCGGTGATTACAGCAGTTTCTTCAGTTGAATTTTCTTATTTGCAAATGACAGAAAGAATAGGAGAGTACAAGACAGTTCAGTTTTTCTGTTTTGTTTTGCTGTTTTTTTTTTCATGAAGATAAAATCAATACTTTTACAATGATTCAAATTAATTAGGGTGGTTTATACTCAGAAATTGAAGACATGCTTTTTAAAAAAAAGTCTGAAATGCATTCTCCTTCTTAAAACAAGTGAATTGAACTATTTGACCATTGAATCAAAATACGTCATTGTTACCAAATGATATTGCTTGAAGAAACAGTGTGAAATTCAAAATCCTTAAATCCTTATTAGAGAGAGAAAAAAAAGAGAAAAAAAGAATCATTTTTGTATATTAAAAGAACATGTCGTTATTGATAAATTGAGTCCTCATTGTTCATATGATAAGCATTTGAATGACCAATAGCCACTCAAAATGGTGTGATTAATAGTGTGATTACAACAGCTAACGCTACTTACCCCCCACCCCCCATTTGCAATGCCATGTGTTCAGCCTTTTTTCCCTTTAGCAGTATGCAGCTGTCAACACAGACAGTGGCAGGAGAATGTTAAGAGCTCACAAATCATATGTATGTTTTCTTATTGGTGTGGAAGGGGATGGTGCTTAGTTTCTGTGACCATACCTGTGAACCTGTCATATCAAGATGTCATGTTCCCTCTTTGGATTATGACACCTTTTAAAACGTAGTTAGAGTTTGAAGAAAATTTGCAGTTCAGGAGGGAAATTAAAAAATATTTTCAGTTTTGAGTTTTTAGGGGTGCTTGAATGCAGATGTTGGGATGATAGGGAAGTATAGAGGTGATTATGAAATCATGGATCTCCTTAAGTTTTGCACTTTGCACTTGAAAAATATTGATCAGCACCAGTATGACTCGATACTTCTCTTTAATAGTTCCCACTTTTTTCTACTTTTATTTAGTATGATGCACTTAATTGATATCCACAGTATAGTTCCATGTCATCTGGGCGATTTTTCCTAATTGTAGTGTTTCAGCAACTGTAATTGTAATTCATGTATTCTAATTTTCATCTTCCTGTCATCTTGAGTAGAAATGTTTCTTTCTTTTTCTCCTCTGCTTTCTACAAAATTAATGGGAATATAAATTGTCACTGCTTATCAACTCTTGCGCTTTTCACAGCAGATGCTTTGAACCTCCCACTGAACAGCATTACGTCTTGCTAGCAGCCATGATGGAAATGAATAATTTCATGGTGATGCATTTCATAAATACGATCAGGATAGCTCTAGCAGATTTGGAAGTCTTATTATTTTTGAGAATTTTATGCAATAAGATGTTAAGTGCAAACATAATTCTCACCATAGTCATTCCAAATAATGACCCTCTGCCACAGTCTCTCAGCATTCTAATGTTAAAGAATTATGATTTCTTTATGTCTGTATCTTGGAAAACTGTCATCAGGGAAATATATTCCTTTTTTTTTTTTTCTCTGAAAATAATGAATTACTAGACACTCTATAGTTCAAAGTAATGGACATCTTCCCCCCTCCTCATTTTCTTTCCACTGTCCTCAGAAAGTGTGTTTTCATATTGGCATTAGTACCCTTAATATGGTAAATTGAGATAATGCTGCTGTCCAGCAGTTTTCATGTGTCAAGCTGTAAACATTGAAAACAAGAATACTTTGTATCCATACATTTTCTGTTTTAAAGTGTTAGAAGACTTGTTGTATTCTCCCTCTCCCCCCCCCCCTTTTTTTTTTTTCCCTTGATGCCACATTTCCTTTGCTAGGAAGCCAGTACAGGCTGGGGGAGAATGTTTCAAAGGTATTTGCTACGCAGCTGTTTGTAGCTGTCCAAGAACTGAAAGTGTGTAGGAAATCTGGCTGAAATGTAAGCTATACGAACACTAAAATATTTCTAATGAAATACAAACCCATAATATCTCACAAATATTGTGTTCCAAATTTTCTGTAACGCTGACATTATGCTACGTGCCTAGACCTGTAACATACTAAGACTTTTGATTGCAAATTTGCTGTCTGGAAAACTCATGACAACAAAAGCCTGCAATGAATTTGACTGGTTTATTTTTCAAAAATGTGCTTAGAAGCACAAGTTTCACTGATGTCTTTAGGGATGCATGCTAATTTTGAAAACCTCATGCATAAATTTGCACGTGGCAGAGTTAGGTCTCAGCTGCCAGTGTTTCAAAGACGATGTCAAACTGTTAGCTTTGCTCTGTGGAAAAAGGTATAGGTCCAGTTCCTGCATTTCAGGTCTTCCCTTTGTGAAAGCACTAAGATTGAGATGATGTCCCCAGCCCCAGTTATTCATCCATTTATCCCCATAGAGAAATTTTCAGAGGGCAGGCATTGGGTAGAGAGAAGTTAAGGATTACCTCTTACCTCTTAATCTGTTTCAGAAACAAGAAGCATTCTGCAGCATAGTAAGTCATACCACTTGCACTAAATTGAAAATAAATTTGCCTTTTTAATAATTCATCCATAACTTCATTTTGTAGTTTGAATTCCTTTATAAAATAAACTCTTGGGAATGGGTGGAGCATCTTTGTTTATACAGTAGCAAACATGAGGAAGAAACTAATTTTACTTTAGCTCTCTTGGCTGTAGCATACCTATCAAACATAGATAAGGTTCCACTGATAGCAAAAAACTATGTAGTATTATCTGTGACAAGAAATGGTTGAATGCCAGAAAATAAATAACTACTTAGTATTTAGTCTGCATTAGTGATATAAGTGGATCTGCAGCCTGTTAGAGATTTTTCATTTGTGCCACAGCATGCCATTAAAGTAGAGCTTTAAGCAGAGTTTTGGAAGAAAATCATAAGGAGTTTAGGATGCTATGTACACACAACCATGAGAGGTTGAATTGTTTCCTCTTACTTTTTAGAAAATGGCAGACTCTGACTAGTAGGATTCTGTAGATTAGATGAAAGTGATATGTTTTATTTCATATTAAGAAATAAACCAACAGCCAAATAGTCAAAACACTGCTGGCATCCTTTGTAAGTTAGTCTTCTAAATATTTTTATTTACTTCTAAGAGAGAAGAGTTGTCCAGTTTCTTGTGACTGTTGCCACAAAGTTGGTTAAAATAAAAATGAGAAAATATCAATATTTTTCACTTTGATTTTCTTTTGTGACTATACTTGTAAATAAAGTGGAGAAGTTATTTTTCATTCTCTAATGTAAATGTCACACTAAGTGTAGGCCATGCTTGTATCTTCAGTTAGATCCTTTTTATATTATCTTCTGTAAAGTCCTTTTATATTGTTAGTATTATGTCTAGTCTTATAGGACCTCTGAAGTGCAATCAGTTTCATGAGCAGTTTGGAAATGGCTTTTAAATTTGGCCTTTTAAGTAGGAAGTAGCAGGCATTTGCTGGCTGATATTCTTCATACAAAACATGGATTTGCAATGCCTGATTCTTAAAAAAATCATAGTGGTCAATCTCTGTTTACTTTGGGAATATATTTTCAACTGTAGGCTTAGTTCCCAAGCTTGTGGTCAGATTGGAGTTTTGCAAGTTGCTTCAGAGTAGAATGTTCTTAACTTTTATCATGTTTACTGTTGCCTGTTCTTAAAAATGTGTTTGTTATAAGAGCATCAGATAAAATACTCACTTAACAATTACAAAATCCTTAACAGAGTAAATAATTTTCCTTATTAATCAATTTTAAATATGGAAGTAAATTTTAGCATCTGGCAAAGTGTCTCACTGTATTTCTTGCTTAATACTCCTTAGTAGTTAATCAATATGGTTTATTAAAGAAAAATGCAATAACATTCAATATGAATTTAAACTTAATTGTTTAAATACCGTATGAGTTATTCTCCTTTATGTAGTAAATACAGGCTACCTTACTTAGTGTTCTTACATTAGGAGCAGTGAATGGTAGAGCTGGAATTTGAATATGTTATTATTCGATACATTAGGCTTTTATTCATAGATAATGATGTAAATAAATTTAGTCTTGCTTGCTTATTTAATCTTTAACATTGAAGTGTCTCTGTTAACAGTAGAAAACTTTGTATTTCTTACAGGCTTAACATTATACTAGTCCTAGGCATGAAAATCCAGCATTAATAGGACCTAATTGAAATTTTGTATACTCTCTTACAGGGCAAAAAGTATTCCAACTGCCCTAAGGCAGATGGAATCCTCAATCCAATGTGTGAAAATTTAAGTCTTCATGGTAATTTTGACACTTGGATGTCAATTTCATAAATAAGCTATATCAAAAAGATTTTTTGTATGAGATGTAAATTCTCAGGAAAGAAAGTGTTGAATGCAATTTAAAATTCTGATAATTTTTGAAAAAATGCTGTATCAACATAACAATATGAATTTATAAAAAAATTTACCCTGTGTAAAAGTAAAGGCTCACCTTTGGGGAAAAACCAGCTACTCTGGTTATTTTATTGCTCTGAAAAAATAAGCATTTAGTAAGGACAGTACAATACTGTATATTCAACAAAATTAAATTTGATTCAGCTTAGTGCTTAGGCTCCTTATGGAGAATGATTGAGGGACTGTTATACCCAATATCTGAAAATTATTAGTTTTAGATTATGACTGTGAATTAATTTCTGAAAAGTACCTTAAAAAATTTAGCAATATGATTTTGTAACCCGTTTTGAGTTGCCTACCACTGCACTAAAATTCAAGATGGAAGAATGGATGAAATGCTGCTGGCCTCACATAACAATGATGTTTGCTTTCTTGATACAATAGCTTTAGTTATTAATTCTCCCTATATAGGCAGGTGACAATATGCTTTTTCCTTCTACTTGTTTTATACAGTGGATTAAGTAGAAAATACAAAAAGAAAAAAATACACATTTTTGGCCCATTTTACCTGAGATTGTAGACACTGTTAATAATTTTATAGAACCTATAAAGAATATAAGCATCTGATAGCCTTTGAAAATCAAGATGTAAAAAGGCAAAGGGGAATAATTGATCTTATATCAAACATTTTTTCAGTTCATATTCTGTTTGAACAATTCCTTTTCAGAATAATTTTCAGCAAATTCAAGCAACTCAAATGCGTAGTTCCTGTTGATATCTTATCACATGGCTGACTTCTGAGACAGGACAGCACGTCCCAAATTGATGTGTTGTCACAGATCTTTTGCTTGGGCATGGAGAGTTATAGAGGCTTTGGTTCCACTGTATAAGGAACAAGGAATAAGTCTTGTCATTTTCTCAACTGGAGAGAGATCAAACTCAGAGAATCAAAATTGTGAAGGTCAGAGATATACATCAAACAGGGATTAACAAAACTGTGAATTTTTCTATACATGTGCTCTAGGGCCTCATGAAGAAATGCGCTGACACCAAAAAATGGCTCAAGTATTCTCTTAGCTTGTCCATAACAACTCTTATGCTTCAATACACTGTCTCAAGAAGGTCAAATTTTATATTATCTTTTTCTTCTAAAATTTTCATCTCCTTCCTACTAGTTGTCATGTGGGAGTTAAGTACTCCTCCCAAAATTTGTACTGCAGCCATCTGGGACATTTTTCCAAATAACAGTTTCTAAAATACAACTGCTGCTCAGTGCAAGCTTTATTCTTCTCTTTACAGTTATAATGCACCTGATATTTGCACTTGGACAATTTACAAAGATTTTTTATTTAGTTCTCATAATGCAAATTTTTTTTTTTTCACAGTAGTGATGATAATAAAACTGTACATCAAAGGAATATCACAATAATTTGCATATCGATTTTAACAAAATTCTTGTCTTTTTAATAGTGGCATGAGAGGAGCAGTTAATTTGCTGCAGTTCTGGTATAAAACAAGTCTTCAACAAAAGATGTATTTGCTGCACTTTTGGTATATGATCTTTGCAGACAGGTGCTACTGCCAGAATGTAAACAAACTCGGGGAAAATATACTATTTTTTCCCTCACTTGTCAGTATCTTCCCATTTTTACCCCAAGAGTGTGTTTTATTTTTATTCCTCTTCCTAAAAAAGAAAAGCTCTTTGTGATTGATTTCTATCCTGCTTTTCAATTTCCTGTGGAAGCACTTTCTTTTTAGCACCTGGAAGGCTTGGAAATTAAATTCTGCAATATTTTTTAATTTATTGGGGGAACATGCAATATAAGATGGCAAGTGCTGTATGTTTATTAATTAAGTCATAGCTGGTTACATCCTAATTCCCAGATTGCGGCACAATAACTTTATACAGGTAAAACTGGACATTAAGGAGGAATTTGAAGGAAGAGAGTACAGTAGCATAGTGAAGTGATTAAGCAGGGATTGCTCTGCATTGAGACACAATGGGAAAAAAGTAGAGATGATTGATGATTGTGCTGATAGATGTTCAAGAGAGGTAATGTAATGAAAAGAAGAAAATAGTAAGCAATATAATTTGAAAGACTTTCGGAAGGCTTCTGAAGTTTGAAACTGATATGGAAATAGGGGAATTATAGAATTGTTTATGTTGGAACAGACCTCTGAATTCATTGGGTCCAACCATAAACCCAGCACTCTACCACCAAACCATGGTGGAAGACAATATTAGAGTTAAAAGAATATTTGACAAGTTTTATAAGAAGTTATTAGGGGCATAAATTTAGATTATCTTTTTAAAATAGTGAATATATTATTTTAGGAACATTCCCCCCCAGGTAAAACAGCAGCCATGTTCATGGCTACTATGATAATATTTTAATATTACTATGGCAATATTGTCACTGTGGACAGTTTCTATCTGTTTGAAGTTATAGGTGAGGGAAAGAGGGCGAGCAAGTCTGTTTTTATCTTGAAGTGATGAGAGATAGGAAAGATTCCTTTAGTTGGAAAAGGAAAGTATATCACTTCACATTCATGGAATAGAGTTATCGCAGTTGACCTGTTGGCCTAGTTTCTCTGGTGAAGGAAGCTGGTACTGTATACCCTTGCTTAGCAAGGTGATGCAGCCAGTGTGGGAAGCTGCACAGTGTAGTGACACCCTTTACTACTGGTGAATCAGCTTAGCTTTCTTTATGTAGTTCATCAAAACCTCCCACCCCCTGATTTCCCACCAAATCCTCTCTTACTCTATGAAGATATAAGCAATAGTAAGCACCTGGCATAATATTGAATCAATTTAAAAGCCTTTAGAAAGCAACCATGGGAAGAGCTTGGGGTATATCTTTGCAGCTCTCAAGTGAGGTCATGTTTGGTCATAGCCAAGAACTTAGACAAAACTATCCAAACTATGTACTCATCCCCATGTTTGGATGGCACAAAGCTCTGGTTCACATCTCTTCAGAAGAAAGCTGATACATACATGCTGTTAGGTTTGCTCCCCATCTCTTTTACCCTTCTATGACACATCTCACTCCAAACAAACTTTGATCTTCAAAAGATCTTCCGCTCTGTTACAATGAAAGTTACTCTCAGTACCTTGAATGCTTTGGGGGTGTTTGTGGTTACCTAACCAACTATGAAGTCATTCAGTTGAGAATTCCTTTCCTTGTCAGTGAATGCCAAAAGACAAGGTAAAACTACCTTAACCTTTCCAGAAAATTAATCCTTGCCTTTTGCCAGTTAAATACCATACTGTTTCTTCAGGTCATATGTACTAGGTGATTTATGCTCAGCAACTCCTTGCTCCTTACTGGCCTTCTTGTTCTGTGACCTCTATGATGAGCATTCATTTCCAACTACGTTTTTTGTAGTTGGAAATATTTATTTGCCATGTTCGTGGTGCAACTTGCAGTTGGGATCTGATCTGTGGGATGCTTACATTTGATATGCTCCCTTGTCAATGGAGGAGGTAGGAAACAACTGAGCTGAGAGTGCTGCTGTCACTTGGAGCAGACAAATTCTTCTGTGCCCTACCTGAATACCATATTAAGCAGGTCAGGTAGCTGTAGTAGAAGAAAGAGGATGCAGTAGCTGGCACTGGATGCAATGAGCCCAAATTCAACCTCTTTGCCTCCTGGATTAGTGCGTTATGAAAAATGTAGTCTGTAAACAGATTTTTATTTTTACTGATAATTATAATGATACAATAAATAATTCTGCATTTGGTATGAATGAACTGATAAACTTTAAAAGGATAGTGTTTTTTGAAATGGTTATGTACCAATAAACAACATGGGGTTAGTAGGTTGATAAGTCATTGTAAATAGTAACACAATATGCATACCTGAGGATTAAAGTAGCTGTCTGAAACTGCCTTGAGAGAAGGACCATTGACTACTAGCCACTGTGTTGGTCATAAAGGTATTCAATTATAGTATTGAATGTTGTATTATTGATTTTTAAACTGAGTAGCTTTAGTGTGAAATGCTTCCCACTTAACATGGTTTGCTGGTTTTCAGGACTTGTTGATAAACTGCTCCTGTATAGAAAAGAAACTTACATTTCTAGCTGAATGACACAAATAGAGTGATTTACTTTATCATGAAAGAGTGTATGTTAGATATATAAAATGCTTTCCTAATTGTTGTGGTGCTTCATATAGCAGTACAATAATCTTCAGAGACTTTCTCAGCCTTCTAATTTCATACTGAGAGGTTGACCACTACCTCTGACCAACATACATGTTTGACATTATAAAAAACCATAACCATGATTTCCCCCGCCTTTCCTCTTAGTTGTCGGTTGCAGTTCCCTATAAACATCTGCAGATCCTCTTTGCAGTTCTCATGCTAGTGGCATTAGCATGTTACTTAACAATGAGGTGGCTGAACTAGACTGAAATGAAACAGTATCCTGTTTTCCAAGTGTTCATAATTACTCTGAGATCTACTCCTCTGAGCCTTAAAACATCTCTACAATTTAGTCTTGATTATATTTGCTGCATAATGCTTGCCTTTTGCTGGAAAATTCGTAGTCCTGGTAGAGCATTAAGGACCCCTTTCATTCGCACTGCCCACCAACGTTGGGCAATGACTAGGATTTGCTTGTAAGTGCATATATTGCCCTTGATTACTTCCAAAATTATAGACATAAGTAACTTACAAATATGAAAATCAATGACCAAGGCTCTGATCCTTTTATGTCCTGCGCTGCGAATAATCCCATTGCTTTCATACCAATGTAAGCAAAAAGGAGCACATGCAGTCTCTTAAGATTAAGACCTAACAATGCCATGGAGTAATTTTCATGTAGCTGTCAGTTTTTTGGCAGGAAATCTGTGAGAGGATATGATGATGCAATTTAGTAGGGCCTGGGAGGAGACTAGAAGGAAAGTTGAATGGAATTTGTTTATCAGCTGTAGGGGTTTTCTTTGTTTGTATTGTGTGGTATTACAGTGATTAATATGCTTTGGAGTCTCCTGTGCCTGTCTTCAAGTTCCAATAATTTTTTTTTTCTTCTTAAGTGATTTATTTTTTAAAGGTTTTTATTTGTGGTTTTCCTTTGAATTAGTAGAATTTGGATTTACTCCTGGGCAAGAAATACTGAACCTTGTAGTGGTGTTGAATAATTTTGTTAGTGTGTCTTATTCACATACTTAAGCAAAGATGATCATCAAATTTTCTGTGCAGAAGGAATTTTTCCCAAGGCAGGCTACTAGTGACCTTCTTTTTACCTTTTTTTTCTGCAACATGGTCATTGTCTGCTTTCTAAGATTATCTGGGAGTTTACTTTTATTAAATGTCTGCTGCTAGTGCAAGGGCTACCACTGGTGTTAGCCTTTGTGCTGTCCTCTTGTAACAAACTGTAGATGAGACTTTTGCTCTTTGAATGCTGGTCTGGAGCAGCATGTTGGTTATTTGCCTGTGTTTTTTGGTATAGATGGAACAAATTTAATAAATCCTTCTGAACTGAGGTTCTATTACAAGGCTTTCTGTTATCAGAAGATTCTGTACTCTGGCAATGTCTGCTGTTAGCAGTAGGCATTTTTTTCTGACATTTTTACCATAAAACTGTGCTGTTTAAAATTTTAAGGGGAAAAAAGATACTATTTTTAGCTATGTGTAGCATTTGTGTATCTTCTAGTTTTATTATATCATTTTAATTATGCAGATAAAACTAATTTAAAAGATGCTTATCACTGTGACTGTTCTAAGAGTTTAGCAAAACATGCATGCTACAACCACACCCATAACAAGTGGCACAAAGGCCAGAAAGTAAAAATTAATTTCAGCTGTTCAACAGCATATGGAGAGTACCGTTTTTCAAAGATGTTATCTTTCAATCCTTCAAAATTATTCTAGATTTATGGACACTGTTTACTAGTGAAAACACTGGAATAATTATAACCCAGTGGTGAGTAGGTCTTTTAGGTCAGCTGTGTTTATGCTAGTGGTTCAGACAAGACATTTTTCTCCCCCTTTCCCATCTGGTACAGTCATCAAATATTTAAGACACAGGGGAACCTGTTAAGGACATTTGGGCTTTTTTATCTGCTTTATGGATGTGTTTGCACATGGGGGACTTTTGCTATTAATATTTTTTTCATTTGATCTGTTACACGTCTATATCATCTGTATTGTCTGTGCTTCCATCATATATCCTTCCTTTATTAGCTGTCGTATCCCCTTCTAGAAGATGCATATATGTACTTTATTGCATATTTATTGACAGTATCTAAAGTCCAGTTCAGACACCTCTGGACTGGATCTAGTGATTTTAATATGCAGATTTCAAGACTTAAAAGTACCTGTAGCTAGCTCTGTGTGTGTTTTGTTAGTATTATACACAACCAAAGAGCTAAAATACACTTTTCTTTCCTGATAGAAGTAGCTATGTCTGTGCCTGGGGAGTTACCTTCTAATACACAGTTATTCCAGCTTGTCTGTCTTGATTTATTCCTCATACTGTTTTATTTTTGTTATTATCTCTTAGTGTAGACTCAACTAGATTTGATGTAGCTGCTGCAGTTGCTAAATCTTGTGATATCCTCTGGGATATCATTTTTCTCCTTTGGTTATTCTTGACTTCATAATTCCTGATCTTTTTTTTGACTGTGTACGAACTCTGTACCTCAAGTTAGAAAGATGGACTGTCTCCTACTAGAGCTATGAAAACATTGGCACTCCAGAATTGCTGATCTGTAATCATCCCTCTAATCTAATATCCTGACAAGGTCACAGACTTCAATGTTGCTACAGAATGTGGTTGTTTTATTTCTAAAGGGATAATTTTACTAGGCTTTTTGTGATCCTTCAGGGGCAATGAATTACACAATGGTCCAGATGTAACAAGCAATATAACGCAGCAGCCATTAAGCTAAATTATTGCAGTCATCCTTACTGTGCTTAATCTGTAACCTTTTTTTTTCCATAACAACCTCAGTGTGATAAACTGTATAATTTAAAGGCTTCCCTACAAAAGTGTGATTAAGAATAATTTGACTAGGGATAGTTGTGGGTCACAATGATACAGAGTTTTTCCAGCTAGGCATGGTCATAAATTCTAAAATAAATTAAACTACTAAGTAATAAAATATAGAATACTTGCATAGAATGAATATAATGAAACAAATTTTCTCTCTGTATGTGGGAAAACATGTTAGAAACTTCCACATCAATTTGTTCACTGTTGTCAGAATATGAAAAACTTTCAATATTTTTCGTTTTAATGATGTTATGTAAAAGAGGGTAATTATTTGAATTTGCTTGATGCAGTTGCTTTGACTGTTTGTTTTCATGCTTTGTGCATTATGACTCATTTTATTAAATTGTTTGGTTTACCTTTGTCAAGGAGAATTAAGAAAATACCTCTTTTCTAAGTGTCTTCATGACTGTTGGGGTAGAATAGCAGTTGCTCTGTCAGTGTCACAGTGTTTATTTTAACCTCTGAATTAATTTTCTTGGTTGCTAGGCAATTCTACTTCATAGTTTTAATGGAAATGACTCATTCTGTGTGCTCTCATTTCATAATATGCAATCGTTTGCTTTAAAACTGAAACTGGGTTTCTCTATGACATAATGCCTGACAAACACTCGTATCAGTATATTATTTTATTATGGTAGCTAATAAAATATGCACTTTTCTGCTATTCAGTCCTGTATTTCTTCTACATTCCAACAAAGCAATTGTAAATCTGAAGTATTCAATAGGGGCAGAACTGATCTTCTATGTATATGTAGAAGATACATGCTCTACTGTCTGACATTTTAGAATTTTTTTTTTTAAAGCAGCTTATGGAGCTGGTTCTGTCGTATGTATTTATACTGGTCTTTTTACATCCTCAGTAGTGTGTAATAAGTGCTTTGTATCTCAGTTACTCAGCCTACAGATGTATTCAGCAGATCCTACTTATTAACAGTTCATGGAAGTTGAAAAATAGGTATGAATATTCAAAGTAATAATAACCATATTTTAAAGAAAACCTCTCAGCAGTTGGTAGTTCTGGAGGTTTTTCATACTGTAAAAATATAATGCCTGAGGGCAGTTTCTTTAAACTTTAAAATATTGTTTTCTGCTATGTCGATACTATTCTTATTTCTGGATAGATATATAGAAAAAAAGAACTTTAAAGAAACTTCATAGGTTCCTCAATATCAGGGCAGTGCAGAAGTGTATGCTTTTTTTATTTTGTTGCTATCAGTTATGCTTTTATTTATTCTGAACTATCGGCTAGTGAAATACTGCTTTTTGGCTTGTTATCTCTATTCTGCTCTTATGTTTCTGTGTTGGTGAACTGCCTGGAAGTGAATGAAATCCGCCTTGCTTCTCCATAGAAGGAAAGGATCGTGTGGGCCAGAATGCCAGTGATGTACCCCATAGTCTCTGGACTTCTGACATTGGTTCAGGTTTATCAGCTCAGCTCTTTTGCCAAAGCATCATTCTGCTTGCTTAGCTGCTCTTTATTTTCCTTCTTCCTAGTTTATAATAACTTTATCTTCCTTTTTGGTACAGTTAGTGCACTGAGGACCACAGCTGATTTAGTTTATCTATGTAGTTTGCAGCCATCAAAATGCTAAATGCTGAGTCCAGTTCACAGTCACATAATATGTTATCAAGACAGAGAAAACTGGGAGTGCTGTATATTTTAAAGATTTTGTATTTAGTACACAGTCTTTCAGTATCTACTGATACAAAAAACCTCTGGCAAAATCTTCCAATTTCTGTCTTACAACTTAAATAGTACTAATGGTGGTGTAAGGTAAGCAATGATACTGTGATATTTTTGAGCTTTGTAATTGGGTTTGAGCGAAAATAAATTCCAAAAGATCACACAATTAAAAGTATTTTCAAGATTTTTTCAAAAGGATATAGAAGGAAAAAAATTGTTTCATTCAACTGTATTCCTTACAGCACAAAATGCTTTTGTTCAGTTTTTTGTTTTATTTGAGCTAATAAGGTGGGTAGTTAGCCAAAACATTTGCAGCTGTAATGGTAATGGACACTGAAAGCAAGAAGTTGCATCATTTGTATTCAATGCATACTTGGGAACTGTCTCGCTTTCTGTAAATGAGCGCTGGAATATGCAGCCAAAATTAATAAGATTATGTTAGTGAGCTCTCCCAGCACATCTTAATCTATTTTAACACTTAAAGAAAGCAGTACTGAGGTAATAGTTTTCAGTTTGTGAAACTGAGTTATGAGATTCCTGCAACAGAAGCATAAAAATGTTAATGTGGTTGAAAGCAAACCTCTAGGGAAAATGAAGTAAATTTCTTAATGAACATACGCCATACTCCAGGCTTGTGAGACAGAACAATTACTTAGATAAACTTGTTGTAAAAACAATTGCTTTAGTGTACTAGCTTTACAAAGTACCAACGACTGCCTTACAACACATGGGGTGAAAAAAAAATCACAAAACAAAAATCCAATCAAAGGCCTTAAGGTAGTTTCAATAGTGTGAGCTTCAGTAGGTACAAACATTTGACCTTTGTCCAGTACATGAATTCTCTGTGTCAGAGGAGACTTCAGTTAGATATTAGAAAAAGGTTCTTCACCCCGAGGGTGGCTGGGCACTGGAGCAGGCTAACAAGGGAAATGGTCACAGTACCAAGCCTGATAGGGTTCAAGAAGCATTTGGACAATACTCTTAGGCACATGGTGTGATTCTTGGACCTGGTCCTGGACAGAGCCAAGAGCCGGACTTTGATGTTCCTAGTGTGTCCCTTCCAACTCTGGATATTCTATGATTCTAAGATTCTAAGTGTACACAGTTACAAAAATGAAATACACCACAACAATAATTTCCATCATATTTGGTAATTCTGAGGAATGAAATTGTTATGAAATAATGAAGTTATCAGAAATTACGTTATTGGATTAAAAAGTAAGCTCTTCTTTCAGACAGTAATTTACAAGTTACTCTTTTAGAGACAATTTTTCCTAAAATTATTTGGACACCATTTAATATTCTGAATTGAAAGATGAAATATCTGAAACAAATTATCTGTGCCCTTGAAAAATCTTACTGGAACACACTGTGTCTTGATTTCCCATCTGTGAAAAGTCATATAGGGCATACCTAAGCTTTCATTTCCTCCACTCATTCATCACTTTAATATGTGGTAGTCTTTATATTTCTACTATGGAAATCTTAGCTGAGGCCTCTAGATACTAAAGCAAGTTGAAGTATGCCAAGGAATACTTACTGATTTGTAAATAAATAAACAAATTGCAGGCATTAAATGTTCTTTTCTTTAAAGGTGAAATGCAGGGTAATTGAAGATTCTCATCTGTCCCACCTTAATTTCTAACCAAATATTTTATTAAAATGAGCAAAACTAAAGGAGTTGCATTCATTATGCATATGGCATATGTGTTGTTAAAATGAGGAGTGGCAGACCTTTGATTTTTAGCAGTGACATAATCTAAGGCAGAATGCTGTGATATACATATGGTGAATGTCTGTACAGCATGCCAAAGGAAGGAACAGTTCAGAAAGTTGTTAACTTCATCTCCTTCAAAAGAACTGAATTTGTTAGTGATAATAGACATGTGGAATGGAAAGTTTAGGACAAATATTTTTCTACTAGGTACTAGTGCTTTTTTTACTCATTTTACAGAAGTGATACCCAACAGTGACAAATTAGCCTGCATTTGCTTATTTGTTTTTAAAAATATGCGTTTTCCTCAGATGAATGGCTATTTTTCTTTAGGAAGGTGCCTGTAACATTTTCTCAGCTATTGAAATGATGACAAAATTTATTCTATCTTTGGCAGCAGAAAAATGGACTATTATATCAGCATGATAGAGTATAACCCTGAACACGAAGAAAATTTCAGGTTGAAAATTAACAGACCTAAATCTTAATAAAAATATTCTCAAAAGACTGTTTCTTAAATGCATCTGATTTCTTTAAATAAATTTGGTGTAGTACCCATGCAAAGACAGTCTCTGAGCATCTTCTCCTGTGGTGTGTGGGATGTGGTCCCACCATGTCACAGTGCATCCAGTCCCTATCCAAAACCGTAAGCACCACCATCTAATTTATCTTAGTGGACAGAGTGCACTGTGGTGAGCTCTGCACTGTTACAGTAAGATTTATTTGTGCTTTTTAGGCTATCTTGTTTAAATGTTGTTTATAGATCTTTCTTTAACAGTGCTGTCTGCTAACTAGATGTACGATTAGATTAGCTGTTGAAACCGGCAGCCTTCTGCACACCCCTTGCTTTGTTGCAAGTTTGAAGTCCACTTAAATATCAGCTCCAGAAATCATGTACTATGAACAAAATCTCAGCAGTTTCATTACAAAAGCAAATTTCTGGCCTTCATGGCTTTGATAAAAAAGTTATCCTTAAAATTACATATATAATGCATTAATAGGACATGGATTATATGAAGGCCCTGACAGTGCTGGTGATACTTTCAGCGTGCATGGGCCTATTCTTGTTTTTGTTTACACACTTCCAAATAATTTGAAATAGGTTTGTTTGGGGTTTTTTTCCTTTTTTTGTTTCTTTTTTTTTTTTTTCTGTGATAAATAAGAATAGCCCCCGCCCTTGGTATTTTAGTTTTAATGTCAAAGCACATGATGGATCTAGTGTTTGCCACTAATTTGCTGAGTAACACTGAAGAGCAGTTCTATCCTCAGACAACAAATGTGGCAAATAGAATGACTGGAAGCAATGCCAAACTATTATAAACTTCTCTAGGTATAGAAGTAGGCTGGAAGGACTTATTACAGTTTGAACAGATGAAGTGTAGAACATAAAGTTTTCTGAAGTTTTCTTAAAGTATGTGGGTTGAGGAAAAGTGGATGGACCTTCATATTCAACATTCAGTCAGAAATTGTAGTAGCAAGGTAAGCTTGCTAGAGAAGATTAATGATAATGCTAAATCAGTTCACTGAAGCATATTTCTAATTATTTCCAGTCTTTTTTCCAAGAAAAAGTATTCAAAGGAAAGATATGCATTAATTTTATATAAATGTGGTACTAATATATGAAATGCCATCTATTAATTAAAAAATTTTAGAAAAAGATTTTTGTCTTCAAAATTCCATCCAATCTTAAAGAAATGTCTTGGGAAGTCTGAAAGGGGTTTCTGCTTGATTTTTTCCCCCATACATAAATGTAGTGCTTTCTTTATATTGTCACATGCTGTCATGGTCTGACTCTGGCCATCAGCCAAGCCCCTCCCACTGGCTCACTCACTCCCTCATCAGCAGGATGAGAGAGAGAATCGGGAGGGTAAAAGCTGAAAAATTCGTGGATTGAGATAAACACAGTTTAATAGGAAAAGCAGAAGTCACATCACAAGCAAAACAAAACAAGGAATTGGTTTAGTCATGAAACATCTCTTTTCTGAGTCCTCACTAGAGACAGGTGAAGTGGTATCAAATGATGCTTAGAAAAAGAGTGTAATGTGAGCTTGCAGTCCTGGGCTATAATCCACAGTAGGTTGTACTAGCTCTGCAATAACTATTTTATTTTCTGAATATAACTATACTGTATTTGCTAGAAAAGCAGTATATAACATTTTACTAAACAGTTTGGTTTTCTCAGTTCTGTGTAACAAATTAAGTCATATATTATGATGAACAGAACTTCAAGGGTATATTTTGAGGCAAAAAATGTATTTTGTAGAATATCTGCTTTTGTTGTGAATCAAACATTAAGCCGTAGTGTTTCAGAGTCATGAAATAAAACAGGCCAATAAGGCTTCCTGCGCTAGCAGCAGGGGTAGAGCACAGTTATATGTTGGTATCCCTCACTAAATGAAATTAGTAAAGAGTCAAATGGAAAGTGATTGCAGGTTTCTCATGCTGCAGTGTTCAACAAAGCCAAGTAGATCTGAGGGTGAACTAGTCTGGAAGGAATAAATGATTACTGCCATTCATTACCACCAGAAAATGAAAGAACAACAAAAGAGTGAAGAGGGCTTTCATCAGGAGGGAATTTTGAACATCTATGCAGTACATAAGATGGCTGCTGCCTGAAGTTGTATGTCGTGTCTGCTTATGTCTGCAAAATTTCCAAGGACTATGTAATAAGGATTAAATGAAAATATCAGTCTTAATGTCATTAAAAAATGAAACATCTTGAAAGTGTGAAGTGGATGCATTCTTAAGGCTCAGGAAACAGAAAATGAGTGAAAGGAGACCCTTTAGAAAACATACAAAAAAAGAAAGCAAATGAACAAAATACAACCACACACACACAAAGGCAAACCAACAAGACCCCAAACTTGTTTTAAGTTGCACGTGGAGACCTGATTTTCCTGTCCTTACAGCTGATGACAATTGAGGTACTCATACAGTTAACTATTTTATGATTGTAAGGCTTGTGACTTGCTGCAGCTGCTCCTTGGGTAAAAGCTGTCCTTTAGCAGTTCCTTTCATTTTAATAATTGATTTTCTGGCTCTGGTAATAACAGGGTTACTGAGGACATATAGTTGGAGGCTCTGTATCTAGGGATGTAGTAAAATGCAGTGAGGGGGATAGAGACAGTGTGTAGTGTTAGGTCACTATTCAATGAAGATCTGCACTTGCAGGAGCTGTATAGTGGAGCACATCTGATGGGTCAGAGTCTGTCAGGGCTGTATGGTCTTACATGGAGTCAGAGGGTGGATAGCTGCTGCAATTGCCAGCGGCCGGCAATATAGGTAACTATATAGGTTGAGAGTGTTTTAATGTAGAGAGGGATTTTTTAGGACAGGAGGGTCTCCATCTTTTATTCTGTGTCTAGGGAATGTGAGATGATATCTACATGATATTTTACTTCTGCTACTTGCTATTGAAGCAAGAAGCTGAGAGAAGAAAACCAAAATCACTTTTCAGCCAGAAGGCGTTTCTGTAGCAGTTATATTGGATCTGTGCAAAGCTGTTGGGGGCTACATTGGCACTCAGACTTTAGCCAGATAGGAAGTCTCAAGGACTGTAGCAATTCCCCCAGGCAACAGCAGAAGACAGGCAGAAAATTCTATGTCTGCTCCTAGCTACACAGTTCCCACGAACTCCTAGCCCTGTATCACAGAATCACAGAACATGCTGAGTTGGAAGGGACCCATAGGGATCATTGAATCCAGCTCCTGGCTCTGCACAGGACAGTCCAAAAACCACACTATGTGCCTGATAGCATTTTCCAAATGCTTCTTGAACTCTGGCAGGCAGGCTGGATGCTGTGACCATTTCCCTGGGGAGGCTGTTCAATGCCCAACCACCATCTGAGTGAAGAATTTTTTCCTAATATCAAACCTGTTATTGAGTTCTATCAGTGGTCACAACAGAGAGGACATCAATGTCTGCCCCCACCTCTTCTTCCCCTCATGAGGAAGTTGTAACTGTAATGAGGTCTCCCCTCAGTCTCCTCTTTTCCAGGCTGAACACGCCAAGTGACCTCAGCGACTCCTCATATGACTTCCCCTCAAGATCCTTCACCATCTTCATTGCCCTCCTTTGGACACTCTCTAAGATGTCAATATCTTTCTTATATTGCAGCGCCCAAAACTGCACGCAGTATTCAAGGTGAGGCTGCCCCAGTGCAGAGCAGAGCAGGACAATCCCCTCCCTTGACCGGCTGGTGATGCTTTGCCTGATGCCCCCCAGGACACGGTTGGCCCTCCTGGCTGCC
>JAWMRA010000130.1:37445363-37494923 GCA_035584735.1 Pseudotriccus pelzelni | reverse complement strand
TGATGCTTTGCCTGATGCCCCCCAGGACACGGTTGGCCCTCCTGGCTGCCAGGGCACTGCTGACTCAGATTCAACTTGCTGTTGACCAGGACTTCCAGATCCTTTTCCACAGCACTTCTTTCCAGCATCTCATTCCCCAGTCTGTAAGAACATCCAGGGTTGCCCCATCCCAGGTGCAGAATCCAGCACTTTCTCTTGTTGAATTTTATATGGTTGATGATTGCCCAGTCCTCTAATTTATTGAGGTCTCTCTTCAGGGCCTCCCTGCCTTTGAGAGAGACAACAGCTCCTCCCAGTTTTGTGTCATCTGCAAACTTGCTTAATATCCCTTCCAGACCTGTGTCCAAGTAATTTATAAAGATATGAAGAGCTCTGGGCCTAAGATGGAGCCCTGTGGAACCCCACTAGTGAGAGGTCACCAGTCTGATGTTCCCCCATCTGTGTTCGACCCATGAGCCAATTGGTCATCCAGGACACGATGTGTTTATCCAGCTGTGTGATGGACAGTTTGTCCAGAAGGATCCTGTGAGAGACAATATTGAAAGCTTTACTAAAATCCAAAAAGATTACATTAACTGGCTTCCCTTGATTGACTAGGTAGATTGCCTTGTCATAAAAGGAAGTCAGGTTAGATAAGCAGGACTTTTGTCTCATGAAGCCGTGCTGGCTGTGACCAATGACTGCATTGTCTTTCAGGTGTTTTTCAATACCCCCCCAGATAATCTTCTCCATAACTTTACCGGGCACTGCAATGAGACTGACAGGCCCACAGTTTCCAGGGTCATTCTTCCTGGCCTTTCTTGAAAGTCAGGACAATAATTGCCAGTTGCCCAGCTGGAACCTCTCTGGATTCCCAAGATTGCTCAAAAATCATTAGTAAAGGTATTGTGATGACATCAGCTTGCTCTTTGAGGATCCTGCTATGAATCCCATCAGGCCCCATGGTTTTGTAGGGATCCAGCTGGAGCAGCAGATCCCACACAATTTTGGGGTCATCTGGAAGTTGGTCACTCTCACAGTCATGGTTATCCAGCTATCTGGTATCACTAGCTATCTTTCAGTGCTGCATAGGATGTGCACATTAATTTTTATAAAAACATTGCTTTGCTTTGAGCAGCAACTTCAGCATAACCCATCGCTAAAGCTGTTCTTTGGTGCTACTTCCCAAAAACTGTGTGTTGTGTGTGCAATTTATCATAAAATGTTCCTCTAGCGAAAAAGAGTGAATTATCTCATTTTTACTGCCCTCAGTCTTTGGCTTTGGAAATGCAGCATAGTATCAGGAGGCATTTGTTAGCATTTAAAGTATTTTGCTGCTGTTTCTCATAGAGATGTAGTTTGAAAAATGGAGAGAAAGCTTAAGTAGTATTTTCCTTCCAATTTCACATTGTTGGCATTTGGAAAGCTCCACTTCCATGGAGGGAAAAATTCTGAAATCATTTTCTCACAAAGATTCTCACTTAAGGATGTGTTGAGGAGAAACCTAGGCACCTCTTAGTCACTGGCAGATGCAAAGCAGATGACTTGGGGGGGGGAGGAGGGGAGGGGAACTGGAAGCCTTCTATGTCCTGCAATGAAGAGCAGAAGACAGGGCTATACCAATTCTTACAGAGTCTCCAAGAACTGGAAATCATGGTGAGCATTTGGTAAACCACCAGATACTCTCTCTGGTAAACAACCAGATACCATAGGCTTCCCCTAGGCAGTCAGTTCAGGATGATTCTTCTGATGTCCTGTTTTGCAGAGATGTGTTGTGCCCCAGCTGACATGGACTGCTTTCCTGACAGCAGTTGTTCCACAGACACAGCAAACCTCTGAGTGTATGTGTATGTACCACAAATTTCAAGGAACAAGTCTGAGGGAATTTTTAGGAATGTTTCAATGAGCACACCTCTGAGATTATGCCTATCCCACTGCCATTTTCAAGTCCCTCCTGCAAATCCTAGAAGAAAACTTGAAGTTGTTAAAAGAAAAGCTTCCTAGATTTCCCACCCTTGAGGGCAAATTAATATATTTTTCTTTACCTTCACTCTTAGGAATAGTGGCAGGTTTTTTGGCTGTAACTTTAGAGATTGCAGCCTAGAGGGACAGCATGCATAGCCAATTGCATCCTTAATAATTTATTTTGAAAAATTAGTAAATAAAAACAGTGTTTCACTTTGGAAAATATTTGCATAATGATGCAAATCCTGACATTTGAGAGAAGTTGAACGTGAGGAAAAGTGGGAAAGAGCAGAAAGAGGAAATCAACACAGCTGAATATCTGTATTACGGGTATGTAATATCTGTGAAGAATAAGAACTTATGAATTTGATAAAATATGTATTGTGTATTTAACTTATGTGGTTTTAGAGTATTCTGATACTTTGAACAGCAAATGGAGACATGAATTTACTGTGTAGGGAACAAGACAAGGTTATAAACAAAGATAACCCCCCTAGAAGATAGAAAGGAGAACCCCTATGTTACTTTTGCATAGCATAGTAGCATGGGCCTAAGGAGCCCTTTGAAGATATGACAGATTTAGGATTTAATTTTGTGAAAAGAAATAAAACTGGAAGAGCCCAGAGGAAGGACCAAGTGCTCAGTAGTGTGGAATATAAAGAATGTGCATGGGAAAGGTGTCTGGAAGTAAAAGGGTGGTGTGTGGTTCACCACATCTCTAAGCAAGCTGAACTATTAGACAATACTGCAGGGATACTATAAGGATACTTATGCTGAATTTTCTGGAATAAAGTTTTCACCTTTAAGTCTGTCTGATATCAGTGTTCTCAGGTAGGCATAAGGAACATTTGCATTGCCTCCCCACCTCCTGAATAATTAGAAAAAAAAAACACAGTGTTATTGAGGAACTATGGGTGTCTGCAAGCCACGTAAGGTTTGGAACCATCAGTTTCAAGATGTGAAGCAATACCCACTCTTAGGTGTTAATCAGAAGAGTATTTCTACTGGATGTAGGTGGTGGAGAAACAGTTCAAAACAAGAATTTTGTTAATATCAAATTGCTACACTATGGGTTCTCATAGCCAGGCAACTAATACAAATATACAAAACATTAGGAGTAAACATATAAATAAGCCCTCTGTGGATTAAAAAATAGTCTTTTCTACAGATACTGCAGAAGGATGCAGCTATTTTTTGCTCACTGCATGGTTCCTCAGATAATTCCATTTGGTAACTGGTGACACATGCCTTTAAAAAAAATGCTGAGTTTCATTTAAAGTGACAGTATTACTGCTAAGAAAATGAAGAATGTAGGTAAACATATATTAAATATGTATTTTTTTGCATTTGGTAATATGCCATTATGTATATTTCTCTTAGTAGTTGCCAGTGTCTTCAAGCAAATTATTTGTGTTTGAATAATCTATTTACAGAGAATAATAAGAACAGAAGGAAACTGGGAAATGAAGGGAGAGGGAAAATTTTTGACTGTGTTTGCAATAATATATTCATGAAGGGGCAGAATTGCATGGAAAACCTTTAACTAGCCTGCATATATAAAATTTTTAAATGTAAGTGCATGATCTAACTGTGTTGCAGAAAACATTGTGGGGGTTTTTTTAAAGATTTGCTCCTACGATGGCCATCTGTACAAATATATTCTAAATTAACTGTTAGATTCTTATAGCTTGAAAGAAGGTTTTTATGTCTTAATTCTCCTCAGCTCTAGCCAAAAACGTGATGTACAAAAGCTATTTAGTTCCCATTATTCTTACGGCAACATTGACTTAGTTCTGTGAACCTAGTTAAAAAAATAAACACACATATAATGAATACAGATTATTAGGGTAGGAATTTCTTCTTTAATGCAAAAAATACATTGGAGGATTAAAACATATTACAGATAACTCTGTTTATAGCCTTCTAGCCTTTCAAACTGACAAAGATTTTTTCCAGACATCTTTGTAGTTCAGTCCGTGAGATTTAATCTCTGTAATGTGTTACGCTCACTATTGTCCCAGTGAATTTGTTGACAGACAGTAAGTGGGTCACTGCATTGAAATGCCCGATGTAAGCCCCGAGTTCTCCCTTCGCGTTGGCAAGGCAACGGCAGTGGTCCAGGAATCATGCGCAGAGCAGGCTCCTGGCCTGCTGCTCTCACAGGGTCTCACTGGACAACAAGGAGGAAAAATCCCTTGGATGCTGAAACAGCCAACGAACAGATTCTTCCTTGTTTTTTTTTAATATGTCTATCAGTGGTGGTGGGAGGGACAGAGATGCAAACTTACAAATAAAATGAAGCAATGCACAGCAACTGACTCTACTATTGCTTTGTTCTTAAGTCTTTGGATATTATTTTAGTTTGGAGGGTTTGAATGCATTATACATCAGTTGGACCTAGTTGTTGTAATGTATGACAGAAGAAAGATAAATATTTCATAACTGCTTTAGATCTTGCAGTGGTTTGTTATTCTCTCCGCCCCCTCTTCCACAACACTGCACAGAAAAGCAACTGATAAAGTGCTGTATTACATGAATCTACAAAGAAGCAGAATTCCACATGTTGGAATTCTTATGTATGCTAACATTCAAAAAACGTTGGTGATAATTAAATTCATAACAGTTTCTGAAAAGTAGTCTATGCACAGAGAAAACTTGAATCTGAACACCCAGAAGTTCATAGTAATAACTGTTGATCTAATGTTGATTTCTACAGTTGACACTGACCATCAGTAAATTACCACTAAAATTGCAAGAGAAGGGATGTGAAGGGAAAAGTAAGGAATTTTTTAATTGCAAAGAGATTAAAATCTTTCCCACTGACATCAACGCAAGTCCTGCATTTGGGGGAAACAGCTTTGTTAGTGACAATGCTCCATGGACTATGTGTTCATTTGCTTCATTTGAGAAGCTGATGACTGGGTGTTGGTAAAAACATCTATTTTTGTAAAATAAAGGCATTGTACAGAGCTGAGGGCATGTAATGTTCTCTAGCAACAAAGCTTTTTTAAAAAATCATATTCAGGTAGGAATTTCTCATGACTGCAAGCATGGAGCTGGCAACAGTAGCAACAGCCAGCTCTGTTTTGCATTCATGCTAACATGGGAAGCCAGGACTGTATGTTTCACACAGGTCTCAGCTATTAAAATAAACTCCTAAGAGTGCCAATGTTATAATGCTGCACGTTTGGACCTGATATGGCACGTAGCTTTTGTCACCTTCATGACTCATATGCTTTCCATCCTTATCAGCTGGTCAATAGCAATTACTTCGGCTAAAGAGTAAACTCACATTGCATCAAATGCAATATTTCATACTTCATGTTTTTAGGGCTGTAGGTGTTTCAGAAGTACCAAAAAATATAGTTTGGAAACCTTGTTATATACAACTAAAAATTCAAACTACCTGGGAATATCAGAAAGGTATTAAAAATATTTCTAAGTAAATGCACTAATAACATTGGCACACTGGAACAATAAGAAGTAGGTAGGCTCCAGTTCATAATAGCTGAAAATACAAAATGGGCAACTGAGTTGTAAAAATTATTCAAGTTTAAAACTGAGGCTAGATGAATGCTGAGTCATGATCTGGTGCCATGCCATGATATGCTTGATATATATTTTAAACAAAAGGGAAAAAAATGTGGAGCTAAAAAGTCTTGGTCCTCATTATATTCTTTGTTGCTTATCTTTCTTTTCTTTCCTTGTCTGACTTAATTCTTGCCTTGTATAGTTTAAGGAAACCAACATTTGAATAGAAGAACTAAAAGTTAGTTAATTATTCCACTAATAATAATAAAGAAAAGAAAAAGGAGAAGGACAAGTCTTGATTTTTTTAAACATGTTATTACAGTTTCTAAACTAGTTGACTGTTTTAACCTTTCACCTTTATTGCTTTATCACCTAGGCAATTAAAGGTACGTTTTTAGTAAGAAAGTAAAATAAAACCAACCACGCATAAGCATTTTTAAAGGCAGGCATACATATAGTAGCAAGTCTATATTTTGTTCTTCATCAAAAGAGGAGAGAAAAATTTTCCTTTTCATTTATTTTCAATTCAAATTTGGAGAGACTCCATGGCTTTTGAAAACATTGCTTGTTCCTTGATAAATTGGAAGTAATCTTGTATAAAAAAATTTTTCAACTTGTTGCTACTATTTTTATAAAAGAATTGTCTTTTTCGTTCTATAGGAAGTTTCTAGTTTCTTGTAGTCTATTTCTTCAATGCTGTCTTGCTGTTTGTTTCTCTTCTGAGCAAAATAGGTAGACACACTGCTGTTCGGTTTGACCCCAGTAGTCCTGTGACTCTAACTCTTTTTGTTCTGCTTTTACAGAAATTGGTAAAACTGCACAGAATTCACTTATGTATAGTCATATCTTAAATTATTCTCCTCTGCAGTGCTTTAAGTCTCTCCAGGTTTATGAATAAAAATGTCATATTTCATTGTAACTTGTTAAGGGATGTGAGAGACAGAGCTGCAAGAAAAACCAGGGACAGTAAATAAGATGGCCACAACTCCAGCCATTCATAGGGAGAACTCAGATTTCTAGAGGCTATGCTTAAGGAGTTTATTTTCAAGTGGGTGCACAAGACAGTGGAAGACATATGGCACAGTCTTAAGTCTCATATCTTTCTCTGCTTTTATTTCCCATTTATTCCCATTTATCTCACTGTTATTTTCAATGCACTGCATATTTTCCAACATTAACTTTTGATTGTCAAAAGACTTGGGAATTCAATTTTATTCACCTACAGTAATGTCCTTTCCTCCCTTAGACCACGTAAGTCGAGAGAGCTAGTAGCTGTAGCAAAGTATATCTTAAATTCTTACTGGATATCTATTTTAACAGATGGACTGCAGTGAGCATACAGGAAGCTGGTGCCAACTTCCAAACAGCAAAGTGTGTCAGGGATAAGGATATCTTTAACAGGTTAAGGAAAAATAACTTTCTCCTGCACCAAAAATGCCCAGGTCCCCCAAATGAAATAAGCCTAAAAATTTTATCACTTTGATTTTTGACAAGTGATTTATTACATACCTAAATAAAATGACATATAGTTTTCCAGAGCAGAATGCATTTTCATTTTGAAATTATTTTTATTAAATATTTCACTTATAACTCAAGGTGAAATGCGTATCTCTTTCTTGCCCTGGCTGTCACGTCTTTTGAGTAGTGTTATTGCAACATAAGCTGCTGTTGTCTTTTATTTGAAAGTTTCTTTGGAAACTCAGAGATCTCTTCCTCCTCCCCATTTCTCTTCTGTAGTGGAATGGCATAAAAGCTAAAATCAAAAAACTTGAATAGAATTGAAGGAAACACAACTCTTATTGTGATATCTTTCTGCAGTAGAAATGTTGGGACCTGACAATAATTTTGTCAGAGTTCATATGCAGAAGAAAATATGAATGCCTTTAGTCTATTTCAACATGTATGCAACCTGAAGTCACAGATATGTTAGCTGTACACTTGGACATTTTCTGCCGTAAAATATTCACCAGTCCTCCTCAAGGGTTTGTATCAAGTGCTTACATCATGAACTTCCAAAGAGGCTTGCCTTAAAGCTTATCTGCATTTTAAAATAACGAAAAGCTAGCTCTACTCCTTGCAAAAGAAATTGTGGGAATAAAAACTACTACCAACAGGAAGGTCTAAAAGCTTCTGATCGTGGTGTTTGGCTTCACGGTTTGTGTGGGTTTTTTGCAGGCTTTTATTTTTCTCCCTTTCTCCTTCTCTAAAGTTTCCTAGGTGCTTGTCTCAAGAGAATGTCCACAGTTTTGGGTTGGATCAGGAAGGGAGGCTTCCTGTTGCAGCAGTTTCATGTAGGCTGTGATGGACAGCAGTGCTGGATTTTCAGGTTCCCAGTCTGAATCTCTTACAGTTGTCCATATGAAAGGAGTGGAAGACTTAGGACTCCTCCAAAAGTGAGTTAGAGTTTAGGTATGTGCATTTTAATCTGATCCTCACTAAACCTCATGATGTTCTGCCTAATCCCGGTGTCTTCTAAAATGTGTATGTACCAAAATATCTAAAGTTGTATTGGAGATATCCTGGATGTGGAGCTGCCAGTAACAGACTTAGTGGTTTCACATCTTTGTGCCGTTCATCTACATGCAGAGTATGGCTTTGCCTGTGCTCACTTACAGGTTTCATCTTGAAAAATGTGATCTGAAAATGCATCAGAGAGTGCTAAGTTAATGGATACAGCATATGCTTGGGATCAATTCCCTTCTCACCCACCTTTCCTGTGTCCCTAAATATATTCTAACAATTGAGCTGTATGTCAGGTTGAAATGGGGGCCATTCCATCTCTGCTGAAACTGTTGGGTTTTACTGAAAAAATAGATTCAGTAGAATAGAGAGAGGAAGAAAAGAAGAAAAAAAAAACCAAACAGTAGAGAGAACATGATGATGAAGACTAGTGTTTGCATGCATATTTTAAATTATATGTCACTAAATAAGTTATTGAAATAAGAATCTGAAATAGGTTTGCTTATTGCGCTGGATTGTCATAGTTTACTTTCTTGTAATTCTTACCCTTACCCTAACTAGGAAAAGTGCATCTTACAAAAAAAAGTCACATGCTACAAAAAAAGATATGATGCCAAGGGAATTTTGGACTTCTAGCTTAGTGTGTGTAAGTCTTGATACCCAAATGAAAAAAAAACTTCAGTCTTAATATAGGAACAGTAACCACTATGTACCATAATAAAGGTGTCCTTATTTTATTTTTTTTTATAAGTCATAGAATGATTTGATTTGGATGGGATCTTTAAAGATGATCCATTTCCAACCACCACGTTCCTCTAGACCAGATTGCTCAAAGTCCCATTCAGCTTGGCCTTCAACACTTCCAGGATATGGGACATCCACAGCTTCTCTGGGTAACCTTTTTGGAACAGGTTGTATGTGTCTCACCACCCTCAAAGTAAAGAATTTCTTCCTAACATCCAATCTAAACCTTCCCAATGTCAGTTTAAAGCCTTTCCTCTTGTCCTATCACTACAAGTCCTTATAGAAAGTCCCTCTCTGCCTTTCTTCAGACCCTTTTAGGTACTGGAAGGCTTCTAAAAGGTCTCCTCAGAGCCTTGTTTTCTCCAGGCTGAACAACCCCAACGCTCTCAGCCTGTCTTCATAGGAGAAGACATCATCATCTTCATGGTCTTCCTCTGGACATGTTCCAACGGGTCCCTATCCTTCTTATATTGAGACCCCAAGAGTTGGAAATGCAATAAAATGAATGCAAAGCCCTCTAAAAATACAGCTGATACTCCCAGTTTCCCAGAATCCAGCACTGTTGGTCCTTTTGAATCTTCAAAGAGTGTTTCAGTTTAGCGTACACGCTTATTTTCAGTCCTATAACATTAGGATACATGGGACACTAAATTCAAGATCTTAATGGGTACATTTTTTACATATCAATAAAGCACTTACAATCTATTAGATTCTAGCCAAATATATGAAAAAGGAGCCTTTTTTCTAAAAAGCTTAAATCTTAAATATTGTGGTAAATGAAGTGTGAAAGATGAAGATAAAGCATGTAGCTGACAAATTCCTATGCAAATATTAGGTGACTTAAAATTATTTTTTTTCCTGTGAGATATTTGAAAGAAAAATAAAAGTATTAGCTCACAGTAGTTAATGGAAGATGATTTAAGATGAATGTGCTGGGGGGAAAATTAAGCTTATATAATGAGCAAGACATCACAAAGGAAACAATGAAATGCTCTGTTCTGATGTCTTCCGTGTTTGAAGTTGTTTTATTTATATATCATTAGTAAGTGAAGCATTCATAAAAAAGACTTGAACAATTCTGTGAAATATGATAAAGTAACAAAGTTTTATAGATTTCAAATTGTTCTAGTCTGTTGTCTCATTGTTATAAGTGCATAAAAACCCTAGAAAAACAATGATCCAAATCTCTTTCTGATACATTTCTGGTAACTGGTATTAAATAGGACAGGGAAGAAATCCTGAAGAAAACGGATTATTTAAAAAGTATAACTCATACTGAACTTACAAAAGAACTAAACTGACATGAATAAGGATGAATATCTTAAATGCTTATTTTGTATTATTGCAACTACACTTCATAGTTTTCCGATGGAAGATATATTTATTTATTTGTTTGTTTATTTACTTACCTATTTTATTTTGGTATAATTCTCTCCACCTGGGTTCATACTTTTGTGTGTAAGACTATTCATAGAATCACAGAATATGCTGAGTTGAAAGGAACCCACAAGGTTCACTGAAGTCCAATTTCTGACCCTGCCTAGGACCAGTCCCAAGAATCCCACCATGTGCCTGAGAACATTGTCCAAACTCTTCTCAAATTCAGCCAGGTTTGGTGCTGTGATGAATTCCCTGGGGATCCTGGTCCAGTGCCCAAATACACAGTGGGTGAAGAACCTTTTCCCAGTATCCAACCTAAGCCTCACCTGACACAGCTTCATGCTGTTCCCCCAGGTCCTATCGGTAGTCACCACAGAGAAGAGAACAATGCCTGTCCTTCTGCTTGCCCTGATGAGGAAGCTGGAGATCGTGATGAGGTCTCCCCTCAAAACTGCACACAGAACTCAAAGTGAGGCCACACTAGTGCAGAGCAGAGCAGGACAATCACCTTCTTTGCCCATCTGGCGATGCTTTGCCTGATGCCCCTCAGGACAGTGTTGACCCTCTTGGCTGCCAGGGCACTGCTGACTCATATTCAGCTTTCGGTCAACCAAGACCCCCAGGTGTCTTTTCACAGTGCTGCTTTCCAGCCTCTCATTACCCACTCTACACATAAAACCAGGGTTGCCCTATCCCTAGTGGTCAGAATCAATCTTCTGCCTGACTAGAGTACTTCAGCTGCACTGACCAACTAAAACATTATTTGACCTATTAATATTTAAAATATGCCTTCCTTTTACCCTCAGTGTCCAGAAAATATAAACAAGCACCCAAGTTATTTAAACTGAAGATGCCTAGTTTGCTAGTAAAAAATATATGATTAAGATGGCACAGAAAAAAATTTCCAAGGGTACTAGGACTTATTAATGTATTGAAGGCAGATAATTTGTGGATGAGGAGCTTGATGTGTCTTGGCAATGTGCATTTGCAACCCAGAAAGCAAACTACATCCTGGAGTACATCAAAAGAAGTGTGCTCTTCTCTCATGAGACCCCATCTGGAAAACTGTCCAGCTCTGGCACCCCCAACACAAGAAAAATATGGACCTGTTGGAACAAGTCCAGAGAAGGGCCATTAAGTTATCAGAGGTATGGAGCTACTTTCCTATGAGGAAAGGCTGAGAGAGCTTTACAGAAATTGCTATGAAACTTATAATTTTAACCCCTTTACTGCTAGGTTTGTATTGCAGATTTAGTATTGTAGCTTCAGCATTGCAGTGATGTTTTACTTACTCTCCTATTTTTTTATTAAGCAGAACTGAGAAAAGGAAATATTTTGGGAACTTAGGTCTTAGGACAGGGGCTAGGGGTTTGGAGTTTGAGGGTTTTTTTTGTTAATTTGAAATTAATTTGAGGTTTATTCTCTTGTCCTTGGTTATTGCAGCATAGGACTGTTTTGGTACTCAGTTCAGAGCGTTTACTGTGCTAAGGAGAAACTAATGCTGAAAAACATGAGTCCATCTTGCACTTTCTTAACTGAATTAATCTCTGCTCCATCAGACTGTCCAAGTTTCAAATCTGTTCCTTAACGCAGTCTATTAGTCTGATGAGAAATATGCCATGAGGGGTCCTTGATTTGTCTGTCTTTATTGACTTAAAAAAGCCACCAGCCAAGTAACCTTAATCTTTGCCACATTAGGAAGCCATGAACACAGACTTAAATCACTCTGAAGCAGGCTAATAGAGACATTGGCAACTGATCTGTTTGAAGAGTTTAGACAAAAATTTGTGGCTTAATGAAGTCTTGCTTTTAATTTTTTTTCTAAATTGTGAAACAAAAATATGACAAAAACCCCTTTTGTTTCCACTTGTTTTTATCTATGCAATAACTATGCAAGACCAAAGGCAAGTTGATTAACTCTAAATTTGGCTTGTACAGTCAGAAATAGTAAAAAACCATTTTCTACTAAAAATACTTTGTTTCATCTGGTTGTCCTTCTGAAATCTGAACCTGGAGTTCTTTCTCAGACTGACTTATTCCTTCTCTGCATTGATTATTTTCTTTTAATATTTTATTTTTCTGTTCTTTTCATTGTATATGATCAAATTTAAATTTCTGTAAATGCATTTGCAGTACAGAGTTGTGATAGATGTATTGACATCTAAATGGACATAGTTGCATGGTGATTGATAGTCATACTGACTTCCACATTTGAACTTTTTTCTAAGAAGTTTGGATTGTCTCTCTGACAACTGATCAAAACTGCTGCATATGATGGTGACACTGCTGATTTGTACTTGCACAGAGAAAGAATCAAATGCAGTTAAGTTGCTTTTTCTGTTGATACAGTCTTCTCCACTAAGAGTATTCTATACCATGCTTTTGTGTCATGCCTGTACAATTATTTAACTGTTAGTGGTTTCTTCTTGTTCAAAACTGCAGTTCTTTTGGGGTCATGGCCATGATTAATTAATTTTCAGTAAGAAAGCTGGCTACTTAAATTTTACTCAAGTTTCTTAAGCTACGTTTAGTGTGAGGATACTCCTTCATTCTGCAGTAGAAACATGTATGTTCTGGAGGGTATCTGAAGTATCTCTCTTCTAGGCATCCCTTCTACCTGCACAGTTACATTTTGCCATAATTTTAAATGTGAAAGCTAAAATAAACAGTCTAGGCAAGTAATATTTAAAGAATCTCTTGGCCTTTTTTTCATTTAGTAATTTGTGTATACCGAGAAAGCCTACAGATCTCTGAGCCTTGAGGTGTCAGGAAGCTGTCTAACCAGACACACAAACGTAAGTCAGACCATGGTAGTCTTGACTGTACCATGCTCTGCTGCATGTCGCCAGTCATTAGTCCTCTGCTTAACAGGTCTATCGAGCATTACGATCACAGAAAAAATAAATGTTCTTCCTACAAGTCAGTTGGAGGAAATAATTTGATGATGAAGGCAAAGAACACACATATGCTGGATGTGAGGCAGAAAAGATTCATACCTGCAAAATAATTTTTATGAAAATGTTACTGTTACAGGTACCTAACCCTGTTTATTCACTGTTTTCCTCCTAGAAATATTCTAGGTAACACAGTGTTGTGAAACATTTGATGGTGAGCCTATCAGCATGCCTTTTTAATCACAATTAATCAGACGTTCAGTGTATGCATACTATTGTTAGATATGTATTTCATGTGTTTTGGTTTTATATGAGTTGTGGTTTAGTATATATGTAGTATTTATTTATGGTAGACAGTGATGTACTTTTCACTTTCAAATGCTTTCTATTATTTGTACATATCTGACTTTGCCCTTACTAAAAACTTCAGTACTAACACAGAGCTTCTCAGTGTGTGCATGCTAAATTTGTTGGTATTTGAAATGCCTGGCATGAAAATTTATTGAATATATTTATTTGGTTTGACTTTTCAGGACTTGCTAGTAAAACAGAATATCTTTTACCTGAAAGTGGCTTCACGCTAGGAAGGTTTTGAAGGCATTCCCTATGCACAGGGTACTTGTGATATAATCCTTTTAAATCCTGTCTATTTCATTTGAACTGTAAAGTCAAGTACTAGTTAGGTCTTCTGCATTAGCGTGTCTGGTGTTCTGTCTGTGTTAGCATGTGATAAAGCTACTACTTTGCATATATTTCAGCTTCATATGGGCAGCAGCTCATTCAAGACAAAACCAATTTGCATTTGTGGCTTATTCTTTAAGAGCTACCTCTTCACATTCTCTTCATGTCAATAATCATTACAGTGATACTTCTGAGACCCAGAAAGATTGCTTGTCTCTGCAAGGACTACTGGTGCAAGTGCTACTGGTGCTGTACAACTCTAGTCTTGGTTACTTTTTTGTTGTGTACTTGGACAGTTCTTTTACACATATTCAAAAGCAGTTTCAAGCAACATTTTTGATCAGCTGGGTACTGCTTCTTAAAAATACAGTACTCACTGGCAGTTATTTGTTAGAATCAGAATCAGCTTTTATATGATTCTGTAATTTTATAAGTATTTTATTAACAAGGCACAGGTATATCCTGGTTGGATGACGTGGCAGTGGTAACTGAGTGGTTAGAACGAAGTGTAGGGTAAAGTCCCAGCCCCCAGCATTAATTATCTCTCTATGGAAAACATAGGTCTAAATATGTTGTGAGGAGGATAAAAGTCTGCATTTAACTTTCCAGATGAGAGCTGCACATTTCAGTAACTAACTCATTTGTGGTTTTCATAGCATATTAGGACTCTAGATGTTATAGCATGTATAACTTGTATCTGAACATGAAAACACCAAATTGCAACTGAATGGTAGCACTTCTTGTCTAGTAGTACTCTTCTAGTGGTACTACTATAATGTCCATTTCAGAGGTTTCCAGAGGGAAATGCATGAGGGAGAAAAGATAATTTAATATTTCAGCCTTGAAGGAAAGTCCATCTGTAGTATAACAGAGAAGATTATTTATTCACAGACAGTTCTTTACCATTTTCTAAAGCCTATACTTGTAATGTTTCCAGCATCTGTACCTCAGTCAGTTATACACAAACTAAGCTAAGGCATTGTAGAAATGTTTTTCATGTTTGTCTTTTTTTGGAACCAATCCAAATTGGTTCAGTTTTCTGAACTGTACTAATTAGTCCAAATTATACTATTTTTCCAACCCCATCTGGATTTACCTCCTTTGTGTTTCTGATGAGCCAAGTCACTTTTTTGTATGCCAAGTGTCATGATAAATACCTACTTTTGTATGAGTTACATGAAAAAGATGTGATATCATTTTCTCACTTCTTTTGCATATCAACTTGCATGGTATGGTGTACCTAATTAAGAAAATTAGGTTTTGTGTTGTATTACTTAAGACAACTAAATATTTGGCCACAGAAAGTAAAAAATCTTAGAGAATAAAAAGAGGATGATCATACTTTATTTAAATACACAGGAATGCACCAAGTTATACAAAAAGATGCCCAGATTTATATTTCTGTTCTAAGACTTACATGTAACCTTAAAATCTTTTGAATATATCAAAACAAAGACTTAATTACACTTTTTTGTTACTTTTAAGGTTGGGGTTTTAATAATTTTAATCTTGAATTTTCCAAGTTCAGTGCTTTATTGAAGCTTAAGTATCCCCTCTTGAATGAGGAACTTTATTTGTTTTTATGTCTTATAAGTATGTAAATTGTTCCTAAAATACACAGTAGTAGGTGATTTAGAATTTCAGTGCCTGTTAGGGTATCAGAAGGCAATGCTGTCTGTGTCTTTCTCTGGATTCAATTTATAGAATACAAATGGCAAAACTTGCTCATATTGAGGAGAAGGCTGAGGTACTCAACAAATTTTTTGCCTGTCTTCAATACCAACCCCTCTTCCCACATCTCTCGAGTAGATGGACAGAAGAATGGGGACTGGGGGAGAAAAGTGTTTCCCATTGTAAATAAAGGTCCGGTTCATGACCACCTGAGGAACCTGAACGTACAAGTCTGCGGGACCTGATGAGATGCATCCCAGAGCCCTGAGAAAATTGGCTGATGTAGGTGCCAAGACACTTTCCATGGTATTTGAAAAGTCATGGCAGTCAGTTAAAGTCTCAGGTGACTGGAAAAGGGAAACATTGGACTTGTCTTTAAAAAGGGTAGAAAAGAGGACTCTGGGAAATACCAACTTGTCAGCCTCACCTCTGTGCTTGGGAAGATCAAGGAACAGATCCTTCTAGAAGCTATGCCAAGGCACATGGACAAGAGGGAGGTGACTTGGGACAGCCAACACGGCTTCACCAAGGGCAAGTCCTGCTTGACCAATCTACTGGTATTCTGTGATGGAGTGACTACACCGGTGGACAAGGGAAGGGCTATAGATGTTATTTATCTGGATTTCTGTGAAGCCTTTGTTTGTCACCCCAACTTGCTTCTCTCTTAGCCAGAGAGAGAAGGATTTAATTGGTGGACTGTTAGGTGGATAAGGAGTTGGTTGGAAGGTCACATACAGAGGGCAGCGGTCAATGACTCATAGTCCTGATATACATCAGTGACAAGTGGTCACTCAGGGGTCCGTACTGGGACCAGTATTTAATGTCTTTATTAATGACATAGACAAAGGAATCGAGTGCACCCTCAGTGAATTTGTAGATGACACCAAGCTGAGTGGTGCGGCTGACACAGAAGGATGGGATGCCACCCAGAGGCACTTTGATAAGCTCGAGAAGTGGGTCTATGGGAATCTCATGAGGTTTATCCTAGACCAAGTGCAAGGTGCTGCACAAGGGTAGCCCCCAGTGTCAGTCCAGGCCGGGGGATGAACATACCAAGAGCAACCCTGCTGAGAAGGACTTGGGGGTGCTTGTGGATGAGAGACTGGACATGAGCCAGCAATGTGTGCTCACAGCTCAGAAAGCCAATTTTATCCTGGGCTGCATGAAAAGCACCGTGGCCTGCAGGTCAAGGGAGATGATACTCCCCTTCTACTCCCTATCTGGAGAATTGTATGCAGCTTTGAGTTCATCAACACAAGAAGGACATGGACATGTTGGAGCAAGTCTAGAGTGGAACAACTTGGGGTTGTTTAGTCTGGAGAAGAGAAGGCCTCAGGGTGAACTAATTGTGGCTTTCCAGTACCTGAAAAGAACCTACAAGAAAGCCAGAGAAGACTTTTTACAAGTGCATGTAGTGACAGGGCAAGGCGGAATGTATTCAAACTGAAAGAGAGTAGATTTAGATTAGATACTAGGAAAAAATCTTTACTGTGAGGATAGTGAGGCACTGGAACTGGTTGTCCAGAGAAGCTGTGGATGCCCCATCCCTGAAAGCGTTGAAGTCCAGGTTGGATGGACCTTGGAGTAACCAGGTCTAGTGGAATGTGTCACTGCCCATGGCAGAGTGTTTGGAACTAGATGATCCTTAAGGTCCCTTCCAACCCAGGCCATCCTATTAATCTATGGATGTCTTATATCACTAAATCATTGTCTTCTAAGTTAAAAAAAAAAAAAGAAAAAAAAGATCATTGCTGGATAACGTGCCAGGAGCCTAAGGATGTGAGAATTGCCTAATGAAGATTGCTTTTTTAAATCATGTGGAACAGTTTCTTTCAGAACTAACATGTCATCATTATTGAAAAATAAAGTTTTGCCAGAACTTCGCAGATGAACAGTATTCAATATGTGGTAGTTTTATGCCTTATTTTGAAGGAATAAATCAAATTTTCTCTAGCTTTTAGACTAATTTCTTTTTTCCTCTGAGTGAAAGAGCATCCCTCTACTGGATGTTTCAACAGTAGTAAGCTAAAATATTCTCAAGACAACCATGTTAATATAAAATTCCTATATAACCAGGGATAAAAGTACTAGTGCATACGTTTTTGAGTCTTATTGTCCAATGCTTCCAGAAGAAAAATTGGAAAAGTTTGGGACTACCAAAACAGTCATAAATTGGGTACAAGGAGTTTTTTACTCAACCTCAGTTAAAAATTGTCTCCAAAGCATAACATTAGATATGAATGTTATTAGATATCAATTTGATAAAAAAATAAACTTGAATAAATAGAACTCTTACTTTGATTTTTGAGCAAATAATTGAGATTTTTGTACTTAAAAATATATGGATGGGCTAATCAAATGGCTTCTGAGTTAAAGGATTTATTTCAGTTTCTTTTTTCCTAATTTTAAAATAATCTGTAATTGGGATCTAATTAATGTTTATTAAAAATTGTATTAAAGGCTCAAAATGCTTTAAAAATTAACTGCATGGCAACAAAATTTTATTGCTGAAAGATTTAAAAAGAGACTTTTGCCTTTTCAAAAATAATCTTGGCATTTCTTAAGGAAATTACATTAATTTCCTTTGAATATTTTAAAATATACAAGATTCCCACTTAGAAAATACCATTTGAGCTGTAGTTAAATGGGGTTAATGTGCGTAAATACCATGCCTTGGTACTCATGTAGGTAAGATTCAATGAAAAATGTGTGTTCTGATCTATTTAATAAAGTTGTCAAATGCTTTTATGTAAATGCTTTTTAATAATTTTTATTTTTTAAAATTTATTTGGTGATAATTCTTTTCCCTTGTAGATACTAAAATGAGTTTATGAAAAAGATAATTTGTTGTTGAACTATGTTTTCCATATTATTTTATCCTTCTTGTGTAAGCACTATCCCTCATAGTACGCCCTTT
This sequence comes from Pseudotriccus pelzelni, assembly GCA_035584735.1. Lineage (NCBI taxonomy): Eukaryota > Metazoa > Chordata > Aves > Passeriformes > Tyrannidae > Pseudotriccus > Pseudotriccus pelzelni. The sequence continues at coordinate 37,476,701 of JAWMRA010000130.1, read as the reverse complement.
TTTCATACTAGGGAATGGAAGACTAGGATGTTGAGATTTCTAGTAAAACATTTGAAGCGACACAGCTCCTTATTCTATGGTTATATACTGCCTTGCAGCAGTTAGAGAAGTATTTTCCAAGCTTTGTCTTTTGGGACATGGTTTTTTCACCAGTCATAAGTTATGGTCCCTGGTAGATCTCCCTGAGCTGTCCTGGCCACCTTGGAAACCAAGTCAACAGCTGGGCCTGTTTTACACTACATTTTTTAAAGCTGCTTGGATGTTTTTACATGTGTAGCTTTTAGATCTGTTCTGGAGTAAATGGCTGAGCTCTTCTATTGGATCTCCCCCATAACCTCATAATTCTAGTATAATTCTAGTATAATTGCCAGTTATGGGCACTTTCTTCGTTCAAAACCCAATGTGTTTCAGATTCCCTCATCAAGACATGCTGACCAGACTTATTTCATAATGGGTTTTGATAGGAGGTCGAAGGTGCTAAAGCTACTAAACCTTAACCGCTTTCATCAAGGCACTGTCTATTGTTTCTCAACATAAAATTAGTTTCTGAAAAAATATTTATTTTAAATTTGGGGAATATTTTGTTAAATAATTCCATTTACTGTTACAACAATAACATCTTCTTTTTTATGTGTGAAAAATAATCTAAGACTATCAAGTCTATAACTTAAATAATTAATTTTTAATGTGTACAATAAGGAACCTCCCCCATGAGACTTCTTCCTTACACTAACTTCAAACAAACGTAAGGGCAGTTTTTCCAATGGGTGCCTGTTTTTCCATTTTCCCTGCTCTTCACATTCAAAGGTAATACAGAATATGCATGAATCTTGTCTGTTTATCAAGAATTATTTAGATTATTTATAATCTAGAAGTTTTGAATACATTCTTTAAGAAAGTAAATTGATGTGAAAGCTTTTGCTGCCTGCTTTCCATTCCATGATATTGTTATATGCAAAGAAAATACTGAGGCTGTTTGCCTTAACGAGTTTTTGTGTCCCATGAAATAGCTCATGGGACCTTGGCTGCTGTATAAGAACTCTCCAACTTTTGTATGCTTGGGTTTCGTGTTGTAAGTATAATTCATCTTGGTAAGTAAGAATGATATTGTACAGGCTTCACTTAATGGCCTGAGGGAGGTGTGTTTAGTCTCCCTGTGGGATATAAGCCATGTTTTCAAGGCCGTTTGTGTGGCAGGGTTTTCTCTGTTAAATGTTAATGATTTTATCATTTTAAAAGCTGTTTGCCAATCTTGTGTGTGGCTCTGCAGAACAGGGAAGGACTTGGTGACTGTACTAAAAGAGTTTACAGAACAGTACTAAAAGAGTTTACAGAACAGTACAAAGAGTCAGGTGGCCCCCTGGGGACTAATATTTCCTTGTGAGCACTGAGATGCCCATTCGCAATACGGATCCTACGTCTCCCTCATCCTGTAAGAGTATTCATTGGTTACTAAGAAAAACACTGTTATCAATATTCTCCAAAATAGTCTTATGTGCTATGCCACTGCAGCCTGGTATAAAGACCTGACCTATTGAATGAAGAAGGAACTTTATGTATATTGTCAACAAATGGCATAATTGAAGTAGTTCTAAACCTATTTTTGTCCCAGTGGAAGCTCTGTGGGTTTTTTCAGTAGAAAAGTCTGACAGGAAATGACGAATTCACTTTCTTTCTGTGATATTTTTTTTTTTTTTTTATATTTAGGCCACAGATCTGAAAATCTGAAATGAAAGCACTACAGATGTCTAAATCAGTAAACCTTTTAAGTGGAGAGGTTAGTGTACTGCCACTGTTTAAACAGAATTAACTCTTTGCACTAGTTAATTATTTTGTTTAGTCTGGTTATGTTCGTTTAGAACTGTACCTTCACTTAGACTGAAAATATCAGCTGGATTATTGTATGTGATGCTGGCATGCTCAGGGTTGTGGTTTTGGTTTCTTTTTTTTTTTTTTCTATCAATAAAACATGCTTCTGGAAGTGTGTATTTTTAAAGAGAGTTATATAAATACGGGTTAAAAAGGACCACTTTTTTTCCCAGTGGTGTATACTCTTCACAGCATGTTTAATTCATCCCCTGAAGAACATGACAGTTCACTTTTAAGGTTTATTTTAGCTTTTGCAGTGGAAAACAGGGGTTTGAAATTTTGATAAGTATCTTTGCACAATACATGCATATTCTTTTCAGCCTTATGACAGTTGGTGTGCATTAAGAGATCATCTTCCTGTTCCCCACAGGAGATCACCTCCACACAACATATGCAGCATTTATCTGCCAAAATTCAGAAGTCTCTTGAATCAAGCTTTTCAAAAAATTCTTCCATCTGGAGCTCTTAGTGTTTTCCAGAGATTCTAGAAATCTACCAAAAGAAAAATCAGAATGTTTCAGAAGCTTAGTTAAGCTTAAATATTTTTTATAGGATAAGCAATGTGAAATAAGCAGCACATATTTTTAAAGAACTGTGTGTATTTCTGTGTTTTAATATACCAATGCTCTTTACATGCATGTAAAATTCATATATTCCATATATAAACAAAGAGAAATAAACTTTAGTGCTTTTTAAATTATTATTATTATAATTATTTTTCTTCCCAGTTGTAAAGAGGTCAATATATAGGACTAGTGTCACAAAAAGGATATACACTCTCTGGGAGATTGCTTGTGATGTTCTTAGTACATCATTAATTTGATAGTAATACAGATTGCAAGTTCATAGTATTGGCAAGTGAAAAATTTATGCTCCTTTTAGATGTGAGAACTTAAAAAAAAAAAGTGAAAACTGAGTGACAAAAATAAGTGGAAATTGAAAAGCCTTTATTCTTCTCACACTATTCTCTTTGGTTTATGTACACGGGATCTAACTCCCTAGTTGCCTAGACAGGGCAAGGAAAGATAGAGGTGATATTGTGAATACTAAACACTCTCCTCAGCTCAGCTTTTTGGCTGGGAAAATGTTAACCTTTTTATGCTAGCTCTGCAAAAGTATGTTTTCAGTTATGGTGTTCAGCACAATGAAAATGAGTATTGAATACAGAAGGGGAAAGGGTTACTGAATCTGCTCCCTAGATTTTGACTATTTATTTGGAGAATGAGAATTGCAGACTATGATAGTGGTCAACATTCAGAGACCAAATGGATGCAACTGGTTTTAATTGAAAATGAGGTAATTTTAGAGTTATATCATATCAGATGACTTCATTTAGCCAAAGGCTCATATTATAGACTACTTGTTTCCTAACAGATTTTGACAATCTGATTTTATGAAACGGTTGTCTTGGTAACCCATTCACTTTGCTTGCATCTATGAAAAAGCAAACGAGAAAACAGTAATCTGGCTAGAATTGTTTCTTAAATCTTCCACCATTCACTTGTTTTTATTTTCATGTCAGATAACATACAAACTGGAACCTGAAGTAATATAAATATGCAATATGTAACCCTGAATAATGTTGCCTACATAGCTCACAGGCAGACAGATATACTATCCTCACTTACTCTGTATATAATTCACAGGGGGGTTAATTATAAGCTCTTCAAGGCAGTGACCTCATTTTTGGAGACATCTGTAGAGTGCCAAGCATAATAATGGTACTATCTGAATAATAACACAAAAACTCTCCAAAAAATAATTTGTGAATGAGAAATCAAATTCCTATTTGTTCATTAAAAATATATATTATGCTTCCCTTTATTTGCATATTTACTTAATGGTTATTTTTAGTTAAAATGCATTTTCATGACATTATTAGTATATATTGTGTTTTCAACATATGTACTATGATTGAATATCTGTAGTATAACTGAGCATTTGTTTTTCCTAAGGTACAATATTTTGGGGGGTTTAAATACTGTAGAAGAGTCGATTACAAAAAAATAAATAGAAAATTATGAGTTACCAGAAATCGTATGAAATTAGGGCATTTAATACCAGTGTTAGTAGCCTTCTTGGATTCAGCCTGGATGCAATAGCTCTAATAGCATATATCCACACAGGAATTTTAGGATTTGGGAAAGCAAATTTTAAAGGAACTGAGAGGTTTAGTTAGTAAAGTGAAAAATCGGTAAGAAAATTCTGCCAAAATGGAACACAGCTGAGTAGTCTTAAAAAGCACACTGGTTAAGGCATGACTGATCACATCTTCAAGTGAACAGAATGAAAGAAAGAAAAAAAGCCATGTGCCTTCATGATGCAGTTAAAGAAGTAAGGATGAGAAAAAAAACCAGCTACCAAAAGAAAAGGAAAGCAACAAAGTAGTATGTCAGCATTAGTTAAACTGGAAATGAAGAAAATAAGGAGAGTACAAAAGGAAAATTAATTCATTTTCATAAAAAAGGTTAGAGGATCTATGAAAAGCTTTTGGAGCAGTATGAAGAGATAGAGAGAAAATAAAACCATATTGAGAAGGGTAGGTAAAATGAATCATTCTTTTTTTAAGAAGAAAAACTTAGTTCCAAATCCTAAATTTAATAATTTGATTTTTTAATTATATTTTTCTTTCAGGAATTTTAAACAAAAATGGGCCTTGATTTTCCCCTTTGCCTCTTTTCTCCCCTAAATCCTGCAGGAATTATAGTTCATAGAAGTTTTTTTTAAAAAAAGGAAGAAAAAAAATACTTTCATTTGTGAGGCAGAAGATTTGCTTTCTTGCTTTTAATGTGGAAGAGAATGGATTTCAATTTTTACAGCTTGTTTCGTAAGATGTTGTTTGGGCAAGTGGCTCAAAAGTTTGATGCCATGCAAGAGCTCAGGATTAGCTTTTCATAAGTTATGTCTGATACCTTACTTTAGCATTATAAGCTAGAATTTTTTTTCTTTGTTATGAATGTGAGAAATTGCCATGTTTTTCTCCTTATATGCAAATATTCACTTTCCAGTTTCAAATCACTAGAAACCAGTAGAATCAGAACAGAGGAAGGTGGTGTAGAAATATAATCTGCACAAAGTTAGCCTTCTTGTTGGTTTTGATTTTATAATTAATTTATAATATGCTTTTTCTCAATCTGAATATGACATGAATGCTTCCGAAAGACCAAACATATGTTTTTTAATAGTTGTAGTCGTCTTGTGTGGTTTAACACCCTGCATTGGCTTGTGGACTCCTTTCAGTACCTACATTCAGTTCCATAGCACTGGGAGTGAAGGAGCTATCCAATATTTTACTGAGTTTCAGAGTGTCCCAAGCCTTACTCAAGTTGCTCTCACTTCTCTTGATCCCTGCTGCTGGTTCAAGATTTTGTCTGGCCTGTGCAGCTCCAGTGAGGTCCCACTTTGTTACCTGCTTTATACTGTGGAGGATGTGCTGGGGATATAGTTAAGGATACCTAAGGCCTTAAAAACTATAAACTCTCCATGCGCTTTTTGTGAGGAATTCCTTGACATTATCCATTGTCTAAGATAATATTTTACTTGAACTAATGGGTGAATACTGCAAGTATAAGAAATCATTTATAGCACTTAAATCAGACGTTATGGCTACAAGTTATTATAAAACGCTCAGGTAAAGAATCATAACAAAAAATGCTATTAGATATTCATGGAGCTGTATCATGGTAAAGCTCTTCCTCTTTTTTCTTCATCTGACTATGTTTCCTTCTTGACCAAATGATAGCAATAATTTCAGCATTTTTTCATGCCTTTTCATTTGTTGTTTTGATTTTATTGCCAGTTCACTCTTTCAGGTCTTCTTAGGTTTAATCTTTTTTCTTGAAATTCCTTCATGTGTTTCATTCAGTGGGTGACAACTGTCATTTGGCATGACAACAAGTTTGACTGGCTTTCCCCAAATTCTTCCTTTGAAGACAACCACCCGAATTTAGTGAAAACTTACTGTGCCAGTAATATTGTCATAGCAGGAAATTTTCAAAGTCCCTCATACTTATTTCTCAGTGGTGTTCATCCTCCCTGTTTTGGTAAGCCCCCATCCTGCACCAGCAGTCTTTATATCACTGAGGGCACACAAGTCATGTGTGAATGCTGTGCATAGCTGGCTGGGTGCCCAAAATCACTGGTCCGTGGGCTTGCTGGATAGGAGAAAATCCTGGTGCCTGAGCACATGGCTGTGCATTGCATTATGTGGTAGGTAAGACTTTGGCTTTAGGCACAGATGGATAACACGAACACATACATTTTTTATTTTAATATTAATAAAATAATAATTGCAAAATGTGGGCCATATAATACAAGATGACATGCAGGGGATTAAACATATTAATATTCATTTGGAAAGATCATTAGTACTCAGTGAGACATCCTGCTGATGGTCTTTACACCACTTCCTCATGTATATATTATCCCTTTCTTCCCCTTAATGGACCAAATTTTCCAGAGGCTCAGAACCTTGTCTTCCTGCTCAACTAGTGATGCAAAATGGTATATATTTTAGGTTTTAGAAGATTTTTTGGCATTAGCCTTTGTAAGCATCACTTCACAAGGCTAATTATTGCCTCTCAGATATGTAAAGAAATTAAATTCTAGATTGCTTACTGATTAAAAGTGTCAAAGAAGAAGTTTAACTAGTATAAATAGAAATGTCACAAAATCCCTGTTGTTTCTTTCTGGATTACTCAATAGTCAGGGAAATGTGGTCTAAACAAATATTTATAATTAATACCCAGCAATAGCTACCTCTTTACCTTCCTTTCTTGCTTATCTTGTAACTGTACAAAGATTATTACATAATTTATAAATATTTGTCCTTTTCCGCTCCCTTTTGTAAATTAATTTGGTAGTTTATAGAAAACAATTTATATTTGAGAGCAATTAATCACTGAATGGGGAATTAAAAATGCCTGTATATTCCTGGAACTCCACTAACATTTTGCATGTTACACACTGCAGACCTTAAAGGTGAGCTGAATTTCCATCTGGTTCCAATGACTTGTCATGAAGTAATTTGATAGAAACAAATCCAAGTCTAAGTTAGCTGTGTATAGATAATGCAGGAAACCTGATGTGTATTTGGCATGTGTGTACCTAATAGCTTAAATTTTTGTTGTGCTGCTGCAGACTGCTAATGGTTTCAGGTAGTCTTCTAGAAAAAAAAAAGTTAATTTGTATTTATATAAGCTTTATGTAAAGGCAGAAGGAATTTTCAGTTTATTTCAACCACATGATGCATCACTGTTGGCTCTCTTAAGTATGTGGTGGTCATCTGTCAAGAACATGAAGTTGCAGCACAGTGTGATTTCTTCTGGATGCATCAAACTCTCCCTTAGCTGGCATACGCTTCTCATGCAGAGACATCATCAGGAAAGCTTTAAGGACGCAATAGTTGCCTTTCTGGAATATCTGAAAATAAATGCAGAATTTGCTTTCTGGTAACTTCATTGAAATTTCTCTCTGGAAAGGCCTGGTTTTACTGGATTAGGTGCATTCTCCACCATACATCTGGGAAATTTATGTACCAGCCTCATAGGGTTGAAATTTAGAAAAGGATTCCCTGTATAACCCAAAATGTTTGGGATAGCAACCCAAAGTAAGTCTGATGTTACTCTGAGATAGAAACCAAGTGCCGGCCTCAGAGGTACATACCAAACACAACTGAATAGGTTTGGCAGATACAGTTCCCCATATCACCTTATTGATTGAAGTGAACCTCAGTGCGAGTTCCAGAAATGAAATCTTCTTGTCTGAAAATCTGCCTTGCTGTTCAGTGAGCAAATTCATTCACAGTGAGTTGGGGAACTACTTTTGGCAGAGGTTCACATCATGGAAGAGTTTTTCAAGGGCTTTGTTTTTGGTGTGTGCAGGTAAACCTGCATACAAATCAATGTTGGTCGATGATTTAAGGTCAGGATTTATAAACTGGTTTATTGCCAAATCCCTATTGGTATTCTTAGATGACGTTCACAATCTTCTCATAATCTGAAATGGGATGTTCGCCCTATCTAAATTTAAAAGATAATTAATCTTCTTTCTAAAAACTATGAGAAAGCTCCTCTAATTGCAGTGAGAGGGTTCCTCAAATTTTATTACAAATTCAATATAACCTGGATTTCACAAATTATGATATGCAATGAAAGTAAAATCCTTTTTTAGGACTGAAATGATGTCCTTGTGACTGAAAGTTTATACGGTATTATTCATGATGCAAGTTTGGAACTGTACTTAAATCTTTAAGTTCTATGTTTTAGCAATGCCTGTTTCTCTCTATGGTTTTGGATGTGATATTTTTTACATTTTTCAAGAAGCACTTTATTTTGAAGGAATGCAAGGCTCAGTTATGCAAGCATCTACAGGTGGGTAGATAGTCTTTTGCACATGGGGCAGAGCAAAACCCATCATGTGAGACACCTGGTTGGTGTGTGGTCACATTTCCTTACTGAATTTGCTACTGTTTGAGGGGAGTGAGGGTATGGTAACTAATCATAAGAAAAGGTGAAATGAAGAAACTGGTATCTACCAACTCTCTTAGCTGGCATACTTTTTTCCTCGGGTTCATCCAGTAAAAATATTCCCCAAAAGAAATAGATAAGTATCAGTTTCTCTGTTACTTCTATTTGGAGAGGTTTTGGGGTGACTGTAGGAATGCAGCAGCGAGAGAAAGGGGAGATCTGAGATGCAGATGTCACTGTCAGAAGATCATGAATAAGCAGGAGTCATTAAGACAGAAGGGTTTTTAATTCCTGTGATTGACAGCCTTGGAAGTGATGCCTACTGATTGTTGTAGCAGAAGGTGGACAATCCTACCCTCTGAGTAGCCAGAAACACTGGAAATAAAAATGTCTTTTTTAACTATGATCTCAGGAAGCCTAGGCCAGTTCTTTCCAGAAGGCTCTCAGTATATTCTGGCAAAACATTGCAGATTTCTATGCTCTTCTAAGCTCCTGCAGCTGTGAAAATCTGCAAATCAGGAGCAGGAGGGCAGAGCAACAATCATTGTACTTGATCAGAATCCTGATAAAACTGGGAATTGAATTTTCCCCCGGAATTATGTTGTTGCTGTCTTGTATCATGTTAAAATGTGTGCACAGAGGAAAAACTGGTAAGTAGGAAATTGTTACTGCAGTATATGACTAAAATACAATCCAGTATTTACTTTAGTAGAATTCTCTGGTCTGTAAGGCAAAAAAATCCTTAGGGCATTTTTTCCACCATTTAAAAATTTTCATTATATCCATTTGTAATTCACATCAGAGTACACTGTGTGGTTGAAATTACTTGCATTTTTAAAAAAATCCATTCATTTTACTCAAAAGTGATATACAGATATGGTACTGATACTGTAATTATAAAATATGTAAGTTTTTAGGTGCTTTCACGAGTGAGATGCTGTAAATAACCCATAGTTGATTTATTTAGCAACCAACCAGACTAGAGCTTTTCCTCCACTTGCTTTTCTCACTCATATTGCCCCATTCATCTCTGTCTCCCCAACAGAGAGCCCCAACAAAGATGTGTTCAGTAGATCCCAATTTCCCTGCACAGAAATTGTTGCTGTTCCAGGATGGCTGGGGAGAAGGTTTTATTGGTTCCTGTGCTGCTTGTACTTACTCATCTTGGGCATTTTTAGCCAAGGGCCCTGGGTGGCCATAACATTCATCATCCATCCAGCTGCCTGCATCTCCTCTCACTTCCAGGACCTTTCCTTCAGCCAGGATCTTTACCACTTTCTCTCCAGGTCCCTTATTTTTACCATCCTTTTCTTTCCACAATGCCAAGGCCCCAGACCTCCCAATTTAAGCATGGTGTGTGATCAGCATACTAATTTGTGTTTCTGTCTTATTTTTCTGAAAATCAGAATATGCCACTTGCATACAGATTTTAGAAAGATCTACAATCAGACTGTACTTGCAGCTGGGAAATAACAAACTTCTACTTGAAAGTTCAAAATGGGAGTTTTTGACGTTCAACTCTCCTATACACATACACCCAATTATCTTGCAGCTGTTAAAGTTCTCAGTTTAAGCTGGAAGATTTTTTTTCATCTATAACAGGTGCTGATACTCCTAAAATATCTCCAGATTGACCCAGTCCCATGCTGCTTGCTGCATCTCTGCCCTTCCCTAAAGCTGGGAGGTATGTGGGGACAGTAGAGGGGGTGACTTTCCAAAGTTCCTTTGAGCTTCACCCTAAAGATGTAGTAATGTTTTAAAGGTAGGTGATGACATCAGACTTTCAGTAACTGCATAAGAAAGATTAAGAAAATTTTTTCCCTCATTTTTGAACTACCCAGAAAATAATTCCCAACAATAATCTCACTGATAACATTGTGTAACTGTCTTATCTTGAAGCTCTGAAGCACTTTAGTGAAGAAATGCAGACATTCACGCATCTCTGGCCTGGGAAGTACAGCTAAGATAGTTCACAGTATTACCAAACTAGAATTTCAAATTTTTTTTCACCATGTTAAGCCAGAGTTGACAAAGCAAGGAAAGTTTTACATAAATTGCAAGAATAGTCAAAATGCCTGAAACATTTTTTTCTAGTTTCTTATAAGTACAAAAATGTGCTTGTAATTTAAATGGTGGGGGTAATTATATAATAAATAGAAAATTTAATAGAACACTGGTTGTACTTTAATGGTTTTCACTGACTTAGAGTAAGCAGTCTTCATTTATCTCAGATGTAGTCTTTATATGGTACAGATATCCTTTGTGACTTCTATAACTGCACATGCCTTTTTTTTGACAATGTGCATTTATAAAGTGCCTTTGTAAATAGTTTGGTGCTTTAGAAAGATCACTGATGTCCAAAGAAATATACAGAAGAGTCCACTGACATCAACATCAAGTGAGTATACAAATTCTTCGCCAGCATTTCTGGCAGTCAGTATTTCACTGGAAATCTTCTATTTATTCATAAACTTTTTTTTTTTTTTAAGCCACTGTACTATCACACATTCTGAATTCTAAATTTCAAGTAAAGATAGTCTTATAGAAAAAGCTCATTCAAGGAGTTTGTGTTAAAGAGAATTTGTATTCTGGCCATATCCACAGTGACAGCTGAAGTGAACCCAGTCAAACGATTTCAGGCATAGAGCTGTGCTAGTTGTAGCTTGCCTATGGATTTAGTCACTAAGAAATTGTAGATAAGTGGTAGGAACTACTGCTTCTGAATTTTTATATATCAGGCATTGGAGGATTATATATTTGAATAAATAAGCATAAAAATGAGTCAAAGTTTATTTATTTTAGCAATGATCCAGAATTTGTCCAAGTTATGCCTAGGCTGGTGTTTGATGACTGAAAGGCTGATGTTTAACTTATATTGTCTTCTATCTTTATTGATGGTCCTGTTCAGGGCTAGCAGTTTGACTTGATGATCCTTTTGAGTCCCTTCCAACTCAGCATTTTCTGTGATTCTGTGATATGAGTAAAAATCTTAAATATTTTTACATGGAATTTCTATTTAATAAATTAGTTGCTAAATCAGTGTAGTACAGAAATATGTTTCTGATGTTTCTTTCTCTTCATTAATGCTAGATATAAACCACATTCTATATTTTCAGTTTACGTCATAGTTTGCCATTTAGCAATTGAAGTTAAATGAATATGACCAGGAGTAATTTCTATAAGCATCATGACTGTTCACATCTGTTTACGTGGGACTATAAAGCAACTACTATTACTAGACAAATTTGTGAATGCAAAATAAAACGCAAAATAATCCCCAAGTTTGCTGATTCCAATTTTGTTCTTTCTCATTGATACTGTTTCACAGAATCACAGGATCACAGAATCATCAAAGTTCAAAGAGACTTTCATCTAATGCAAGCATCAACTTAGCACCACTATAATCACCCCTAAACATATCCCCAAATGCCATTTGTGTAGGTCCATAATGAAGACAAGAATTTATAAAATCTTTGGAAGCTTTATTTTGGTGTGAGACGTTTTGTTTTGTTTTGAATACCTGCAGATTTCCTTGCGTGATATGCCACGTGTCAGAAAGGCACAACTGGGTAACAAGCACACTCAGGGAAACTTGTAGTGTTGGTATCATCTGGGATTATTGCCTGATATTCTCTGAAGCTATATTTCCATTAAAAAGCCCTTGTTCCAGAAATATAATTATGGCAAATATATGAAGAGTTGATGCCGCGAATGAAATTGAAACAACAAGCATCAAGTAGCAAAATATTCTGGTTTTATTTGACTCTATCCATTCTTTCTCAATATTTAGAGAGACTTTCATCCCATTGTTACCCTGAGGTTCCTTTAAAACCTGAAAAATTTCTAGAAGACAATGACCTTGTGTCGTAAGTGTGCAATATGAAGTTCTTTCTCATAGTTACGATTTTCAACTAATTGAAGGACCATTTTGTCATTCAGAAGGTATTTAATGGGTACAAAAAGATTCAAGTAAAATTGGCTGTTGTGACTCCTATGCGTATGATGTAAGTTTACATAGAAATGAATGGGGCAGTAAGTGAAGGAATTTGACACTAACTAGATGGTTTTTGGAGAAAAAAAATGTTTCCAAATCCTCAGTCTAAAATAGTCCAAAATATTACAGTGTTGCTACAGCTGAGGAAATTTTTAGAGGTTTTTCTGAATGTTCAAGAGCTGGTTTCTTAAGTTCTGCTGTGCATTTGCTGTAGAGGAGGTAGTATAGTGGTTTATCATATTTTACAGAGTGAAACCTGAAGTCTTCAGCCTCAAGAAATGTACATATGATAACTTTCTTCTGCCAAGTATTCCTTCCTGCTAAAGAAGTTCTTTTTAATACCCTGAAGTGCAAATCAGCCTGTAAAAATCCGTACTGTTTACATTTTATTGTGATTTTGGCAGAGTTCTGAACATCCTAGAGACCTCAGTGGATTCCTCACCTGTGTATATTACCAACTCCAAAAACTCAGCCCATGCTTTTCCTTCTCTTGAAAGATTCTTCCTATTCTGTTGAAACAAGAGATGCTAAGGTTTTCTCTTTATCCGGCATTTTTCAACACCATTTTCCATTATTCTGCCAGTAGATTTCCCAGTAAAAATGGGAGTACAGCTGAAAAAAAAATTCTCCTTTGTATTGAAGTGTTTTTCTAGGTTGCAGCTGTAGAGGGAGCTTAATAAAGCTGTTCTTCCATTGCAACATTTCCTTGGACTGTGCAACTGAAATTGTCTGCAATATGCAATCTGCTGAAAATTCCTCTGGAAATGATTGTGGTTTCCAGATCTCGTCTTGCATTTAATGTGTATTTTTGTAAGCAAAGATACTGCTAAAGTTTCATTTGTTACTTCATATCCTCTGTTAGAATCTGCCTACCTAGACTCTAAAGTAATGATGCCTTGGGGTTTTTTTTATATATATATATTTTTTTAACACCAGCTCTACACACTTAGAAGATCATTATGAAGACTTCTCTCTCTCAATTCTGATAGGCCAAGATATTGATAAGGTTTAGAGGTTAGAATAAACTAAATTTACCAATAAGATCAGAGAGTGACCTGGTTTTTATTTATATCACCTCACTGAGTACACTAGATTAATACTGGTATTGATGCTTAGAGAAATAGCAGCATACCGTTTGGAAGCAAAATGGATGCTTTCTTCTCTCTTTCAGTTTATGCTTCAAATCTTCTCTAAAGCTGATGCAGAAAGGGATATTTGACCCGTCAAGAAACAGGTGTCAGGAAGTTGTTTATTTATAATACTACAGCTATGACCTAAGCTATACTTGTGGACAAATGTAATGCTTAGATCTTCATTTCTCTTGACTTTTTTTTCCCTTGAAGATCTGTTTTATTTCTAGAACCTTTAAATACCTACCTTTAAAGACTTTTCCTCTATTTTTTTATCTTCTTGATTTTGGAACTGTTACATAAGTAGACAAGAATGATGGCTGTTAGGTGTATGGAAAAGCTAATCCAAACAAATCTGTTTAAAAGGAAGTATATGAAATACCTATTGGCAAGAAACATTCTGGTCAGAATACTAGAAAGTTGATATAAGGACATTGGGTATGATTGGTTTCTCTGTTGTGGTAGGAAATGGCCTAGACAGCTCTTGGAGGCATCTACTTTTTCGTGTTATATCATATGATAGAAATTAAAATATTTCTTGTCCATATAGAAGTTTCAGAGAACTCTGCTATACCATTCTGAGTTAAAACAAATGAACAAAAGAATAAAAGGGGAGAGGAGAGAATTCAGCATATGTTACTCCTATACTGGCCTCATGCCATCTAGTAGAACACTACAACTCAGTGTCATCAGTAAGCTAGGACTGGAAATTACCCATATATTCTCCCTTGATAAGTCATTATGGTTTTTTTTAATATCATGAACAGAATGAATATGTTAGACAAAAATCTGCTTTTCACAGTTTGTGAAGTTCCAGGAGCCTCTAGGAGCTAAAGCTCTGTAGGTCATACTGTGTTCAGTAGAACTGCTTTGAGCACTATGCCATTAAATCCTTTGGAAAAAAGCAGAAAACCAAAGAAAAAGTCTTCAAACCTTTAGTTTCATAAAATGGTGAAATCAGCTTTGCTAGGCAGAGGTAAGGTTGGTGCAACTAGAAATCCATACAAGTTGAAATTTGAGCTAATTGTTCAATGGTAAACACTGAAATATCCTTAGGCCATTATCTTTAAAATCGACATCTGCTCTACTGATCTCACATGGTTACTGCAAATTTAGTGTTCTACTTCTGTAGTGGAGGACATGTATAATTAATTGCCCAAAACCAAATAGTATGTTAACCAGACTACGGGAAGCCTTTACTTAAGATCAAGAAACCTTCTGGCATTTCTTTGCCAAATTTGTCAAGAGTATCATTACATCACTCTCAAACCCTATACTGGTTTTTAAGAGCACCCTGTCTCTTTTAAGAGCACCATGTCTTGGAGGGCAGAGCAGGATATTCTGTAAAGTTGTCCCTGAGAGCTTCCTCTTTGGCTGGGTAGTCAGTCCCACTTTTAGCTTCGCCTCAGGGCTCTGACATTTGACATGCAAATAAGGCAAATAACTTAATAATCAATAAGGCAGATGAGTCTTATGAACAAAAAAACTCTTGTTAACTCTTTATTTGTGGGAGGAAAAAATTACCCCACCCTATAATTACGGAAATAGACACTCATCTAGATTGCTTTCTTATTAAGACTCTATCCAAGACAGTTGTATTTCTGAAAGATTCTGACAGAGAAGACTCTGTCTTTAAACAATTACCAAGCCAGAAGAAATTTCATAAATTGTATGAGAACATAATTTTTACAGAAGTAGCTGATGCTGTTGGTATGGCCCTGTTATACTTTCCTTATGAATTTTTCTTTCCACTCCTTCAAAGTTGCTCAATAGTTTGTTCCTTAAAGATACTTATTTTTGCGATAGCCATTCATGTTATTCTTTTGGGGATATGTGAGGGTTTTGTGTTGTTTGGTTGGGGTTTTTTTGCTGTGTTTTTTTTTGTAAGATATGGAAAGAGTGTTTTACTAATTGCATTATACTGAGGAGCACAATTATCTTCTGAATAAAGGGAATTATGCTCTTTCATATAATTTTTCATTCTTTGACTAGTAGAATCTGCTTGAATGAAGTATCCAAACTTTAAAAAATAAGATTTCCCAAGACAGACTACACATGGCTTTGAAGTTAGTGTATCCTCATAAACATAGATTTCGGGAACTGTGCATTAGTTATATATGTTATATATTTCCTCATTAAATCCTGACAGTCAAAACCATAATTTAGTAATATCATTCTCTTAAAACTTATTAGGCCGCTATTTTTCTTTGCAGAAATAGTTTTTGAATTTTAGCATATATAATTCTTAAGACTTCTGAAGATATTTATCAGTGCTTTATCAGGAAATGACCATGCGGAAGAATTAATTTTGTCTGAATGCTTTCCTTAAAGGTGATATTTTAGGAGTAGTCAATTCACTGTGTATTGAAAATCAGAGTAAACAAAAATGTTTGACTAAACTTGCATTATTTGTAGTTTACAGTTCCTTGAGTGAATGAAATTCAACCTGCATAAATTTGCTTTCCATGATTTTGTGATGGGATGTGTATGTGTTGTTTTGTCATAAATAACTGTCTTCCAAATAAATTTGGTTTTCTTTTTTTTCTTTAAACATTTTGACACTGGAAATAAAATTATAGGTTACTGCTTCTGAATTTTATCTCTATTTCTTTCTGATACTCAATTTCACTTTTTTCTTTCTTTTTTTTGCCTTTCTTGCATGTCTCATTACTAGAACACACAAAAATGAATTTAAATAGTCAAACATCTTCGGATACATATTTAAGTATTCTTTATTTCACTACAAAGTACAGGAGCTTAAGGGAGGTTTTGTACCAGATTTTGCCATCAAATTCAGTTTGTTACAAAGTATGTTGAACAATTTTTTCTCCCTTAGGAGAATAATGAACTTATGACTCAGTTCTGACTGAATCATTACTCAGTGTACCAATGAGATATTTCTAGCTGTTTAGAAGTAGTAGGAAAGAAGCAACTCAAATCTTTTTATTTGCAAATTTTTTTCAAATGTATGCTTTATGAACATTTTGGTTTTTTTCCCCCTTTGACTGGGTTCTTTGTCTTAAGACAAATTATTGACAGCAGTTTTAACCTGTGCTTCACTGGGAACAAATGCCTTGGCAGCTGGCCATTGTAACAGATTTTCTGGGTGACATGCATATTCTATACTGCTCTTGCCAAAGCCTGGTGTTTCAGATAGCTTCCTTTTCAAGAGCAGGTGTTCATTTATTCCACATCATTCTGCAACCTTGGCAGATGAGATAAAATTCAGACCTAGTGGAAAAGAGCTCATTGATCCAGCTCCACAGAAATAAATCTTAACACTTGGAGCTTGTAGTAGAAAATCCAGAAAGAGGAAGAAGAGTGTGAAGTGGTGAAGTAGCTGATTAGATATAGGAAAAAAATTGTGAGTTATACCAGAACATATTATCACATTAATTTGTGTGGATTCCACACTTTTCAATGGAATATGACCATTTTCTGGTATGGAATCTTACAGTATTAGCAAAAGTCTCTTTGCAGCCATTCTTCCATCCTTAGCAACACCGAATATATGTTAACTGCAATAGTTTTATTCTTTGTTAAAATAAATCTTATTGCCTCTCTTCTTTTATTTTGCTTTTAATATCTTGAATTTATCAATGTTGTTTTAATTACACATATTGTAAACTATCAAAATTTGTAGTTAGTGCAAAACACATGTATGGGATTTGATAGTAAAACTGTGCTTGAGAAATGACTGTGTGCTAAACCCCCCAAACTAATAGGGAAAATATTTTCAGCCTGTGCAGTTCCATGGATATTTTACATTTGAGGGAGGTAAATATTTGATGAGTTTCACACTGTAGTAAACTCTGTTTTCCATTTACTTTGATTGCCACCACCTCTCTTTGCTTGCTTAGAAAACAGTAGATGCATTTTATCCTTGAATTATTCGTTTGACTTTGCATAGGCCATGTCAAATTAAAACAGCTGCAAAAAAATGTTTGTCTTATGCATTTCTTTATTTATCCAATGGTCATCGTAAATTTTTGAAAAATGTTTATCAGACTTACACCAGAAAAATAACATTTTTAGCTTATTAAGCCTGCTGAGAGAAAAAATAAGCTTACTATAAATGCTATAGAGTAAGTGTATAAAATAAAATACAATTAGAGCCACTTAGCTTACTTATCTCCTCTGTGATGATTCAGAATCTTCTTATCACAATGATACAGGAATGAGGTAAATGTGTCCAAAGGACCTATTGTAACATGATGGTGCTTTTAAAGGGAGGAAGAAATAAGAAGCTAAAATATGACTGCATCTCTTGGAGACATCTCTGATCTTCCTTTATGCATAAAAAAACTGCTTAGGCATTCTTATCAGTGTACACTGGAAAGAATGTAGGCCAACAACCAAGTGGGTTTCTCAGGTGGATTATGGAACTTGTGTTGCTATGTGAGAACAAAACTACTCTGATGAAGATACCTGAGCTTACTGCAGTGTACATCTGTATGATTTAGAATTCCAGAAATTCCTGTGGTATAGTAATTACAGAAATTTACTGGGATGCGGTAATTTCCAACTGTGAACTTAAGCTGCAAATGCTTTAACAGTCCTACTATTTGGGACGTGCTTAAAGACAACATTTCTACAAGATCTGAACAGAGAACATACTTTCCACTTTTCAGGATTTGGGACTCCAGACATTTTTTATCAAAATAAAACCAAAACAAGAAAAGTATAGTTTTGTGAGAAGCAAATATCTACCTTCTAAAATAGATTTACATCTTACCTTTGAATGTAATCACAAGGCAGGTCTTTGTGTTTCTGCTGTACTTTTGAACAGACATTCCAGCCTAGAAATGACAGGAGAAAATTTATCAAAAACAGATGTGTTCCTGCAGAATATTTTATTCCTACTGAACTACCCTCTTTGCAATGACTTTTTAAAGCAAAACTAATACTGATCAGCCCAAGCCTTTTTGAAGAAAAAAAAGTCAGTTAATTTTAAATTATCAGCAAGCTTGTAAGCTTTTCTTTAGCAGTTCAAGACAAAAATGTGTAGTTACAGATATCAGTGTCATGCTAGCACTGATATCACAGTTACATACTTTTTCTCCTACATTCTGGAATTCTTTTTCATCTTCAAAGCAGTAGAAAAAGAAACTAAGTTGTTATGTATTTTGGACTGACTTAATTTTTTGTAGGATGCTGTAGGTTGATTTTGCATAATTAGAAAGAAAAAGAATTGCCAGAGCTCTTTGGTATCACAGCATAAAGGTGTGCATGGGGCAATGCAGGGGAAGGCATATTGTGGAAAAAAAATCCCATTAATATTAAGTACTCAAAATATGAAATTATATTTTGCTATATTTTTGCTAGTGATCTTGGCACAAAAATGTTTCAGGGAAGAATGTGAAATTATGTTTGAAATATTCTAAAAAATTTTGTACAGAGCATATAAAAAGTATATGCCCTTCTTAGTATTGGAAATATCTGTTCTGGGTCTTTCTTCCCATGTTTTTCTTCCTGTGCTCTGCCTTTCTTTGAAGACTTTTTTCTTCCTGAAAGGAAGTCTAAAGCAACATAAACAAACCCATGAGGTTTTAAGAACAGGTTTTAATGGAAAAAAAATGACCGAAGAAGTTTCATAACATTTAACTTACATTGTCTTGGGTTTGTCTACTAAATATCCCTCTCATGTAAGTGCAGTTGTTTTTCTCTCCATCTCTGGCTGCTGCTTGTTTTCTTAACGGCTCTTTTACTTTCATCCTGTAGTACATTTGCTCAGGATATACATAATCCACGGAAAACTCTTGTGTAGCTAGGGAAGATAACAATGGGCATTGGAGAAACTGGACATTGTAAATGTAGTTATGAGGACTCTAGAGAGGAAAGAAGGGATCTCAGTTGGGAAACATCTGGGTTTCGGACGAAGTGAACTGCAGAGTACCCATATGCTGACAGATGCCTACGATCAGTCAGAGGACAGTATTACTATTTTTATTCTTCTGCAGGCAGCAGAAGTATTGACATATAATCCTGGTTTTGGTGATAAAGTGTTTTTCATAACATCATGAATACATATGTGTGTATTTGCATTTTAATAGAGAAAATCATGGTGACCTATCAAGCCTGTGCTTCTCTCAGAATCTTTTTTAAGGTAATCTTGTCTGAGAGTGTGTTCCTACAGCTGTATAAAGTACTAGAGTTTCAGAATAAAACTATTCCTGGAGACTTAAAAAACTAATCTTCTAGATTATACAGCTCTTAGAGACTTTCACTGCTGTAAATCTCCTTTTTACCTACAGTTGTCACACAAATGCCTACGGCTAAAACACAGAACAGTAAAAGAAAAGAATATAGATTTGGAAATGCAAACTGCACAATAGAAGTAGCCTCTAACATTTTAACTGATTTTGACAAGCAGTAAGTTCATATTTTGTGGCCAATGTCACTGTAAGCTTATTTTTCATTTGCTGAGACAAAGATGTTCCATGGTTTTTGCTAGAAGATTCGTAAAAAATTTTTTCTATGTAAGAGCCCACACCAATAATAATAATAATGGTTCTACAATTCCAACACTGTTCTGCTTTAACTTGTGACTTAACACAGGTTAGCTTTCTCTTTGTTCCAGTTGGTTCATTGTTTTACTGATCTTATTTTTACATTAATTCTTCATTTATATTTGTCTTGTCCTTGTAATACTAGTGCACTGATGACTGCAGAAACACTCTTCTCGTGAGGACCTGTAATGTGCTGCTGTTGACCTTTAAAATATTCAGCTTTTGCTGGGCAGTTGTCAGCTGGAGATCTTCTTCATCCATCATAAAAGACATTCCTAGGTATCTAGAGAACACAACCAGAAATAATATTAGCCTTTTTTTTTGGTGTGTTTCTGTGACCAGGAGACTAAAACTTTAGTCTGTCTTTCTAATGAGGAATTATAATCCCCTTTTCAAGAAAGCATGTGAATAAATTAACTGGGACATATTCAGTGGTTCCTGAGACCCATCTGGCATTGGATAGCAGTATGATGGCCAGGAATAGTCTTTCAGGCTGGGAAACTGTATGTGTGACAGGGTACCTTAACACTGAATGACAAATAAATGTCTCACCAGACTCCCAGGCAATGTACTGGCTGTTTACTCTGACAAAAATTGCACATGGAGCAGAACGTGAACAAACATCTTGGTGATACTTAACTATCCTAACTTTAGGTGTGTGGGCATAGGCATCATCTAGAAAACGAACTGTCTTCTTTTTTTAGTGCAATATTGGAGCCCATTGAACCAGCACAGTTCTTCAAAAGCCTGTTGGTAGGAGTCTTTCAAGCTGTAGTAACGTTTAAAATAAAAAAGGCCAAAACAAAAAAAAAACCTCTACAAAAAAACCTTCCATCAGCAGAGCTGCAAATTGTTCCATGCTGAAATACCATCTGGTCTCCAAAAGAAAGGATTTTTACTAGAATGCAGTATGTTTGGCTAAAGATGCTCCCTGCCATGTGTTTTGCAGTTTTCCTTTGTTGTCCTTGCCCTTTCACATTAGATACTTTCTGCAATCTTTGACTTCTTATTAGTTGAGTGGATCTGAAATGTATACTTCCTGTTTGAAAGTATGCCCAAGTTTTAGAATAATTCTTAGGTTCCTTGTAGTCCTCTAAGGTATTATATTGACCTTTTCATGTCTTTTATGGTGATTTTCCTTAGAAGGCACTATTCGAGAAAACAGAAGAAAGTCTTTTAAGGTCATTTAGATGAGCTCATATAAACATATTGCCATTTGTGCTTTGTGGAAATGAGCAGCGTTCTTTTGTTAGAGGACATGTACTTGCAGATTCATTAGGATTTTTTACTGAGCTCATTGGAACTTGTTGGCAAAATGCGTTACCAACCTTCATGTTTTTGTGCTCTCTTAACCTATAGAAAAGTGTATTTGGTTTGAGGATCTAATGAAAATCATGCTGATTTCACCCCGTTTTGCTGGCCCTCCTTGTCAGCATTTTAGGTGTATGAAATTTATATTTATTTGCAAATGTAAGGAGAGTAACCTGTCTTACTTTAGAATCAAATGTTTAGAAGGAAGTGTGAATCTTCTATACTAACAGCAAATACAAGTTTCTGGTTGTTATGTTTGACGCTTTATGGAAAATGGAACTTTTTGCTTTGTTTTTCTCTCCAAAAGCTGCCCTTTAATGGAAATTCATTTACATAAAACTATATAGCTGCTTGTATCATACAAATTGCTTTGCATTATATGTGTGCCATTCTTCCATTGCTCAGAGTCCAAACACAAGCCAACTTAAAAAAAAAAAAATCCAGTTTTAGTCTACTAATCCTGAGGACAGGTTTCAGGAGGCCACTTTGTATGATTGTAGGTAATGTTTACTATATTTTATTCAGAAGGCCATTGGGCTCCTTTCTCTTAGTATCTCATTGAACTGCAGGAATGTAATTATCTGATTTCAGGAATGGGATTCTTTCTTCTTTTGTTCACATCATCCTTATTTTTATTTTCTCAAGTCACTGCTTTTAAAGTGTTTATAAAGTTATTTATTTTGCTGTAGAAGAAGAATTTTTACTCTCAAATACTACTAGCAGATGATGCCTCAAAAGAAAGAAGGAAAAAGTAGTGTCCATTTTCATCTGCATTGCTTTGTATCTGGTATGACCTGTTTTTTTAGCTTACATATGGACTCCTTCAGTTTCTGCTTTGGGCACTAAAATTCTATTTAAAGGTATATGTAAACACTGTGAGATTTTGACTTTACTCAGAACCTTCAATAGTCTGTAAAGCTGAGCCCACTGGTAGAGGCCTGAATTTTCAGTTTGCCAAGTTTGGTGAATAGATTTTGGTAATGTCTCCCATAAACAAAAAAAAAAGGAAAACCCAAAAAAACCAACAATAACACAACAAATTTTTTTTTTTTTGGCAACATATGTCTTTGACTATGTAAACTCTCTCTTGGTGTGTAATGTTGAATAAGGATAAGGGAAGGCATATGAGAAATTATGTAACATTAAAAGGAAGATGTTGCCTCTTAGCTTTTATATACAGGGTCTGCATTCTCAATATGGAAGCTAATCTGTAATGTCTGTTTGGAGCCTTTGTGGTGTTACATGTAAGGTAATCTTGCAGCATTGCTGTAGCTCCAAATATTTACCCTACAATATGCTCAGTAAGTGCACATTTGCCTCCCTGATCATGTGTCCTGCATCCACGCTGAGATTTGCCCACCAGGAATTGTCTAAATATTCAAAAATCAACTGTGCTCACAGTGTTCAATGAATTTGGTGAGCTACACAAGGGAATCATTTACTGCAAATTGATTTTTTTTCCATCATCTCCTTGGATGATTTCTACTATCCCAGGAAGCAGATGAAATCCCTGGAGGCAGATGAATTCTTATTCTTGTGCTAGTGTCTGTAACCTAGCTTGGTTACTATTAATCCATGATTGAAAAGGGATTGGCAAAACCCATGTAACATACCAATATGCTCCTCGGATTAAGATGGAATGGAATGTCCAATTCTTTTTTTTTTTTTTTTATAAGAATGCAGTGGAGTGACTAACAGTGATATGAGCATAATTTTGGAAATTTCCCATGATATTTATCTGCAGCATGTGGAGTTAGAGTCAATTATAGCTGTTACAATAGCAGTTAGAACACTTTTTTTAATGCTCCCTAATGATGTTTGCCTGCAGCATACACAGCTCCAAAATCTTCCTGTAGGGAGGAGATCCTTGACTTTGGAGAGAACTCTTGTGCATTATTCTGCACTTGGGCACTCTTAGATTGGACTGTGTGTAATGAAAAAGACTAAAGTATTTGTCTTTAGTAAACTGAAAGAACAGCATTATAAATCAATACCAACATTGTGTTAATATTATTGGCAAAGTACATGTAATCCAAACATTTTTATAAGATTTTATGCATAAGTTGTTTGCAGTTTACCCATGCTTTGTATGTCTTAGCAAACAGAGAATATTGTAACTTTCCATGTTGGATAATATCCTGTTCATAAAATGGAAATCATCAAATCAATACTGTTTAAATAAATTAAATAGTAAACTAGTATCCTGGTTTCTGCTGTCCTCTATGACATCTGGTTCCAAAGTTTTACCAAAATGTGAATGTCATTAACTTGCATTTTTTTCTTATGCATAGTTAATCTTCAACTTGTCGATATGCTTTCAGTTGTGTTGAAATCTGATCAGAATAGCTGGAGTTCACTTAAAATTCAGTATTTTAGTCTATTTTGTTTCACATACATTGAGGATTTGGTCTGCAAAAGTTAGCTCTCTTCCAAATCCTTAATTATGTCTCTATATGATGTTTATTGTTCTTAGTTATTTTCCTGTGTTGCATGTTCAGAGAAGACATAGTCCATGTGCTTGGCACGTGAATCAGAATAAGCTTGTCTAGGATGCAGCTAATATAAGTAATTAGAAAGGAAAAGTTCAGAACTCTTCAAAGGAAATCCCTTTGAAAAATCTTTGAAAATCATAATTGCCCTTCCAACAGATTAGTTTAAAGGAATAATATTTTCTGGAGTGGTTGGGGAGGATGGGTGAAAGCATTGCTCAATATACCTCTTAAGGTAGTCAATACTCTTTTTCCAGTCTGTATAGCTCTGTGCAGCTCCTTCGCTACCTCAAAAAGAAGTGTAGTGGCAGTCAAAATAAATGAATTGTCTACTTGTAGTTTGCATGGATTATGTTAGATCACAAATGTGTCTGATTCTTCCATTTTAAAAATTTTATCTATATTCCCATTGTGAGTAGCTGGATGGTGGCCTGTTATCACACTGTAACAGCTGCTGAGAACAACACAGCTTTGTTCTCATATGCAAGTGACGAGTTTCCCATGTAAATGTAGGTAAAGGTGTGTGCCTGGAATAATGGCACTGCAAAGGCACACTGGAAATCCCAGACAGAATTGTTTATTTCTGCATTCTCAATCATAATTGCCATGAACAAAAAAATTTATACAGCAGAAAAGACACATTCTCCATTTGCTTTTCAAAAAACTGAAGAGTTTAACCTAAATTAAGTTATATAAAAACTTATGGGTAAGTATGTTATGGTTACACACAGATCCATATATTTTGCATTTATTTTTTTACAATTATTTTTCTTCAAATGTTCTTGCCTTTGTTTTAATTTTTTGTTTGTTTGTTTTTTAATCTCAAACCTTTCTGCCTGTTGACCTTTCCACTTCTATATTATTTTTCATTTCCCAGGAGTAACATATATTCCTCCTAGCATAGTGATACAATGAAGAGACTGTACAGGAGCTCGGTAAGACTTCCTGAGAGTGTGACCTTTTTTTAAATGCTAAATGGCTTACTTCTACAGATAGCTGTGCTATCCTAATTAAATTAGTACAGAAGGGATGCAGTGGATTAATTTTGACAGTTTCAACCTTTAAAAAAATAGTGTTTTACAACTATTGTGACTTTAAATTTAGGGTAAAAGCTTACATGTTTTCATTACTTCTAAAAAAATAGTTATTTCTAACAAAGTTAAACATAATGTTAAACTGCTTTATCGAACAGGTGTTAATGCTATTCAGCTCATGTTTATTGAGTGAGTAAACAGACTTTTAAATTGAACATAATAAAATGAAAACAAATTTAATATTCACCAAATTTGACCATAGTCAACACAGGACTTATAACAGCAATCTTAGGTAAAGATCGCTGCTGTAAAATAGGCAAATGCCTTTTAGTTGTATAGTAGTAACAACTGTGTGTTCCTAAAGTATCTGATGTTCTCTTTTTGTAGTGACCTTGCTTTAAATCACCAGCATATTTTATAAGATAATATGTTACATTAGAAAGCTCTCAAACCTTTTGAGGGTATGAGAAAAGTCATTTGTGTCTCAAAGACAGACTAATACGCCAGTCACCCTATATCATGGCTCCTGGACATGGCTCCGTTCTTAGTTCAGGATTGGCCTATCTTTTCTCTGTTTCATGTAAAATCTTTCATTCCCTTAGTATTCAGACTTTAAGAAAAAGAACATTTGTAATAATAAAACATTCTAAAGCCAACATAAAGCATACGTAAAAACTGCAGGCATTTCATGTTTTAAAGTTAGGTAAGGACATAGGAAGGTTCAACTGGTTTATAAATATCAGATGATATTTATATCTATTCAGACTGTCAGTGTACTGCTGAATTTCATGCAGTCTTGTAGTCCCACATTTGGAGCAAATCAAGTGTAGATATGTTTCATTATGCATTATCTGAAATCCATAAATTAATACTTGATTTCTTTCTAAAATGAAATTTTAGAAATTTTGCAAACAAAACTCTATTTAACTCTAAGTTACGATCTTAACACCATTTTGTGTAAGATTTGGGTTGGCCCTGCTTGGACTCATAATCAGTGGTTAAAAAAGTGATTAGTCTGTGACCATTAGGATAAAAATATTAAATGACAACTTTACTTTTATTTGCTAGCATCTTTCCCAATTTTTATTGCCTTTACTCTTTCACAGATTTTTTTTTTGCTATTTCATGTGCCTGCCTTAAAAATAATTCCTTAACCTTAGGTTTCTGTGAGGAAAAAAAGTCTCTGATACATAATAATTAAACTTCCCATTCTATGCTCTTGAAGAACTCTTTGCAGTGTTTGTATTACCTTCTCATTCTTCAATTTATTATTAGCTAAGAAAACAAGCCTTGCTTCTAGCTCAACAGGTTCAAGAAGGCAGAGAATCACTAGAACATTCTACTATTGCGCATCCTTTCAAAAAATTATTTTATTTTCATTGAAGAAAGACTTGGGGGCAAAAAAAATTACAAAGGGGGAAAGCAACAGGATGTCTAACCAGAAAATATATTAAGATTTATTAGTGACTTTCATCATCCTATTGAGTTTTGACTAAACAATAAACTTTAATGAAAATGATTGTATCTAAGTATTTTACAAAAGAACCTTTGTGAAACAAGAAACTAGTTTTCATGAAAAAACATCAGGTGAGTAAGAATAATATGAAATATTATTTCAGAGTCTGTTCTTGAAATTAAATTTTCATGTCTGTTTCCCATATATTAGGTGTAAATAAATTTTAGTATTTCAATACACAAGTATAAATGCTTTTCCCACTCTACATCAAGACTGAAAATGAAATGCATGCTTAAAGCATATTGGTCTTTCACTAGGTTCTAATCTGTTTGGTTGAGAGTAATTTTCCTCAATACAGTTATTCATTCCTTTACTTTAAAAATTGTCATTACATTAAATACTTGTTGAGATTTCTGTTCCTGCTGGAGTCACTAGTAAAGGCTGTTTAACTCCAGTGGGAGATAGCTTAGGTTTCAAATATATTGCCTTTTTGAAGCCAATAGAAGTTGACTGCAGATGTTTCTGTTCACAAGAAATACATTACTTGACCTGAGATCTTGGTAGGATGAAACTTAATTACTTTGTTCCAGTAAAAAACCTTCTGTTTGATATCACTAAGATTATTAGTTGCAGACTTAAGAAATTATGTAACACACTGGTCCACAGAGACTTTGCTTATGACCTATATCTTTCAAGTTGTTATCAATAAAAATAAAGAATATTTAAATTTGCACTAGCTAAAGGATACCTGTAGATTGTTTACTCTAAGTTCACTGGCAAACACTTATTTGTTTTATTTATTTATTTGTTTGTGTTTTATTTATGTCTTGAAACTTACTGATAGTTTCGTAAGTTTGTGGTTTTAAATGATATTAAGCTGTTAATTAATACATAGAGCAGTTCAAGTAGTACATTTTCAAGTGTTAAACAAATTCACATATATTTTTTGAAAAATATGTACAATGGCATTAATTAGTTTCGGGGAAAAGTCTTCCTCCTACCTGGTCATGTCCTGAAAGATAATGTCTATCTGCCCCATTTATTTCTTAGTATTTTTTTCTTTCTGAGGTATGACAGTCACATAATGCTTCTATTAAAAGGTTATGGTTTTCTTTCCAGAAGAATTAAAAATTTCAGACTGGAGCTTTCTAAAATTTTTTTCTTTCTACTACTTTAATTGGAGTTATTCTACCCTTTTGTGTAGCAAACATGACAATCTGTGCATGACTGTTTCATTGAGGAATATCTCAGTTCCCTGGAGACGAGTGGTGGAATTAGATAGCTAAAACAAGAGTGGGGGGAGAAGTGGGAAGTTCTGTTCCAGCTGAGCATTCCACAGAGCTTTCTGTCTTCCAGCTTTGAAGAGAATTAGCAAGATTATCAGCTCTGATTGTTTCTCAGGCAAATAGGTGTTCAAGGGAATAGGACTAGCCAAGATGAAGGCAGCCTGAGGGTAAAGGGAGCAGATGAAGCAAAGAGAGACTTTTGAGATAAAAGTGATATAAAACAGGATGTAGACATAAAAGTGATGTAAAATGGGATATAGAAAAGGATGTAGAATCAGAAGTTGCATATGATGTAGAATAAAGAGTAATGCTGCCAAGAAAATAAAAGTTTTAATTGCTACTGTATCCAAGGGTCCAAGCTTTGTGAGTTCTAGAAATCCACTGCTATCAGCTAATAGTCGTACAACCTACACACCCTGTCTGCTTCAGCAGAGAAAAGGTTTGTAAGGTAAAAAAGATCATTTAAGGCAGCTGAATATTTGATATTTTATTCATATGCTTCTGGCCACTATACACTGCACAGCTGCTGGAAAATTTCCTGAGATCAAGGTATTTACAACTTACCTTTAATTTTATTTTTGTTATTTCTGAGTTTTAAGCACAGAGAACTGGAAATGTCAACAGGAAAATGTGCTTTCATTATATAAAGAGCTATATAAGTGTAAGTATTCTGAGAAGTCATATTAATCTTATTCTGAGTGCCAAACTGAAAAGTCATTTGGCAAATAATCTGTTTTTTCCTCTGTTACACTGCCTGAAAAAAAAAAGGAGGATGCTACCTTCTCTAAATCGAAGATGTTTAAAACCACAAATACCTATTAAATATATAAGAGGTTTGTACAACGTGCCATTTAAACAGATGAGTGCACAGAAAATTCATGTACCAATGTTTTCTCTGTTTGTAAGATTTGGATAATGCAAGAAAAAAGATGCGGTTTAAAGCCCAGTATGACTCAGTCTATTTATGAATGAGAAAAAATTAGTGCACAATGACATTTCTGTACATACTTCATAGTAGCTTTCCATTTGGGAGAAACAGCTGTTTTCAAGGCTGAGGAAAAGAACTGAGGAATTGATTCTATGAACTTTAGATGTGACAGATGAAAAGGATAATTATTTTCTAGTTTTATGATCCATAGCCTTGTCATTCACTTTATAATGAGCGTATACTAAATGTTGCATAGAATTAATGTTCTTACAAAATGTTATTGTTTTTAATCAGGTCAAACCAGAAGCACTTATAATTGTTTCAATCATCATCTATGCATTATTGATACATATAACATGTTTATAACCTATTTATTAACATGTTTATAACCTATGTATTGACAATAATGAATTAATTTATTTTATATGCAAATCTAAGGTACATGATATATATAAAATACATGTAATGGGCAAACTGTTTGAATCAGTTGGCCCACTTCTTAATTATTTCTGTCACATTTGTGCAGCTAGTTTGTTTCATTCCTGTCCCTTTAGCTTTAGAATGATTTTGAAGCTGACAAATGTTGTCTGTGTTAAATCAGCCAGAAGGTTTTTTTAAGATTACAAAGATTGACTATGTTATGCCTGACTGATTTGTATTTCAGGCAGCGACTGCTCTGTGTCAGTAACTTTAATACTTATTAACTGCTAGATTAAGATTTGTCTCATTAAACAGCAATAAACCTAATGTACTGAAGACTCTGTAACAGCTAATCACAGCACAGCTTTCTGTACATTGAAATAATCATCAATATCGCAAATATAAGTATTCGTTTCTGTTTGCAGTTTCTTTCAAAGTTGTGTGTACATTCTTGCATGTATATGCATGTATTGTTTTAGTTAATACTTTATCTGGAAAAGTTCCATTGTTTTACATTACAGGCTATAACAGTGCCTGTAAAAATAATCTTCTCAAGCATGTACAGATCCCTCTTCCACTGTTTTCACTTGATAATTCGTTCCTCTCTCATCAGAAGCATTACTTACTTGGGCACAGATAAACAAAACTAGCATGGATATTTACAAATATCTCACATGTACATTTTTCTTATATGAATGTGGAACAAAAAATATGTCATTTCTACTGGTATAATGCCATTTAATTCTGGATATCTGTCTCATAATCTGTATATTTTATTGAAGTTACAGTGTTAATTTGATTTTAAGTTGATGAGACAAGCCACATGTTTTCAGTCAAGCACATGCTCAATACCTTACTAAATGGAGCCTTGTGTAGGTACCTAAATAGTAACTGAGCCAATTTCTTTGACAAGCTATGAGGTGTGCAGCCAGGAGCTTTTGCTTAAATTAGTTCTCTGTTAAAATTACGATTGACAGGGCTGGGAGAGGTAACACCAATACCTTAAGGGAAGCATACAGCGTGCAGGATGATCATTTACCTGTTCACCAAAGAAGAAGAAAAAAATAAACATAGTGATGAAGAGGCTAGTTCCTGTCTGGCTGGCAAAGAAAATGAGGCATTTTTGCTTTAAAAAAGTAGTTTGAGTTAATCCAAGATAGCTTCCCTTTGTTGTTGAGATTTATGGAGGAGGAAAGAAACACAGAGTAGCTCTTTGGGATGTTGTGCAGTCTCTGCTAAAGCTTGGAATGCACCTTCACTACATGAAATCTAGACCTTTGATCATGACTTTACTGCCAAACCGCAGCTTAGATCTGCATTTTACCAAAATGTAGTAATCAGGTGTAGTGCTTCACTGTGCTCTTTTATTGATGTATGATATCTAGTGATTCACATCATTTGTTAGAAAGTTATCCAAGTTCAACAAATACTTTGGCAGAATATTGTGGTGCAATAGAGGAATTCAACAAGCTATTTGATCATTGATACACTCCAGTATGATGGAAAATGAATTTTTGTCCTTCAACCATTGAGTACTGCTGAAGTACGACCAATGAAAGATGGAATGAAATTACTGTACGTGGTGGTCAATTCAGATTTGTGTTTTTACATATATTCAACAGATAGATTGGTAGATTTTTTTGTTTGATTCTCTTTCATGCTAGACATTATAGTAGAACTCTGTGTGTGCGTATATGTGGGTATATGTTATATGTATGTTTATCCTTATACAGGTGTGTTTCAGTTATCCAGGAAAAGAGACTGTAGATAGCCTGTTTGTTGTTTGTTTCATTGTTTTTTTTTACCTCAAGATTTCAGAGCAGTTAAGACAGTTAACAAAAGAAGTATGTTTGTTATCTTGGAAAGAAGGAGGGATGGGGGGAAAGATGTTTTTAGGACTGTTTTATTTCTCATTCTTTGGCTCTTATCCTGTTAGTAACAAATTTAAGTACTATCCGCCCTTTGAGTCTGTTTTGCCCATGAAGGTAATCAGTAAGTGATCTCTCCGAGATCTTAACTCATGAATCCTTAGCTGTTTTGTGGGTTTTTTTCTCTCTCCTCTGTCCAGTTGCAGAGGGAGTGAAAGAATGGCTTTAGTGGGTACCTGGTATCTGTACAGGGTCAACCCAGGACAATACATGGTTACAAACCAGGAGAAAGAGAGTACCTCTTCTTCCTTGTTTAAACTGCCATATTTTGGGCTTTGGTGGGAATTAAAACCATGTTTCTTTGCATTAGCTGTGTCTTTAGGCTTAGCCGACAATTGATTTTTAATACAATTTAGATCAAATATAAATTACATCTTTAATTTACCATTGAAAATGTATTGTATCAGTTGATAGTAACACAGAAATTATAGATCTCTGCTATCATCATGGCTAGGCTTCGCGAACGAAGATTTGGGAAGGGCACTACCCACGCTTGTTACAAGCGCGCTGGTGGCTA
>JAWMRA010000130.1:37390938-37445263 GCA_035584735.1 Pseudotriccus pelzelni | reverse complement strand
CTGACTTCCAGCCCAAAAAGCTCAGCAGCCTCTGCAAAGCAAGATGTTAAACGCTGCAGAGCTGCTTCCGTGTGGGCTATATTGATTTGCTAAATATAGTTGTTTGAATAGGTCAGTGTTATAGATGAAGATTTCTTGAAACAGTATTTCTTCTCATTGACAAAGTAATTTATTTCATTTTACCACCACTCTGCATTAAAACAGTGGATTATTTAGAATCTATATAAGCAATCCATTTGAGATTTAATTACCTTGGATATGAGTGAAGAAATGTGTTCAATGCATATGATGAAAATGCAAATCTAAGTTATATTTCTGATGTAAGAGGTACCATGATTCCTACTGAGCTGGCTGAATTAATTTTTCTTTCCCTAGTGGATAGAATTTTTTAAACATTACAATTTGAACTGGAATACTGAGTGTTTAACAAGGGACAACAAGAACAAGGGAAAATTTCGAATGAAATCATAACTAATTTTAAGCAGTGCAAAAATTTGTACAAATTTGTACGAATTCTATTGCCTTTGTTCAGGTTTGTTATTTTCTGTTACTCAGAGGAAGAGAACATCCATATGAGTAAGGGAGGGATGGATTTTGTATACTGTACTATATTTTATTAAAATGTCATTTAATCTGAAGATCCCTACATTTAAAGGAAAATAACAATGAAAAAAAGAACTTTACATTCATAAATGAGTTTTTAAATCAGATCTCTGAAGGTCTTAGTAGTTTTCCCTTTGAAAAAAATATTTCCCTGTGCAATTTTCTATTTTAAAAATATTGGTGCTACTACAAGGAGATTTTTAAAACTTAAAAATAAAAAAAAACCCTTGAATTTCATAAGACATTTGAATTTACATTGGACTACTGACCTAAAATGGTATTAGAATTCTAAAATCTCCACATAAAATTTCTCAAATAATTAAATTCAGTTTAGAAAAGGGTTTTTTACAACAATATCTGTAGTTCTGTATTTTCTTAGTACAAGTGCAGAGCAATCTTGAATTGATATGGGGTGGAGTAAATAACAGTTGATTATTTCAATTTTATTTCTGTGATCGTAATAATAAAAAAATGCTAAATAGCTGAAACTAGCTAGGTTCCTTACCTTGTGACCACTCTACTCCTTTTATTTTGCTGATTACAAGATTCCAAATATTTTCTACAGTCCAAAATGTGCTGAAGGATCAAATACTTAATCTTTACTGCTTCAATTTCAAGTATTTCAGCATTTAGCCACATAAGAAAACATGAGCTCTTAAAGTTGGCAATAAAGTTGTGCATCTTTTGTTACTAAAAAATTTCTCACATACACATTCAGTTTCTTCAGTCGCTTAAGGCTCCATTTTCAGACCACTTTATTATATTTATGCAATTTTTCCTGTAATTTTTGTTTTGAAACCCTTTTTAAGGATTTTGTAATTTATTTTTTTTTTAATGTTGGTAAAAGTTCTTTGTATAGCCTAAAGACAAAATGTAGTAGTAGTGAATATGATGGAAAATTGTGGATCTTTATGCTGCAATGTTATCATTATTATTGTTGCCCTGGGGGCAGTGGGGCTGTGTGGAGACTTGACATGTGCATGGTTAGATAATCCCAGTATCACTGAAATATCTTAAGTAATTTTCTTTCGATGACTGAAGCTTTCTGTAAGTTAGAGAATCACAGTCAGTTGGGATAGATGTTGCAAAGGTAAATATGTGAATGGAGGACTAACATCCAGTCACACTGAGATAATAAGTCATAGTAGATCCAATAATGATACATAATTTAATGTGTAAAAGATACCTGCATATTTGTTTTGCATTTTCTTGCAATTACTTGGACTTTTTCCTGAAAATCCTTTAGTCATTTTGTTGAGGCATTATTCTTTCTTTTCTACATATTGTGTAGCTTTACATGCTTAACAATTCAATCAAAATACTGTCTAGTTTATTTTTCCCCTGTAGTCCTAGCAGTCAGGATCTTAGAATTAATTTTGTGGTAAAAGTACTTTTGTTGCTTGATAGCTAATTCTGTAATAGTAATCATTCTATTTGAAAGGTAATTTAAATGAGAAGTCAAGCAAGGTGATAAAGTTTTCTTCTAATTTGCAACAGACCTTGTATAACAGTAGACGGTGGGAGCAGAGTGGAGTGTACCCCGTGAATGATCCTGGGAGACAGAGGGCAAATATGTGGGATTGTGTATGCAGCCCTTCTTGAGCAGATTTTCCAGACCAAAGTACGAGGCTGATCTTTGCGCACTCATTCCAAAATGTTGTTTCACCTCATTTGCAGCTTTGTAAAACCCCAGCTTGAATGTCTTGTCTTTCTTCTGTGCTTGGAATAATATCAAGGGAGCTGGATTGCTTCTGCGTGTTGCTACACCATGATGCCTTGGTGACCAGTTTCAGATCAGGAAGTCTGGCCACATGTTGAATAATTTGAGGGGGTTTTGGTACTAGATATAAGTAAAATATGTTACTTTTTCTTCAGTACAATGTGTTTTGATGGGTGTATTTATCAATTAAAATATTACGTAACAGTAGCTTGACTTCTTGCGGTTAAGTCTACCTTAATAGAATTCAGAAATTAGTCTGCATGTTTCATGATGGTCTGTGAAACTGTATTTCTGTGTTTGAGTTGATTGGCCATGAAAGCTTTGCGACAAGTGGTACAAATTTAGATATGAAAAAAATGTATGCCTAATCAGGCATGGAAGGCACAGAAGATTTTGTTATTTTGTTTATTCCAAGTTTATGTAGTTCTCTTGCATTTTGTTTCAACTCTGCTGTCCTGTCTCCTAATATTAGAAAGAAAATTCTTGAAAAAAAATAAGTTAAGAAAAAATGTTATTAAAATGTTATATGATCTTCAGAGGAACTTGTTCCCACTGGAGATGTAATTATCTGTGATTAATCAGTAATGCTTTGGAGATGTAGTTGTCTGTGATTAATCATCCTAGATGTTCTAGCTGAAAATGCCTTGGAAAGATTGAAAAAAACAAACCCAGAAATATTCTCTTTGAAAAAACATACTCTCTATGTTTACTTCTTAAATATTTTTTAATATTTATTTTCTTCATGTTAATGTCTAGGGTGAATGGGTTTTCTTAACCGTTCATGTAAAAGACAGTAGCATAATTGCATTTTGAAACTGATTCTGATATAATTGATTTAAACTTCACTTTCATAGGCAGAAGTGGCGAGAGATGTAAGCTCTGAATCTTTTTTCTTTCTTTTAAATGTGGTCACCAGAAATGGATAAAGTATTTTATTTGTCAGGTGTATCTTCTGATCTGTACTGAGGAGACAGAGTTCATATGCCACTAACACATAAAGAAAGAAATTATTATGGTGGTGCAATTTGTGAGCATAATAAGATGTAAATCACAGTGATAATTTCTTCTGCTGCTCAAAATCTAAATCCTTTGCCTTCTCAATGTAGAGAAGAGATTGTTTAAACAGAAGGTCAACTTATGTTTGGCTAGGGCACTTGGAGATGTATCAGAAAATTTGCACCCAAACCCCAGAAACTAGAAGTGTGCACAGATTTGCCTATATAAGGAACACTTTACACATTATTTTTAATACAGAAGTTTAAATATCTACACCAAACATATTTCTGATGTAGACAGTAATTGTCTACAGGAACAAAGGTCTAAAGGAATAAAGGTCTATGAGATCTTTGCTGACTGGAAGGTGGATGTATATAATGAAACATTAATGTGCTTCATTTTGATAGCTGAATATAGCCGGTATTTGGAGTTTTATTTTATCCATGCAAAATAAAATTCCTTGTTTGACATCTTCTGTGTATTTTATATGTCATGATTAAATTTTCTCTATGGAATGATTTTGATAAAATAAAAAAAAAGGGAACAGTACAGTTCTTCATGTTGGAAGCTACAAAGAATAGTGGTTTTGATTACTTCCAATGGTTTTAGTAAGGGCACACGGTCATAGAAGATCTAGATTTTTACCTAAGGGAAAAACACTGCTGCACACAAGCAAAGTAAGTACAGTAGATGCTGAATTATATAGCATGAGCTTACTGTGCAAAGTGAACTCTTTGAAAAGTACTGAAAACTGTATTTGAAGATGAAAACAAACATCAAAGGAACATAGAATCTTTTTCATCTTTCCTAGCAATTATTTCTGTGATTGTGTGTTTTCACTGCCTTGTGAAGATGGTGTTCGGAGTGGTGAATGACTGCCTGTCTCACACAGACATCCTCACATTGCACAGCTGAGTCACAATTCTGTACTGGTGGCTCAATACCATTGTGCAAGTTAAAAAAGCATTTCTATTCTCTGTTATTAAACAGCCATTTTCAAATTCTGAACAACTGAAAGAAAAGAACTGGAGCAAATGTTACCTGCAGCACGTTACCTCGTGGTGAATGAATGATGTGCGATAGCCATTTTAAAATCTTAGTCCTCATTCATTGGTTTTTTTAGTTTTGAGTTCATTTGACACTGAAAAGTTGAGATTTACCCATGAAGGAAGTAGTGAGAAAGGCAGTAGGCCTATGAAGAGCTGAATAAATGAGCAAGGCCTTGAAAATACCTGATTATCTGGAAATTTAATGTGGTTGAATTAATTTTTTCTGAGTTTTTTTTTTAATGAGTGAAATGATCTTGAATTGGTAAAATATTCTGCTAGTAAAAGCTTCCCTCAAAGGTTTATGAGCATTAACAGTTTTAATGCAAGAGGTAAATAGAAGCACTTCTTCAAAAAATATGAATCTGTTTCAGTTATTTTTCAAATTTTGAAACAATTGGGGGAAAAAAGGGATTTCTGATTAAACTTTCATTGTGTTCCTCCTTTCTATATGTCATCACTTTATTGTATTATACTGTTTTTACTTTTTTATACCATTTTACAATATTTGTACAGTGTTTCTAACTGTAGCTAAAGTAATATGAGTGACCCTGGGTTTTGATGACATCTCAGTTTGTGACATCTGGGTGTGTGCTCAGTTCTCACTGGCTCTAGAGTATGTGCAGCAGCTTGCAGGAGGCAGGGCACAGCCAGGCTGTTCTGAATAGCGGTGCTCACAGTATTAAATACAGCAGTGGTATGTGGGTGTGGCCTTAAGGAAATTTCTTCTTGTTCAGACTACTAGCTGTTCTTATTCTTGTCTTATCATTTCTTTAACTTTCTCTCTTCCACTCTACCTTTCTCGGAAGGGGAAAAAGAAATCTTTACAAAATCTCTCTTCCACTTCCCTGCCCCAAGCTATTGCAATATTAAGGAACACTCTCCCTACAGTCCATGTGTCCCTGAAAATATTTAGGTGTACCCTATTTTTTCATCTTTGGCTTTACAAGCCCTCATACATCACTCCCATTATCAGTCTATTGTCATCTCTCCCCTTCTTTTTACTTTTTTGTATAAAGCCTATGGATGTACAATGGCACTAGTTTTCTGAGGCTTTTTCTGCTATTATTCTGTGCTGAAAATTGCCATGGGGGTTTTTTGATAAACTCTGATGTCAAGCAACTACATATTTTCCTGTAGTTCTTGTTCAGTGTATATTTTTTAAATATACGTGGGGGTTAGATAGGAGAATTTCCAGTGAATTATTCTTTTCTAGTATTTGTGTAGACTTTTAAACACTGAGGAATTAACCCCAGTTATTATTAAGGGTAACCTTAGAAACCAGGACCAAAGGAATTTTAAGAGATTTCCTTAAAATGCAGAATTAGTTACTCTAAAAGCATTTCTCTTCCTCGTCTGTTCCTAAGACCTTGCACTGATGAAATACCCACAGAGTTTCTGGGTATAAAAGCCCCATAGTCTAATAATCACTGAAGAAAGACTCAAAGTGATCCTTGGACATTCAAAGCTTTGTGCTGCTGAATATGAAAGCTACCCACTGCCACTAGAGTGGAATGACATGAATTGCAAGATTTGTTCTTCACCCAGAGGTGCAGGGACTCAGAGAGGGGGAAGAAAATGAAATGCTGTTACCAAAGTATTGGAAAGATGGAAAGTGTTACACACACATGGACATGTGTGATGGCTGCTGGAGGTGGGTGACTTGTACAACAGGTTACTCAGCAAGACTTTGGCAGCAGTTTAAATATACATATCTGCACATTTGGTATTTTACAGTTGGCTCTGCTACAGCAAGTTGTCCTTAACCAGATGTAGTCTCAAACTATAACTTTCTTTCTGTTTTTATACAACTAGCATACAAAATTGGGAATTATTTTGGTTTTTTACATGTTAGTATATTCAATATTCAGTATATTTTTCTTCCAGGAACTATCCAGCCATTTGAATAATGCCTTTTGTAGTATTCTTTACTTTTACAAAAATATCGAGAGATTTCTATTTAAGGAAAATGTGTGTATATTTGAAAATGGCTTAAATTTTTCTCTTCAGAGAATCTTGTATATAAATAGCTGTTAAACACATATATATATGAAAATATATATAAAATAAATTGATATTTGTTCATTAAAAGCAGAAAATGAATGAATGAATGTTTGAACAGACAGGAAAATCCTACTTATATAACCTAAATGAAATAGAAACGTACCAACTGAAAGGACAAAATATGACTACATGTCAAAGCTACATGTAAGAATTAGATATCAGGAAAGTAGACAATGGCTTTTTTGTGCCTTTTTTCTTTCTTTTAACATATCTCTGATATTCTTATGATTTAGTTCAGCCTAAAGCCTTTGGAGCTTGTTAAAGTACATTGGCTCATACCTGTTGAACATCTTATAAGTCATTTTTAGTTGGTCATTGTCTCTATAAGCATTTAAAATTTATAGGCCTCACTTTGTTTTCTAACCTTTCATGCTAATCAGATGGTATGTCTACATTTAACAGGTCATGAAGCAACTGGGGAAACTCAGAAGTTGAGTTAACCTTTCACAGATTTTTTGACAGTCTGGGTTGTTTAACTTGACCTAAGCTCCCTTTGGCCTGAAGTCCTTAATTTCCAAAAGTGTTTCTCAAGAGTAAAAGCTTTGTTTTTGCTTTCTTCATATAATCTAGAACTTTTTTTTTTTTTTCTTGTAGGATGCTTCGAGTGTTGCATCAAATGCCTGGGAGGTATTCCCTATGCATCTTTGATTGCTACCATCCTGCTCTATGCTGGAGTTGCGCTGTTCTGTGGCTGTGGACATGAAGCACTTTCAGGAACTGTCAACATTCTGCAGACCTACTTTGAGATGACAAGAGCTGCAGGAGATGTTATTGATGTCTTTACCATGTAAGTTAGTAGATTCTTTTACTTGTTTCCTTTTAAAACTGACGAAAAATTCCTCCAGAGATATAAATTTGACCCAAGAAAATGTATTTCAATGAAAATCATTGAAAGAATGATTTGGATAAGCTCAGCAGATAAAGTTTCGACTGAGCTGATATTTTTACTATTTACAAGTGATACTACTTAATATCCCACAGTTTTAAGTTTTTACTAAACAGTACTTCATATAATATAGATGAATTTCTTCCATACATTATTTCTTTAAAAAAAACAAACTAAAACCCTACAAAACTCTATACTCTAAATAGGTAAAACAGGAATGTGCAACAAGTAACAGCTCTGGGAATAAATACAATAAAAAAGTAACCAAAGAGTTGTGCAGAACCCTGAGACTTAAAATGTCAAAATTGTATTGCCTCTGGTATATCTAGTATTAATCTGTTTTGAAGGTTTCATGCTTTGCTGCTCCTGGAAACCTATTTCTGGAAGGCTTTTGTTTTGTTGAGCATCTCCTTCTCTTTGTTAAATTTATTACGTTTAACAAAAACGTTTACTGTATCCTTAAATTAAATGACATATTTCTAATATTTTTAAAGTTTTCCCTTTCAAAAATGGTTTTAGGTATTTGAAATCCAAATTCTTACCTGGCTGCTAATGGTTGCAACTAAAGCTGAAGAATCCTATATTTTAATTTGTAAATATTTTCTTTCATGACCCTTTTTTGGAGAAGTGAAATTATTTTACCATCTGTCAAAACACTGACTTCTTATGATGGATAGTTCCATGATAACCACATGTCAGTGCTTAGCAGCAGTCAGAAAAACAAACCAAGTAGCAACTACTGGAAAAATCAAAGAGAAACAGAGAACATACTTATACCATTTTGTAAATCCATCTTTCATCCATTTCATTAATACTGTATACAGTATTGATGCCCCAAAGAAGGCAGAAAAAGATTATTAGAATTACAGAATAGAAGTTGTATGGTAAAAAATTGAGTATAATAGGACTCTTCAGTCTAGAAATGGGGTGATTAAGAATTGCTGTGCTGGAGGTCTATAAATTTACGGTATTATGTATATGGTGCATGATCTTAGATTGTCTTTCTATTCCAGTACAAGAAGTTTGAGGTATCAGAAGAAACAGGTTCAGAAGTAACAAGTGGTGGTTCTTCAATTGTTTCATAGTTTTCTGAAGCTAGTTGCATATTGTGATTATATTATGGATGCCAAAAATTTTTATGGGCTCAAGGGAAGACTGGATAATCTTGGAAAACAAATCTAATGACAGTCGAATGACTTAGCTGACTCAGGAAGTCCCAGAGGCTACAACAGTGTTGGGGGTTATCCTGTTAACTTGCCTGCTCTTACTTTTTCCTTCTATTCATTGTTTGAGGTAGGAAAATGAACAAATCTATGTTTGATCCAACTGGGTACCACTGTTTTCATGACACTAGAAACAGAATCTTAAATTTCTTTACTTGTCAAGGGCTAGATTATCAACATCCTTTTCAAAGATCCTCTGTGAATGTTAGCAGTACTTTATGTAGGATTAGTAGCCAGAAGGGAGCATGTACCAAATAAGTCACTGCTTTGCCATATTAAAATTTCATCTTTGAATCAAGAAATTTAGATGCTCTTGTATAATAATATATGGGGTTGATAGGAAGATGTAACTTCTGCTTTGCCTTTTTGGCTTGTCGTTTAGAATAATGAGTCTGACTTGACTCAACGGCTAAGGCTCATTGTTATCCTGAATGAAAGATCAGTCATTTTATTAGGCTCTAACTTATTTTATTATTCCCTAGGAAGCCATTAGTGCAGAACAGCCACAAATCGATGCTTTCTCTTCATAGCAAGTTTTCCAGCTTCTCTCTGTCAAATACTTAAGTGAAAATATCAGTCAGGGGGCATAGTTCAAATGCATATAATGCACTGTAAAAGATCAAGGAATTATAAAGGTAATTTTTCTTTTCATGGCATTTAATTGTCTTAGCTAGTAGCTTTTTGATTTGTTTGTTTCCTTTGATTACTAAAAGATATACTAAACCCAGTTCTTTCTTCAGCAGACATACTCTATCTGAAATTTCAGTTTATTCAGTTGTGAAGGAGGTCTCTAAACTCTTAAAGGGAGGAGAAGCAACTATTTTGACTAAAAGCAGAGGAGCCATTGCTTTGAACTGGATAAAGTGTGTGACTTGCGAAGAAATTTGCACTCAGTAATTTTCTACCTGTTTAAGTAGATACTGCTCTGCTTTTAAAAATAATTTTGTAGGGAGAAAAAATACTCGATATTTTGTCATGCCTATTGATTAACAGTTGGCAGTACAAAAGCCCTATAGTAATGATTTGAAGTAGTAATTGAATAGTAATTGAAAGAGCAAAAAGCAGAAGGAAGAATATGTAAGTAGAAACAAACAGTGCAGCGCCTGCATTCTTAAAGTGATACATATTGAAATGGAAATAAAAGCTAGTTCTTCATAGTGCTGATTAGAAATTATAAGAATGGAAAAAAATCTAGCACTGTGGCCTACTAGATTATATCTTTTTAAGGCTATTTAATATATTTAGGCTCTTAGTGCTTCTAGTGCTGTAAAGTGTCTCAGATTGGCCTGCAGTCTGACTTTCTGTGATGAATGTGCTAGGCAGATGCTGCAGTAGAGTGAAATGTGTTAGATTCTCTTTAATCACACTTATGGTTTCTGCCTATATTTTTATTAGCATGCTGGATTTCAAATGTCATTCAGAATAAAATTCAATCCCTATCTAAGAGCTACTTATGTGGGGGGTAAGAGATAAGGTCTGTTTTAACTGTGTCCGCAAGTGTTTGTTCTGAAGGAAAATAACACAACTCGTAAGCCACCCTGTATCTTTTGTCTTTGTCGGTGCTGCTACTTACTGCAATTTAAAAGAAGTAGCAGACCCCTGTAGAGAAAGAAGGGCATAATGAGGGCATAAGCAAAAACTGAATAGATACAGCACTCCTTAAATGCC
The DNA here is from genome assembly GCA_035584735.1 of Pseudotriccus pelzelni. Lineage (NCBI taxonomy): Eukaryota > Metazoa > Chordata > Aves > Passeriformes > Tyrannidae > Pseudotriccus > Pseudotriccus pelzelni. Next base: position 37,435,057 of record JAWMRA010000130.1, on the reverse strand, counting down.
TAAAATAAAAGCCAAAGTACCTAGATCCAACAATGCCATTCAGAAATGTCCGTACCAATGTCCCTGAGCGCATCAACAACCCTGACTGTTCCTGCCTGGCCTCTCTTAGGGCCTCTCCTCACCCTTCCCTTAGTCCAGGACCTCATTTCAGTGAAGCCCGAGGGGTTCAGTCCCTCCCCACAGACTCTCCAGGACATGGGGTTGGGGCTGCCCTGGCTGCCACCACTGCCCTGCTGCCTGTCTGCTCCATGGGGAGCCTACATCCTACATGGTGCCTTGAGGCTTGTGGAGAGATGAATTAATTAGGGACCTGCAATTGGCCAATGAACTTCCCTTAGAGGATTCAGCCCTTGGGAGTTCAGCCAAGAGGAACAGCCCTGTGGAATAAAAGAGGTGACTTGAGTGCTGGCCCTGCAGATTGCTCCCTGATTCCAACTCCCTGGAGTCTTGTCTGAGTTCAAATAATATGCACCAGTTGCAGTTCATATCTGCTTTGGAAATATAGATAAGTAATAAATATTTATAATTTTAAAAAATTTAGGCAAATTTGGAGCTGTTTTAAAATTATTTAAGTACCAGGCAATTTTTACAGCAATTGTCTCAAATTTATGATTTTTTTCTCAAGTTAAAATATGGACTGATCATGGTCAATAATTCCAAAATACTGGGGACATCCTAGAGAGATTCTGAGTAGGGTAGAATGAGTGTGGTTTGGCTTGCTTGTTTTGAGGGGGAAAATACAACCCTGAATCCAAAAGTGTCTAAAAAACCAAATAACAAAGAAATTTTTTTACAGTATTTTGTCTCAAAGTACTGGAGTGACGCAGGTAAAACGGATACTTTGAACTCTTGTAAGCTAATATAAATCAAATGTATTCAATTTCATATGAACACATACTGTACAGATGAGTATTCTTTATGGAGAGGACATATCTTCAAAAATCACAAATTTCAGTGGTAGATTCTTCTCTCTTTGAACAGTCATTTCTAAATCCATGAACTTTTAATAATTTGGATGGCTATAAAAAGATTTGGAGTTATCAATCCTTTTTCATTGAGACTAGCCTCTAATTATATTGTTTTCTGGATCAGTTTTGTGAAACTTCATTCCCTGTAGTTCCAGACTTTTCCACTATCAACATTATCACTGTTCTAATGGTAGCTGCTCGCCCTCCACCTGTCCCCCTGCCTGTCTGGAAATTTGCAGAAGTTATAAGCTTTTGTTTGGCATGTGAATTCCTTCAGTGGATGTAGAGTAGTTATCTTAGTTCCTTGAGAGTCAAAGAAAGCCTAAGAAAATAAATATGATGGTTAAAATTATCCTGAAAACTGCCTTTATAATATTTTAACTGTAAGAGGTGAATGTTTTATGTTACCTGCCTTGTCAGTTTAAGAGCTGTGTAAGATTCATTAAAATTGAGCAATCTGCTTGACTTAAGTGTGGTATTTAGTTATTCTCCTGTAACTTAATAAACTGCAGTGAACACTCTATTTGCAAAGTACCAGGTAAAACTAGATTTGCTTACTTAATCACTGATTTTGAGAAGATTATGAATGCAGCAGAAAGACACATATGATTATCAAACATGAATTGTATCAGCTGGATTTTTATATTTCTCTGGTGTTTAGAACAACTTCCAAATTAAATTTTTTAGAAAATCAGCAGCACAAGATATGTTTGGTGCGTTTCCTAACGGCATCTTTTTACAGTTCTTTCTCTTTAGTATGCAAGGCCAGCTAGTGCCATCTGTCACATGTTTGTGATATATAGGCCAGGGAACAAGGGAATCATGCTCTTAGAATGGAAAATGAAGAAACCTCCCTGATAGAAACATTAAAACCATTTTGCTACTACAGTCAAAGCTGATTTGGGTCATTGTAAATTCTCTTCCTTTTTAAGGTGTGAAATCAAATAGTAAACTAACTGAAATTACAATCTGTAAATCTGTTTTTGCTCTGTTCTCTGTTAGAAGTGCCACAGACATCTTCCCAGAACTAAAAATTCCCTTCCTTTCAGAATGTGAAAGCCTGTGTTTCAGGTATTGCTGTGGCCAAGTTTGATGCTTGCTGATAACCTTTCTGTTAGTCAGTGGATAGTCAGTGTTTATTAAGATGGTATTGTTTAATAATATACATATGGATGTGCAACTGTTTTCTTTTGAGGAAAAACAAAAGAACAGGTTGTAGAAGCTTTTATATCTCCCCTCTTAGTTATATAATCAAAAGTTTTAAGAGGTAGATAAGTGGATATTATTCTGATACGCTATTCCTTTTTGTTGTTGTTGTTGGCTTTGCGGCTATCACAAGTTAAATATTGGTAGCACTAAAATATTACTTTCATCTTTTTTTTTTTTTTTTCCACTATAACTAATGGAATACTGTGAAAGGTATTACAGTGTAATTGTGTGATGATTCTGTTTAAGCCATCTTCTTTATATTCAGTAGTACTGAACTGGTTTTCCCTATACACATTTGTCTCTTAAAAAAGCTTGGTGTTCTTCAAATTTGGACTTAAATTATGTTTTAAACACGGTTTGTGTCATGGGAAGCAAAACATTTAAGGCTCTGTATTAGGACAAACATCTGCTAACTTATGCAGGGTTGTGTTGTATCATGCTTGGAAATGGCACCCATCCTGAAGAGCCCTGACAGATGATCTCACTGGTTCTGTAATGAAAAGATTCATCTGGGCACCAGTTCAGCTAGCTGAGCCTATGAACAGGAAGAAGAGACAGGAAAGAAGTGGAGGTCTACATGGTTTGCTTATACCAAACAAGTAGGATGGCTACTCCAGTCACGTACAGTCATTTGTTGGAGATATATACTGCATTTTTGGATGCGTTCACTGGTAAGATGACTTCTAACTAGGCTAATGAGAGTTCTCACTAGCAGCACTCCATGAGTTCCTGCACCTGGATTCTGGCTATGTGTAGAATAATGTAGCAATTCTATTAATATAATAGACGAATAAATAAAGGGTCCGAAAGGACCATGCAGACACCAATATGGCATGTAACAAAGCTCTCTTTATTCAGAAGAACAGGAGTATATATAGGGCAGTTCAAACAATAACACGTCATAACCCGTGACCTTCTCAACCAATCCTAAACAGGGACAACTCTGCGCATGTGTATCAGAGGCCTGGGACTACATTTCCCAGAGTGCCTTGCTGGCAAGCCTGGAACCCACACTGCTACAGAATAATTAAGTTAATTCTGCAAGGAAGATCTAACCTTGGTCCATGTGTCTTATTCATGTATTATGATTTGACAGGAGAAGAGGGACCACAATGTCATTGATGCAGTTTACCTAAGTTTACATTTCTATTTCACTGGAATGGTCAATCACAGATAAATTGTAACAGAGCATATTAAAGATAAGATACAGAACATTTTAGATCCTGTTTGATTGGTAGATGCATCAAATCTGACAAATAATGCCAGCACCTGGGAGTATGACCTTTACAAGATTTTACAGTGCTAAAAAGTCACATTTACTACCTACTCAGCTGTATTATGTAGCCTAGTGTTCTGTATTCTGTTAGAAGCAACACCAGTAATAACCTATGTAAGCAAAATTTAGGATTTGGGAAGTACCTGCAAAGCCATAGTCCTCATTTTATGTAATAGTTGAATAAGGAAATTCATCGCAGCACATGGGTGTACCAGCAGAATGATCTTACATGAAGAATTTATTGGTCTTCATCTGTGCAAATACAGCCTCCTACTTTTAGACAGGCATCTGTATTATTTAGTGCAGTGTTAAGCAGTTCTCTTTCCCGGTTGACTGAAATCTTAGATTGGCTATAATCACTGCGTGCCTGTGATTGCACTTGCAATAGACCTTTCTTAATAGGTTCTCCATAGGAAATACGTTTTTCTATTTTAAATACCTTTATTTCCTTTTAGTTCACTTATAGACATAAAATGGAAAGTGTATATTTCTATGTAAAATACATATTGTTAAATTTTGCTTTATCCACCACATAAAATCAAGATAACTCACTCTTCCACAGGAGATCTGAAAAAGGTATTACCATCCCAATCTGGACTTTCAGTAACAGGTTTTCACTCCTGCACTATCAGTATGTACTTTGTGTGTCTCCAAGTTTATAGCTGTAATGAAGAAACACTCACAAATCCTGTGATATGCTTTTGCCACATCTTTTTACACTTTATTGCTATAGAAAGTTGCCTGGGAATTCAGTGTCCATAGTGAACAAAACTCATCACAGAATTCCACCAGAAGTCAGCATGTTACTGTGCACTAGTTCCAATAGGGTTTTCTGCCTTCTTCAGTCAAAAAAGGTTCCTAATTTCTTCTGTAATTAGCATCTCTAAAAATGTTTTTAAGAAAATAGTTTTGAAAGAGATCAGCAGACAGAACAAGACTAGATTATAAAAAAAAAAAACCCCAACTTTAAGAAGCCTTGTCCATATGTCATAGTCAGAATTTTGTGTTCTGGACTCAAAGATTTGATGATTATTTAAATTCATATGCTTGATCCTTTCATATTCCAAGAAAGTAACAAGATTCATAGGGCAGAGATGTGGTTTGTGCTACTATTGCTCCTCTTCTGTTAGGTTGTGGGTTCTCTACTGCTTTTAGAGATACTCCATGAAATCTCCACTCAACTGTCCCATTCCTAAGAAGGACGCAACACTCAAACTTTTAGACAATGATGATTTAGGCTTCTGTTCTGCATGCCTGTAGAAACTTTGTACATCACAAACTAAAATCAGTGGGATCTTATGTCACATTAGATTTGGTTCAGAGTAGAATGAAAAAAATCTGGCCCTTGCAGAATGTCAAGGTAACTTGCATATTATAGTATGATGATCTCTTCTTTATATAATCCTAACAGTCTGACTTTAGTATTGATCAAATGTTTTGTATGATTACATACAAAATTTCTTTAAGAAATACAGAATTAGAAGTCTCTGTTTTCTTCCTAATGGGTTTTTTATTTCTACTTTAATAGAAATTACTTTTTGGTCTTACTTGATCTTATCCTTTGTCTACCCATTAATCCTTTCTATTTTTATCATTTCCTGACAAACTTGAACTGAGCATTCTGTAAGCCAGTTTCACTTGTTCTTTCTACCTGAAATTCAGAAGTTTAGAATCTGTATTAATCTAAAATTCCTCATGGACTTGTGTTGACATTTTCTTAGTAATTTCATTTTTCCCTTCTCTGTGAGAATATTTCTGTTACTTTAACCTCATTGTTGCTGTTACATACAACCTTTTGGTCTTGCTTTGCAGGTAGTACATGATTATTAATAAATTCTTCTTTCTTTGCTGTTAATTACAACTAAATGTCTGCACTGCATTTCTATATTAACCAAATTAAAACAGAAAAATCCCTAGCAAGTACATAGATTGTTCCAAAGCAGTATTACCACACTTTTCATGAAAACCTGCTACACGTAAACATGATCATTCAACAAATTGTCTTATTGCTTGCTGATTTGTTTTATTTTATAATTCTTGAATTTGACAAAACACGATGAAAATACACAGTGGGAAATCTGCAATGTTGATCTGACCCACAGAGAATTTTTTCACTCACCTCTGACTTGTCTCTGCTGGAATAGTCTATTCAGTACTCAGTTTCAACCTGTTCATTGAGAAGTTAGCATTGATGGCTTCCATCAATACCTTCTGCCAGAAGAAGAAAGCGTTTTCTCTAGAGATGTTTTAATATTCATTTTATTGGATAGAATCCAGTTCCAGATTGATGAATTAGGGAATCTCCTTAACATGGAATAATTAATTAGCCAGCAGCAAAGACCTAAAAATTGAAAGATCAGTTTGATTTAAATCACAAATTGAAAACAGTGATGTTTGTGTTGTTAGCATTTCTGAACACAGTGTTGTGGGGAAAAGCAGATCCAGAATCTGTGGACCATCTGCCAGAATAATACAGTATGAAAAATATGGTTTAGATTATTCTATATTAAATAAATTCAACATGCTTTTCAGAATTTTCTGTTTAGCTCACCATTCAGCTTATTCTACTCAGCAACCTAGGTTAACTTGTGAAGATTGCATGATCAACATGAATTTTTTAAAATCATGTTTATCTTCATAATCTTCATTGTCTGACTTCAGTAGAAATGTTACATGACCTTAAATATATAATTATATAAGACTAATAGGATTCCTGTGTTTAGTGACTAGGTATTCAAGATTTCTTCTTGTTGAACTTATTTAGAGTAGCTTTAGCCTTCACCTATATATATTTTTCCAATCCCGTCAGGAGTAAAAAATTTATCTTTATGATTTTGTTTCCTTTCCCTGCTCCTTACCTACCTCTTTCCTTCCATTCCAGCTTACACAAGTGTAAGCCCTGCTTGTCTTTTTCCTTTGTCCTTACCCATCTTGCCCATTGGCTCATGTTCATCACCCCTTCTGCCATTCCCTTCTACCTCCCTGGTTGCTCTTAAGCTCTGTCTGCAGCATTTGAGAATTTGCTGAAGCACAGATGGCAATTAATCTCCCTGAGTTCATCCACAAAGCATCACATTTTATTTTAAAGAAAGACAATGTGCAGTTTACAAGGTCTATCTTTTATTATCTATTATAACTTAATTAGAAAATAAAATTTTATGTGAACTGTATTACATGCTGTAGAATAATTTGATAGCAATGCTATCATCAAAACTATATATATATATATAATGTTACTGTTGTAATATGTTTTCTTTAAATACAGCAGACACTAAATGTGGTTATATTGCAATACAATTCTATCTGGCTTTTAAAGAGGTAATTAAGTAATCGTCTCACTATTTTTGTTTATCTTTTTACTCTTTGCAATATACAAGATCCTTTTGCCTTGGGATAAGTCTGGCTATTTCATCTCATGTAGTCTGATCAGTAGAGATTTTACTACTTCTCCCTGTAATGTGTGTATGAGGAAGAAATTGATTTCTATATTTGGCTAGTGTATAGCTATATATATTTTTTTCTTGGGGAAGGAGGGCTTAAGTGAAAGTTATTCCTGTAGATGCACATAAGGCTAAGGAAAAAGCAGAGATCTCTTAGTACAATTTTTGACACAAGCAGCTCAGTGGGAGACTCAGCACAGATGGTTTAAAGGGCTGTCGTAAGGACTGAAATAGTCTTTGGACTTCCTGAAAGTCTCGATTTCTTTAGGGCAATGATAACTTGTAACTGAGCACATAGGGGTCTGTGAGGAGCTGCTGCTAACAGAACTCCAATACTTCAACCACTGGTGAAGATCACAACTTTGTAAGATATGTAACATAGGAATAGGAAGAGTTTTATGGAATAGTCTCAAAGTTGCTATTTGTTTTTGTGATATTTTTTTTTATCACTAATGGCAAGAAGGTATTAAAATAGAGATTTTCAGTTTGAAAAAAAAGGTGTTACACTGGCTGAATTACTATAAAATTAGTAAAATGGGATTTTTGCAATGTAATCAGCATATATATATTAAAATAAATGTCATCTGCATTAGCCTATACTGTCAATAATGTTAAATTTTTTTCACCATTTTAAATAGTTGTGTATCTAAATTTACCATAGTTTTCACTTGAGTATAAAAGAAAAAAGATCTATAAAAAAAGCTGGAAGAGATTTTTTATTGGAATATTAGGGAAAAACATATCCTGTCATTCCAAGAAGCAATCATCTATAGCATTAATGAGAGAACATTTAGGAGGCAGAGTCTCCTTGAGCCAGTGTTTAGTTTCTAGGCAATGCTGGACAGAACAACCTCACAAACCAGGTGATATTGTCTGTAATGGATTGAGCCTTCTAGAGCCCTGCATGTTCCACTGCAAGCCATCCTTCCATTTCTTCAACTCTGGGTCTGTGAAACGATGTTTTGAAGGCTCATTATAGAAGAATGCCGGATGATCTAAAATTATTATTTTTGTAATAATATGATTCTGTTTTGAAGTTAGGGATGTCTCTTCATGACTTTATTATTCTGTCAGACAGTTTGTCCATTGGAGAATAGTTTTTATGTTTAATTAAATTAAATGGCCCAAGTTTCTTATATCAATGCTATTTTATTTCAGAGTTCACTCCAGTTCTCAGCTTCAGCTGTCATTATGTCACATCAGCACTTAAGCTTACTCTAGTGTAGAAACTTTGAGGCGTAATGGGTCTGATTATCCCACCCTGAAATTTCAGAGTAAGCTTTAAATATTTATGCAGATAATTAATTTTTGCTGTTCCTATACAGGATTGACATCTTCAAGTATGTGATATACGGTGTAGCAGCTGCATTCTTTGTATATGGCATTTTGCTGATGGTGGAGGGATTCTTTACAACTGGCGCCATCAAGGATCTCTATGGGGATTTCAAAATCACTACTTGCGGCAGATGTGTCAGCGCCTGGGTAAGTGGTTAAGAAAGCTTTTGTACTTATGAAAATTTCAGCATCTTTTGTATATTTTTAGTGCCTTGTGATGTTAATTTTTTTGTGTTTCTTTAATATTTTGTGATGCTTCAGTTTGGTCGTTAAAAATTATGGCAAAGGAGAACAGAGCACTGCAAATGTTCTCTGTATTGGGTAAACACTAAGTTAGGAGCAATTAATTCCACTAGTTGAATGGAAAAGCTTCTTAGCTCAGCAACATAAACTGTTCTGGACAGAACTAAAACTGTATAATGCCTCCAGCTCTACTGGACAGAACATTTTTCTTACTAATATTTTCACTTATTTTAGGAATCTTTCTTGTTCCTCTTTGGAACAAGAAGAGTCTTGTCATCAGGTTTTATTTTGTTCCTAAATGGCAAAAAGTCTGTTTTTACTTCTATTTTAATCTCTGGTTTGGACAGACCATTCGCTGATGACCTTGGAAAAGCTAGATTCAAAAAAATTACAATTTGGACTGGGAATTAAATGCAAGTTTGCCATACTAAAATTGCTGACTGTTTGACCTGGGATTATTTTAACATCTCTGTTCAATAGCAGATAAATAACTAACTAACTTTTCTGGTATTTGACTCTTCTGCATCTAAGGCAAGAGGTCTGTGCGTTTGGTAGCTGTTGAAGTCAGATATTTCTGCATATACCATCGGTATCAACAAATCATATTTGTGATGAAAAATAAATTATTAAATACAGTCAAGTAGATCTTGGTGTTATGGTACATGTCATGTTTTGGTTTATTAACAACAAATAATATATAAAATAGTAGCAAGGTTTGGGTTTCCCATTGTACTGCAACTGTCAATATTTATTAAACTGGAATACAGCCTAAGAACAAATATAGGCAGTAGGCCCTTCCAGTCATACAAAGACTGTCAAACGAATATTTTGGATATCCTGACATTTGAGGTTAAACTGAACACAGATGATGTACACGTTGTAAATTGGGGAATACTGCATGTATGGCATCCCTACACAGATGCAACATGCTCAACAATAATCCGGTGTTTTCATCTTTTTTTCAGTTGTTCCTGTCAAGTGTCATTGTATGATTTTGGTACTTTGACTAAGATTGTTTTGAAACCTTTAAATGAATACGTAAATAAAAACTAAAAACATTTTAAATTAAGAGCAGTTATTTCTTATGCCAATACTGCTTTCTCTGAATCTATATTCACTGAGAACCTACTAAGCTAGTTCAAATTTTGTACAGAGCAGCAAAATTTTCAGAACATTATTTTTCCTCACAGCTCCCATGAATGCTTGTCCTCAATATTGCAGCAGAAAAGTGCTGCATCGTCTCACAGTTTTGATGCCCTTATAGTATTAACTGTAATTTTGTAGTATGTGTCTAGAAGAAACAAACGGTTAAACAACTATTACACGGTTAGTAATACTATTGTTATTAGAGATTTGTTAAATTAAATCCTTCAGTATTTTACTTTCCTTGTCAATTATTTGCAATGTTTGTATTTTACTTTAAGAAACCTTGGGTTGATTGTGCAGATAAGATTAGGGCTGTATATTGTTTCTGATTGCCATTAAAATAATCCATCAATTATTTTGAGTTAAATACATTTTTGTCATTCATGCTATTGAGAGGAGTTGGCAGATACTAGAAGTTGCAAGAAAGCTTCCTTGTATATAATTTTGAAATAGTAATTTTGCAATTATTAAAATCGAAGCTGTCAAAGACTAAACAGTTGGTTTCTTTTAGCAATACCTTAAAACTGATAGAAATGTACACACAAGATATTTGTTGTTTTGAAGAATTAAATTCATAAAAATGGATCCACATCAAAACCACCTTTGTAAAAAAATCCAGTTGTATAATTTCACATCTAATTTGTTGATGTCTTTCTCAGTAACAATTTAGCATGTTAAAGTCTGAAAATTAAATCCTGCAGCTTTACCATTGTTACTAGTTCCTTCTCTTTAATATTTTCATGAACAAATACTTTATGTCTATGACTAAACCTACTATGAAGATGGAGACAAAAAATCAGTTAAAAATTTGAAGGAGGAAAAGATTATTTTAACTTTGTATGATAAGCTGTATTTCTATATACAGAAATAAGGAAAGTAACATCTTTTTCTCCTTCTTAGAGATATATTCTTTGAAAAATAGGCTTTTAAGAACACCGATAACCAACATCTGTAGGAACTTTTCATGTGATCTTTCTGACCTCCCTCCTTAGCTGTAAATAGCTGGCTTTCTAGGTCTGCTGGGGAAAAGGAATTTTATTTGCCTGAAGTAATGCAAAAAGAAATAGTTCAACCTAACCTTTCCAGTAACTGTATAGTTGATTAATCAAGCAATCTGAGCATTCAGAGGCTTAGCATCCAAGTCATGCCAGTGCTGCCATGGAGTATAACCTCTTATATCTGAGAGAGTGCTTTTAAAGTGACAGTGAAAAGTCTCATTGGCAACATTTGCAGAATTAATTTACTGTGAAAAGTAAAACAAAACCAATAAACCGATGCCAGCTTCTTTTAAAGAGGGATGGCTTTGTTTTTAGTCTTCATTTTTCAATGCCAGAACATGCATTATGAGTATTAAATAAACAGTTATATATAACTGTACTGCAGCATGATCAGTGAAGAATGGGAGACAGGCCTGAAGCCAACTGTAACACTGTTCACGTTTGCAATTTAATACCCTCCCTATTTATATTCATCTAACTTGGTCAGGGAAAGCCTCATTTACACTTTGATTAAGAATATCTATTTTAAGGGTCAAAATGAAAAATAAAAAACAAAAAAGAAACACAGTGAGGATTTCTTCCTCATTTTGTGCTATGAAATGGGAAAGAAGGATTGGGTTTTTCTTTTTCATCAGAAAACATAGTATAAAGACTTCATCCTGACAGTGGTATTTCTATTTCTTTGTATCTTCTTTTTAAGAGAATCTGTGAAAGTTGTAGAGAAACATGTTTGATATTTTAAATGGCACTGACTTATATTTCTTCTGTATCTTTAGCGTTTAGGGACTTTTTATTTTAATGACTGGCAAGGATTTTTCTGCCTTTGAAAATAATTTTGGCTACCTGAATATCTATGTGTTATTTGACCCGTAGTTCATGAGTGCTTAAAACATGAATTTCCAAAAATATTTCCAAATTTTATTTTCCAAGAAAAAACATGGGAGCTGAACAAATGCACATGTGCTTTGAAAAACCACCTGTGAACTTGTCACTTCATCTTGTCCTTACCATAGCAGTTATTCTAGAGACAATGAAACTGCGTCATATTGACATTTGATTCTTTGTGTAACAAGAGGAAGAGAGTTCAGTGCAGGCTCATCTGGCTTTCCCACCCAGAACAGATGCATTATTTCTGAATGCTAGAAATGAAGCTCTCATTTCTGAAAATTAGATACCGTATCTGAATTATCTGGTGGAAAAATGCTGAGCTCACAGACAGGGAGGCCTTGCTTCTGATTGAATACTGCTCTATCTGAGGAAGGCAGAATGTTTCATACCACTTCTTCATTTATGAGAAATAAAGGACCTTCTCTCCAGACAGCAGATGTACTTATGGGTCTAGAATCCTTTAATCCAATCAAATAAGGAAAGTGTCTAAAAACCACTTGTTCCCACACACATTAAGTATTGTATGCCGTTAGTAGAGACAGTGACATGGGAAATTGGGAAGGTAAGATTCATATGGTGCTCTGGCCTTTCAGACCGCCTAGTTGAAAACCAGAAACATCAATTATTGCCAGAAATCATCCACCCAGAAGCTAATGGTGAAGTCAACTTCAGAGGGAATATATTGTGACACAGATGTATTCCACCTAACTAGGAATGTCACTAAGGTTGTCAAGAGAAAGGCCTATGTTCCTTCAGGAGTTAAAGGAGAGAGAGGGTTAGACAGACATTTTCAGATGAGCTGAATTTTTCTGCTAGTGGCTGTCCTATTTTCTGCCTAGAGAATAACTCCCAAGTCTTTAAAGTTATGTCTTTTGTATTAAGCTCATAGATCAACTATCTACATTTAGCTGGGTGTATCCTGCTTGGTCCCGTTAGTTGGAGTTTAAGTGAATAACATTTGCTGTCTAAACACTGCTGGAGTTAGTAGATAAAATAAAACACATTAGCAATTTTATAGATTTCTGGAAGTAATTTTATCCCTGGATAAGATGACTAACTAACGTTAACCAGTATTAGAATTTCTCTGGAGCACTGGGTTCCTTGCAATCTCCTGCACTTGTTCTTGAAACAATGAAGGACAAACCCTAGTAATACTTCAGAACTCAGCTGAGTGGCTGAGAGGAATATCTTTATGCCATTGTTCTTCCAACTACATTGTTAATATACATATGGTTACTTAAAAAGAAGAAAGAATGCACGGGGTTTTTTCTCTATTTGTTATTCTTTAAGAATTTTTTTCAGTGAGCTCAAAAATTATTTTGTTATATATTTCTGCTTTAATTCTGTCTTATTTCTTTAATCTGTCCAGGAGTTTTTGTCTGTCTTTATTGTATACTTCCAGATTTTCTCACTCAGAGATATCACACTTAGAAAATCATACTTTCACCTGATCATTCCTCTTCTCACATAACTTGCCATGTGTTGTATATTCAGCCCTTGTGTGGACTCCTTTAATAGAGGAGTGTGGCAGACACTTATGCTTTACCAGTAGCTTCTCTTGGTCTTGCTGCTCGCTGACAGAAATGTCACTGTTGGAGACAAAATGTTTTTGCTTCAGATTGTGCTGCATGTCTTGCACATCAAGGACAGATTTTTTTTCTTGGCTTGTAAACTCAGTCAATAAGTAGCTTCTGTTAATGAAACTGTTTTCTGAAAATGTGCTGTCATACATTTCTAAAGTTTGCTTGACAGTGGGAGCTGTTACTCTTTCTCCATGGGCTTTACCTGTCTATTATAGATCCTGACAAGTTGTTATAGAGGATAGCTTTATTTCCCCTATGTTCTCAGTTTTAACTTGAATGCTTTGTCAAATGATCACCATTTTCCCTGATCCTTGTTCTCAGCTGGCTACCTTATTATTTTTCATTGCATCTAGACATCTTACTCTCTTTATACTTATTTAAACCTTTGAACTTCAGTGACATTGCCATAAATTCATGATTTTTTATTGTGCAAGATGTAATCATTATCCAGAATCCAATGGTTTCTGGCCTGCTTGTTTTTCAGTTCTCCCACTTAAAGTTACTGTCTACAAAATCCATGGAAACTGTAAACAGTTCTTTGTTCTTCATATGAACTGCATCTTCCTACTGATGTCTTAGAAATTCATACTTATCTTTGTAACTATTTTTTGGCATTGATTGCCCAGGAAGGAGATGTTACACTCCGGATGTAAACCATAAACAGCCCAGAGGGGTTACATTTTATTTAAGACTTTTTAAAGGTCACATTTTTAGAATTCCTTGGCTGATTATAAGCCATGTTATTCACTTTCAATGCTTGGCAAGACAGTAAATGATAAAGGAAGGTCCCTGCCCCTTCATTCTCTCATAGGCTTCTCAAACCCCATTAAAATATATCAGGAAATAATACATGTTCATATTTTTGACAGCCAAGTATAAACTTTGAATGACATATCTGTTTAGTGAAGTTATAAGTATTATTTCTGCTTTCAAGTTTAAGCTTCACAGTCTTGTGTCCAAGCACAAACCATGCAAACTTCCTGAACAAATATCGAAGTCTTGGCAATGTGAAAAATGTAAACAATTTGTATAGTGCAATCTTTTCCCAGCTGAGTGTTAAATCTTCTGTGTATAGAAAACTTCTCACCACTGAAAGCCACCACAGTAGGAATCAGGATTTTTTAAATAGGTTATCAGCTATTTGGAAACAAAATACTTGGAAAATTTACTAGTAGGACCAGCCTACATTGGCAGGGAGTAGGTAATGATGACACAGTCTGCAGAGCCTATGAAAAAGGAATATTTAATGAAGATATGTACTCCACATTTTTGAAAAAACAATTTTAAAGCCAGATTATTTATCTGTAATTACATTTAGATGCAAAGCCAATAGCTTAGCTATATTCCCAGACAGTGTTAGAAAACCACCACCAAAAAGAAAACCAAAACAAGGAGGATAACTTTGAGAATGTGAAAATAGAAGCATATGCATTCTGAGAAAATGTAATTCCTATCTGGAAGATTACAAAATTAGACAAAAAATTCTGATCTTGTTAAGTAGCAGAAAAGATCCAAAGATAAATTTCTGCAGGGCTTCAGAAGCCTGTTGGACTACAAAAATTACCCTCTTGCCTGAAGGACATATAAAATACGTAATGCTAACAACTTTGAGCAACATAATGCTACAAAACCATCATCGTTCTAAAAAAATTCAGAAACAAATGAAAAGAAAAATTAGACTATTAGGTTTTTCAGGAAATACCTAAGAGACAAATTATACGATCTTTAGGGAAAATCTAGTCTTGCCTTAACCCATCTTCTTCAAACTGATATTTCATGGATTTTTTTACAGAACAACATTTCAAAACGTGAATCAATTTTTTAGAGAATCTTCTCTTTTTATTTCTGAGGTGACAGTGGAAATCTTCTCTCCCACTGCTACCAACAAACCAACAGTGTAAATCAGAAAGTAACCCAGCTTTTTATGTGCATCTAGATAGTTAGAAATCGATTAACATGGAATGTTTTAACCCTGAATTACAAATTTAAAGGAAATTTTAGAAAAATGTATGCACAGATGAAAAAGCAAAAAGTAACTGTGAGAATTGCTCCTAATTTTGACAAAATCATTTTCTTTTCCATCTAAACTATTTGTAGAAGGGAAATGTTTAAAAAACCCTAAACAAAACTGTACCATAAAATGGAATTTCAATTTTCTGGGATTTAATAACTTTCTGATAATAGATTTTAACTATCAGAGAAATGTCACGCTTTGGTAGTATTTAGTATATGGATGAAACCCAAGAAGCCTCTGAAAAGAAATTGAGACCAATATTGGCTTTTTTTTTTTTTCTCTTGAAGCAGTTGACTTGAATGCAAGCCAAACAGAGTCAACCACATGACAGTAATAGCATACCATGAAATCCATCCATGTTTCAACAAGACTCTTGGAGCTGTGCCTGGGAGTATAATATGTGAGAGAGAGAGAGGGATGAAGTGTTTTGTAGGGACAATAATAAATGCCCAACAAGTGATTGTTAACAATGAGAGTGATATACTCCAAGCAGAAAAGACTTTGTAAGTGTGTATTTTCTGTGATTCACAGTGCATTATAGTGGTAATATCAGAACAACAGTCTCTTCCGTCAACACTGTATGTAAAATGCAATAATTTGAACTACTTTTGCTTCATCTTTTACTTCCCTTGATGAATGAGGCAGGAATTTGGAGACGCTAGGACAGAAATTAGAATGTTAGAGACCATTTTCTTGTAAGCTACTCAACAGTCTTAAACATATTTAGATTTTATACTGCATGTCTAAGAAGAGAGTCTGCACATACCAAGAGAGATTGGTTAGGATGGCAAAGGATGATGGTAACATTGATGTATCAATGAGTTTAAAGACATCTGTATAATTTTTTCAGTGTCTGATTTATTTGGGTTTAAATAAATCACAGTATGATAGGTTCATTTTAAATTAAGCAGCAAACGCTGTTTTAGCTTCTGCATTGTTAAAATACTTTCCAGAGGAATTCAGAAAGTCTCCTACTTGCTCTCTTTCATATTTGCACATGGGAAATAACACTTTTAAGATAATGTTGCAGAAAAACATTGGGAAGAAGTCAAAATATTTATACAGAGATCATTCTTTAAAAATGCAAAAAAATTACAAAAATCTACTGGATGAATTATGAACCTATCAAAAGTGAGAACTAAACACCTACATTGTCATAATACAGATGATGAACAGGAACAAAATATCTAATCTTTATACTAATCTGTCATAAAAGTTTATTGATGAAAGGAGGTTACTGAGTCTGGACTGTAGATGTACGGTACTAGTCTGAACCCAGCATTATAAAGAATTGAATGAAAATAAACAAGAGGTCTGAGATAGGAACATGTGTGGTACGTTTAAATCTAACTTCCTGCAAACTGAAGAAAAAGCTGCACTCTATCAATACAACTTCATCAAGAAAAGTGTTTGAGAAAGTATGTGGGAACTGCAGTGAATAATTAAAAAAGAGTATGTAAATATGTTTATGCAGAATGCTCACAGGATAAGCAGACAGTAGCATTAACTCAGAGGAATTTCTTCTAGGAAAAATGAGCAAGACTGAGTCAGAAGGCTTGAAAGCTAAGGTCACTTATGAATTTGAAGCTGGGCAAAGTGCTAAAGTTAAGAAGTTTTTGTTATTGTTGAAATCAAATATGTGGGCAATTGAAAGTGAATAGCATGTTTGAGACAGGGCAATTCAGGAAGAAATTGAAAAGATCTTTCCAGTCACGCTCTGAGTGGCCATCAAACGATATAGAGGGCCTTGCTCTGACATGCAGCTGGGGAAATGCAGCCAGAACCACAACCACACCATGCACTGTGGAGGTCAGCTGCTTCCCAGTATTACATAAGAGAAAGCCAGGCTAACCCTGGGCTCGTCTAAGGTGATGTCCAGCACTGACAGGGTTTCATAAGGAAGCACAATAGACGTTGGGCAGGATGGAGGTACATGATCTCTTTAGATGCAGTTTTGATATCTGGCAAAAACTGTCAAAAGGAATTTCTGTGGTTGTGAAGAGATTTGGAAGGAATCTCTTAGATTATCTAGCTGGAAGTAAACATTTTGTGTGTGTATGTGAGTAAAGGATAATAAATCTAGATGAAATATAAATACAACAATGTGTACATCTTTTTACAAGAGGTCATGTCAGGGAATTCATGTAAAATAAATATATGATTAGATTGAGAGAAAGTGTAAAAGTAAGTACTGAGTGGTTTGAAACAAAGATAAAATTACATGACAACATGAGTTTTCTGGAATTAAATTTTATTTGGGCACTTCCTAATATGTTGTTATGTTTTTGTATTATTTTTCTGGTAAGGAGTAGTGACCTCATAAAATAAAATGAATGAAGTTTAATTTGTTTCCATTTCAATCCATGTCTCTCTGTAGTAACAGTACCTTCTAGATATGATTTCACTGTCTCTGTCCCTAGGGTCACTGAAGCCATCATACAATGTTTCTTCAGGGGTATTAAAATATTTATAACAAAACTAAAACAAGAACAGTGTTTGAAATTTAATGAATGTGCTTTTCATGGGACCAGTACCCATAAATTAGAAAAAAGGAAGAAAAAAAAAAAACCAATAACTGAAATCTTATTAAAATAGATAGGATTTGGGTAATGTTTTCTGTGGAAACAGGATTTGAACAATCTATGACCACGATGAAAGCTGTTGTGCTGCGTACATACCATTTCAGAATACATTTTGAAATATCTGCTTCCCGACATTGGTCTGTTTTTGTCAAAACAAATCTTTCCAGGAGGTTCATGATTCGCCCAATTTGATAATTCATAAGTCAGGAAAGCCATTACTGGTACTGAAAGGTTTACATAATCTGGTGAGAGGGTTTTACCAGCCTTAGAGTTGGTACAAGAAAATAACAACTACAGAGGTTAAAGATCTGTTTGTTCAAATAACTATTCACTTAAGCTATTTTTTGTCAACGTGAACTGCATATCAAATAGTGAACTTTTATCTTCTTGATTTAGTAGATGAATTTCACTATCACTTTTAGTTTGTTTTGGGTTTTCTTAGAGTGAAAATCAAACTGATCAGAGAAAGTAATTTTCACAATAAACACAATAGATAGCATACTAAAGAACAAACTGTGATACCTTTTTAAGATGCTCTTTCAGAAATCTTCAACTTGTCACATAGCAGAATGCTACTTCAAAGGGGAAAGATCCCTTTGAATCTCAGGAGATTGAGTTCTGAATTTATTCCTGGAGTGAACAGGCTCCTTAAACATTCCTTAGAAGTTCTCTAGAACAAAGACAGAAGATTGCAACATCAGAGAAAAATATCTAGAAAAAGACTTTAATCTTTCCTGTGTTTTGTTTTGGGGTTTTTTTTTGTGTGTGGGTTTTTTTATTAATTCACAATTTCATTCAATTCAAGCAGGAATTTATAAGCTAACACCTCCTATTGCTAGAAGCTAATAACTTATTGTGCAAAATTAACCTTTTTTTTACTGTCCTTGCAGCAGGAAGTATATTACTGCCCAGATCACATTTCTGTGGTTTGCTTTAATGATATCAGTGGTTGCAGTTTCCAGGCATAACTCACGTCTACCAAGTGGTTTAACTTGTATTTTAATTACTCAAAATAAAGCTTCTGTATTTTTTCCCTCTGTCTTCTTGGTGCTATGCCATGAAATTCAACATGTAATTGGCCACTGGCTCTTCAGCTGGAAGTGAATGAAAGAGGAAAACTGAAGTTCTTCCTTTCCTAAAATATGTTTTTGAGCCACGTTTTTTCTGAGATAACCAATCAGATTCTCTTTTTTAAAAAGCATCCCTTCCATAAACAAGCAGGCAATTCTCTCTGAGAAGGCAGCTTTTGTGGCTCACAACAGCTATCATCTGACAGTTTTCTTCTGCTATTATTTTATGCCCAAGGCAGATTTTTTAGAGGCTAATAAGCTGGTTTTTTTCCCCCACTTTACTATACCAATGCTTTGTATTATCTCAACAGACTTCCTAAGTAAGCAAAGCTACATGGAGTTTTATCCTTATTACAGATCAGAAAGTAAAAAGATATTAAATAGGAATTTTAACTCTCATAGTAAGGCTGATCTTTTTCCTCCATTTGGTGATAATCACACAATAGGAAGATTCTCAAATCTGTGTGGAGCCCAATCATAAAAGCAGTTATTACATTTCAGTAGTGTAACTGTATAAAAGATTTAGGACTTCATTAAATTATTATGGATGTGCTACACTAAGAGATATACTAAATTTATTAAATATTACTTATTTCACAAATTCTAGAAGAAGGCTCAAAAGTAAGGCTTCAGACTGACTTGTTTTTGACAAACTCATAGAATATAAGTTAGGATGCTGGTTTTACTTTTAAAATACTTCTAGAATATAGGAAAATGAGAATTTAAAGTCAGTACTGAGACAGTCTTCTTTATTTCTTGCTCCTGCCTTAGAAAACAATGAGTGCAACTCTTTAGCTTGATCATGAATTGAGATGTAACACTTTAGTTGAAAATTCATAGCCCTGAAGAGAATCTACATTTCTAAGTCATTTTCCAAGTACTTATTTGTAAATGAATGCCTGAGGCTGAACCACTTTATTAGCTTTAACGCTGTAATATGGAGAGGAAAAAAGAAAAAAAAACAGCAAAAGAACGATAAAAACAAAACCAAAAAGCATGTACAGAACCATATTTACTTGTGTTGACCATTTTCTCTGCAAGAGATGAAATAGAATTTCCATTACATCAAGCAACTAAGACACAAAAAAATCTCCTGTAACATACTGTATATTTACTATAGACGTTGCTATCACTTTCTCTACTTAATCAGTTGGTTTTCTAGCAAGGACAGAAACTGACAAAACCAGTCAGAAATGCATTTGTTACTTCTCTGTGGTTCCTTTTTATGCAATGCAGTATCAGTTAAGTTCTGACTTACCGCTGGTATTGTTTTTCCCTTTTCTACTGCAGTTTATTATGCTGACATACATCTTTATGTTGGCCTGGCTTGGCGTTACAGCTTTCACTTCTCTGCCCGTTTACATGTACTTCAACCTGTGGACCATTTGCCGAAATGCCACTGTAGTGGATGGAGCCAATCTCTGCTTGGATCTTCGCCAGTATGGTATGTGAATGAGGAGCGTGAATATAAAGCAAGATTTAACAGAATTGTTAAGCTGATATATACTAGGAATACTAAATAATGTGAATATTTATTCTTCTTCAGGTATTGTAACTATTGGGGAGGAAAAGAAGGTTTGCACCTCATCAGAAAGTTTCATCAAGATGTGCGACTCTAATGAGGTGAATAAGTATGATAATATTTTTGGTAAATCCATACTATATGTTATAGTAGGAAGGAGCTGATGTGTGTTTTCTTACTGTTAATATTCTAATTATACCTATGGTGATAAATAAGATCACAGTGAAAACTACAGTCTTTTACCAAATACCAAATTTAGTCAGTGCAATTTCTCCAGCCATTTCTTTTGTAAATATACTTACAGTTTTTTTGTTTGGGTTTTTTTAATAATTCCATTATCATGTACTTTGTTACTGAGATGTTTTTGAAAGCTAACACACCTGCTGCACTATGAATAGTCTATATACTGAATCACTGATTGAAGATCTTATGATTACAGTTCTGGAAGGAGAGTAAAGATTTCAAATGGATATGGCCAAACCTTGTAGTGCATTAGGGTGGTAACAGTACACTTTTCTTTGTAATTTTGCCCTTGGGGAAAAATGTCACCTTTTTCAGTGCAACTGAGGTTTCTGGTTTTGATTTCAAATTATAAATTCAAATGAAATCAGGACAAAATAAAATCACATCTACCTAAAACAAAGAGAGGCTAAAATGTTGATCCCTTTTAAGTCAAAGGGTGCTTTGCTAAATGTTTCGCTGGGTCTTACTATGTTTGAACAAATCTTTGAGTGGAGGTGCGCAATCTGCCCTTATTCCTTTTGGCATCTAATACAATGGAACTCTACCAGTGCAGTTGACCCTCTGTGGCTGCTGTGTAAACCAGGTCACTGAAATCAAAACCAAATGTAATCATTTGATTTGGGGTGAGGTAAGAAAGGTGGTTAATTTGGACTATGCAAGTAACCTGGTTTATATTTTATCACTATGAACAAATTCAATCATCAGGTTTGGGTGTACAGTAGATCAATATAGGAAGATGGAAAGTTATAGTTAACAAAGGGAAAATGGGTCTTTCTTAGGCTATCTCTGCCACTAGAGAAGCCACCACAAATCTAAATCTGGTAAGGTAGTATTGTAAAAAAAAAAAGGTGTTGTAGTGTTTATTTTTTAAATAGTTTTATTAATATTTTACTATTTAAATGCTATGTTTTAAATAGAGAATGCTTTTTCCCCAATATGAGTATTGTAACAAAAACAAGCACCATGTAGTGATGTTAATCGTTTGGAAATAGTATTCCTAATCAGGAACCAGGAAGATAATTATTTGCACTATGTTATTCTGACTGTTGTTCAGTTTCTGTTTGGTGTACAGCCATGAAAGTCCCTTTCTTTGTCTCCCTTTGCAGCTAAATATGACATTCCACTTGTTCATTGTGGCACTTGCTGGAGCTGGAGCAGCAGTCATTGCTATGGTAAGCTGCCCAATACTCTACTCCTCATCTGAATTGCTAATACATTCTGATTCTGACTGAGGATCAGCTGTTCCATTTCCATACTATCACTCAATGCTATTACTAAAATATAATTCTGTAATTTAATACTCTTTATTATCTTTCTCTTTCTTTTTTTTTTTAATATATTAATGGTTTCCCTTTGAAATAGGATATCATGATTAGTTTCTTAAATAAAAAAAAACCACCTGTAAGCACACACTATAGAATTTTTATTATTCTCTTGCTGTGTTCAGACGAGTGTTCTAATTCACGTGTCTGCCTCATGACTGTAGTATTATACTTTTATGATCTGTGTTGCTATTTTAGGAGCAGAATATTTTTGTCAGTTCTGTGGATATATAAGAATATCTTAGCTTTTTTCTGTCAAGTCTAATTTTTGTGCTTCTTTATAATGAAGATTACTTTAAATTTGATGACATTTTGTCAATGAGAATGTTCCACTGACAAAAAAGTGTAATTGCCCTGCTCTTCTGCCTTTTGTCTGCTGTGTCTGCTTAAACATAAAGACATTTTTAGACTTGTGATTCTCTACCACTGTAGCTTTGTATTATGCACACTGGAATGGAAAATGAGAAATAACTGTTACGTGGCACTGATGCATTCATAAGAAAAGTGTTAGTGGTAGTGATTACTATATACAACTTAGACTAGTAATTTTCTGCTGAATCCTAGGGCCATGATTTTTTTGTTATCCTCAGAATTACATTTATAAAAAGGGGCAGTCAGAGAATATTCAATTAATCTAGTGTTCCTCTCATATTATTGATTTTTTTTGTTCTTCTCTTCCCTTTGTTTCAGTATTACATGACACCCTACCAACATAACAAATATAGCTAAATTAAAAATAGATATTTTCAATGTAATTTATGTTTCAAGACCACAAATAATAATTATATTAGTAGAATACATTTCATATTAGTAATTTAATTGATTTTCCAAACAGAGATTTCTCTCATTACAGCTGCAAAAATGGTGACCACATAGCTATTATTATAATATATCATAAGTGTCAAAAAATTTATCCAAGAGATCATTAGTTTTCCACTGCATTATTGTTTTGAATTATATCAGTAGTAATTATCAAATGTTATTTTGCTCAGATAAAAATTCTGCATTTCAAACAAGAGTTTTAAGTCAGAATAGCCACCAAAAGGTATTCAGTGAAAATGAACACATCCTCAGTGAAAGGAAATTAAGTAGATAGATTGAGCCACATAGTTTAAATACATGATACTTTTAATTAAGTTTTAGAAAAACCTTCAAAGCTCAAGCTCACCATATCAAAAATGCCATAGATGTGTTACACCACTCACAAATACTCTAGGAATTAATTTTGATGGTGCATATTCATTCACATATTTTTTATGTCTTAACCATACCCAAGTGCGCTTTCTATTGGATTCCGTGACTGCACAGAGTGACCACAATGACATTGTTTCAACAACAATGTAAATTAATGTTCTAAGTGCTACTAAGTTGTGTAGTGTCCCAGTGCTGGTAAATGTAAGTTTTATTTAATTTTTGAAACTGCGTTATATATATTTCAATTTTGTAATTATATTTTTTGCTTTTAACCCATCATTGTGATCTGTTAGGTACTTGGTAAAGACTAGCACATTTCACTCTTTGATGATGGTAATTTCTAAAGGCAGTATACCAGGCTACATGGAAAAATTAGCCAGGATTTTGAATTACACTTAATTTGTATTGTATATGATTCAGAAATGTACTGTTCTTTCTTATGGATGGCTACTAAATGGATACAGAAAATATCATTGCTGTAATAATACATATTAGTTTTGCTGTTGTCAGTGTTCTGTCTGATAGAAGAGAGAAGTTGTTTAAATGTAAAATCTAGCATTCCAAGGAGTTGTAAAGCCACTATGCATGTCACCTGTGATGTTTTCCCAAAACTACTACAGAAAAACTTAATTATGAAATGCAATATTTCCCTTTTCAAAAAGTGAGCAGTACTCTTTTGCCCGGACTTACACAGAAATTATGTCCTGTAAAATGGAGCTGCAATCAATTCTCCTGAAACAGGAACAAGGGAAAAAAGTGGTCTAGTTTCTCTCCCCAGTACAACTCTGCTCTTCTGCATGATAGCAAATGGATGCAAAGACAAGAAAAAAGTTATTTAGACTTGAGTCCTGTGAAGATAATGACATGTCCTGAATGGAAAACAAAACAAGAACCCTCCTATCCTAGTTGCAATTCTAGTTTTAGAAGGTTGAAACCAACCTTCACCTTAGGAGAGAAATCTAAGGAGGAATGTTCCATAGGTATGGAAAGACCCTGGACTGTCTTGTGTATGTCTGTAATTGAAACATCCTGGGGCAGACTGTGGAAGCTGCCCAGTTTCAATTTAAATAAGCCTTGATGGGGACCCCACTGGCTTCAGGCTATTCAGGTCGTGGGTTGTGAAATGCAATTAGACAGCCACTTAGAGATGACCTCCTTAATGTGGCAATGTTATCTAGGAACTTGGTGTTAAACAAAAAAAACAAAAGTGGCAGGACTGTTCAATGTGAAGTCGTTGCAATACTTTGATATGCATTTGAGATTACATGAGCTAAAGTAGTTGTTTCCAAGAAAGTCTTCCTACTTACAGTGAATGTGAACCCCAAGAGTTTTCAGCAGTTTCTCTAGAAGTTTGGTTCAGTAACTTTAAAGGAAGGCAAGGGCAAAGAATGGGAGTTTAATGAAGGTCAAACTGTGGCCAATGTGCCTTCAAAATTGTTTGTCTATTTTTTTAATAAAAAAAAAAAAGGCGAGTGAAACTGCAAGACACTGGATTTAAATTTGTATCTTACTGAGTCATTATGAAATAGTTTGTGAGGATAAGAAATGTGCCTACATTGTCCCATTTTCATCACACATTCTTCAGTAGCAAGGTTTTCTGGCAGATGTGCTTTAAAAGGTCAGGAAGATGTGAGTACACTGCTCAAATACCCCACACTTTCAGGATTCTCATGTCTACAACCTGTTTGAGGTTCAGATTGTATTTTTTATTTGAAAGCTTGCCCTCAGAGGACCAGCACTCATGTTTCCATTGGATGCAAATTGTAATTGTCTGAGACGACAGAATTATTAGAATTACTCGCCTGCCTCTTTTGATTTTTCTCAAGAGTTTTACTATGGAGGAAATTTAAGGCATTTTACTCAGCATAGTGGGGATGAACCATTAGGGCCTCTCACTTGATCTAGAAATGCCTGATCCAGAAACTACTCCTAGCAAAAGCTTTTGGAAGAGCTGAGTTAGATAGAAGGTGTTTCTTTTTCCTGTGTGCTAAATTATGACCAGAAAGTGTCACAGAGCGACACATTACATGTTGCCATATCCAACCCTTGTACTATCATCACAGGCTCTGCTGTTAATACTGTAGTTCAGATATTATGAAAATCCTAAAAATATGTTGAAATGCTCTCTGTACTCTTTTTCCAGGATGACAGATTCTCCAAACAATTTCTTTCCATTTTATGGGTTCTTAAGTCAGTCTGTATTCCTCACATAAGGATTAACTTGAAGCTTGCCATAACACGAGGACAAACAAGATACTGAAAGTATTTCATCTTTTGAAGGGCTTCAGAATGCTTTCCTTGATCTTAATTAACCAGATTAACAAATGCACTTTTGCCTGCACTAATTGGCAAAAATTGCCAACAAACATTTGTGAAAAAAGCCAACATTGGCACTTCCAAAAGAAAAAGAACATATTAAGATGGATAATTCGTTTACTATAAATCTAAGATGCTCATATCTACAACAGTACAGCATGAACAGGAATTGAATTAATTGAATCCCACTATAATTTCTTGATTTCTTAGGGAGGAGTGGATTTTTTGGGTTTCAGGAAATTATCCGCTGCCTCTGAGGCAGTTGATTAACATAAATTTAAGAGATTATTTTATCAGAAAGTGTCTGAAAGCCTGCTAGGGAATGAATAACTGTCCAGAGGGTCCTAGTATTAACCAGTTGAATACCATTACTAAACATTTTTATTTTCTTGTCCTAGTATTAACCAGCTGAATACCATTACTGAACATTTTTATTTTCTGGAGGAATACTGAGTCAACAGTGCATCCAATTTTTTTTGTAGCTATATTTTGTCAAATTTTGCCTACCTGAATTTATTTTTCAGTTGCTGACATTTTTTTCATGAATTCGCTGGTTAAATAAATGGCTAGAGTCATAGCTGAAAGAAGTAAGCCATGGCTAAACGGAAAGACAATGCTAACTTTAACAAAAAATAAAAAAGCAAAACTTTCTGTAATCATATTATGTATGTAACCATAAGACCACAGATGTCTACATCATATTTCTATTTTAAGAAATATTTTAACAAATAGTGATTCAGTGGGGAAAACTCTCCAATAAATAACCAGAAAAACATTTTCATGTATGGATTTGCAGACTAGCTGAAATAGTAATGCAGGGATGATTTCTTGATTTTTCAGTTTCTAAATTTTTTACAAGCTTTGCTGCCAACTACTAGTCATGGTAACGGTAGCAGCTGTGAGATGAGTGATCTGAGGATTAATGAAGTTCAAGTTTGAACTTGCCATCATGGTGTTGTACTACTTCTTGACTTAAGAATGCCTCATTCCAGCTGATGAGAACGCAATCTCTGGCCTATAGCTTTCAAGTCCAAACATGCTCTATTCTGACTAGCTCTATTGGTTCCTAACTCTCTGTTACCTCTCTTACAGGTCCATTATCTCATGGTCTTGTCTGCCAACTGGGCCTATGTGAAAGATGCTTGCAGAATGCAAAAATATGAGGATATTAAATCAAAGGAGGAACAAGAGCTTCATGATATTCATTCTACTCGCTCTAAAGAGCGGCTCAACGCTTATACATAAGAGAAACCTTGCTTTACTTCCTAACATGTGAATGCTTTGTTGTTTAACTAAAGGCCATCCAACCATTTTAAAAACAATTGAAAGTGCTTCTCACAAAAGATAGTTTGGGTGACTTACATATCACCTACATACAATTCTTGGTTGTCTAGCACTTGGTTTCTTAATTAGTTCTTACTTTGTGTGACCATTCTCTACCACAGAGCTCCTAAATAGCCTTTCCTGAATCCTTTTAAGCTAATTAGTTCTGATAGGTCAAGGATACTAAACTATTGTCAAATACAACTATGTGTTTGATTTTTTTAATCACTTTGTATGTGTTATGCATAACACCTTTTGCATTGTTTCTTATATGTTTTTGGAAAAAAAGTAGCTTTTTATACTTTTTAGTTCTGAGTTAAGTAACTACTTTAACTACAGGTATACTTCAAAGGGACCATTGTACATGGTGTACAATATATAAAGAAAACACTCTGATGACTTTCCTTTATATTTGGAAAACCTGCCAGATGGACCCTGATCAACTTGAATGAAGGTCCTAAGAACGTTTTAAACACTCAAAGGTGCAATTTCTAAATTTGTAATAGTGGGTAAAAAAAATGAAAAAAAAAAGCGAAAAAAGGAAAAAAAAAAAGAAAAAAAAGAAAAAAGTGCTTCTTATCTTTGTTAACATTGTATTATTATTGATGTTTTTAAAGAATATTCTCTTGTTCCAAGTTCCATGGGTGATAATTCCTGTTTGTATTGTGAGCATGCAGTCCGTGGTGCTAACAATGCATGGCCACTTGCCTTTTGGAGGAATTCAATACCACGGCTACCTGTTAAAGAGTTATGGTATATAGACAACTGTTAATTAAGTGATATAGTTATTCATAGTTTTTTACAGAATGATCTCTCTTTAATTCAATGCTGGATATGCTAAATTGGAGCTGTTCATGTGATGATGTAAGAAATTACTGCTTGGCTACATTTATGAAAGTAATACATCAAAAATACAGTGACCATAGGAGTCAGATGTCTTTTTACCTGCTTTAAAAATTTAAATGGATTGCACCTGTCTGAACTGTCAAAGATACATTAAAGGAGACTTCCGTAAATGTTATAGCTTGGCTTCTAGCTTTCCTACACATAATGGTTTACCTGTATTATGTTGAAGTAAGGTGAAAGACCACTACAGAGCTTATTATTTGAAAGTGTAGCAATATATTTGAACCTTTATTTTGATAGGAAAATGTTATCAGAAAGATAGGGCATCTTAATTTGAAAGAATTACCTGTATCAAAAACAGAACAAAAAACCCTACTTAAGAACAGTCGGTATTATTGGACCAAATTTGGTGGATTTTTTTTTTTTTAATTTTGCCTATTTCTAATGCTACAAGAATGCTGTAAAGTGTCTTTTAAAGTGATGTAGCCTGACAAGACATTTTTGTCAGTGTTAAAAATCTTAGGTAGTTTTGTGCACTTATTGGATCATTGTGAATTCTCTCTCAGTGTAAGTGCATTTCTAATAAAACTTATTGAGTAAAACTCTTCTTTGTACTATTACTAGTCATGCATCATCAGTAATTTTTAACAATTCTTGTAGTAAGTAGAGGGTAATACTATAGTTACTTGTGGCATGATAATGCATTAAGTAGTATTAGTTTGTTGAGTTTTTTTTCTTTTTGTTTTCTTTTGATTGTTTTGGGGGTTTTTTGGTTGTGTTTTTGATTTGGGGTTTTGGTTTTGGTTTGATTTTTTTTACACTTAGGCTGTCCTACGGGGTCAACAGTTTTCTGATAATGTGCAGTACCGGTATTACAGTTCTGCAAAAAGTATTAGGAACCTCTTTTTGGATTCTATATTGTAGTGTTTCAGTTTTGTGTCTTAAAATGTTTGTGCTGATTTTTAAAACTATGTCTTTTAAACTCATGTAATGATGTTAATGCTTTTGGCTCTTCTCTGGTATTAGAGTTTGTATTTTCACAAAGAATGCTTTGTAGCAGGCATTACAATTAATCTGTTTTGTACATAAATGTGCCAACAGCTTGATGGTGGCGTTTTTGAAATGTAGAACAAAGTGCTTGCAAAAATGTAATAAACACACTTGTGTACTTTGTGTTCTTGTTAATTCTTTGTGTAGTTTTTCTTTACCTATACTGAACAAATCATTGTAACTGGAAATGGAAGCAGCTTGTTCTTTCTATTAACATTGCTATTGAGCAGATTGCTTCGAATATGTCTCTTAATCAGCATTTAGCATCAGAAATGATAGATCATAAGAATAAGAGAGTAAAATATTTTCTTAGAACAGAATTTCATGGCCTAGGACAAGCCAGGTAACATGAGCCATACTTACATTTTTAACATATCAGTTAAAAGAACAACTGGGAACAACGTTACTGCACTGTCATTTGGAATAGCTCAATAGAAGCTGATCTGATAGAGGTTTGAATGTTGCTAAGGATATTGGCTCCAGGATGTTACAGTAGCTAATACTATGAAACCTTGATAACAATACTACATTACTTATATGCATGTAAAGTAATTTAAATGGTTAAGAGAAAACTATAGCTGTGCCAACTAACATAATAGCACTAAGGAAAATTGTTTAAAATATGGTTCCACAATGTATTTATTCTTGGTAAACTAGCTGTTATATAGCTCTTTGTGTGCTCTCGATGGGAACGTGTGCCATAATAGCAAACAATTTTTCAGCGGCAGAACAAACCAAGGGAGGAGAGAAGCTTCCCATAGCACAGCACATCAGTCATAACTGATTCACTTCAAAGTCTGTGCATATTTGGTCTATTCCAGACTCTTCTTTGTTTGTTGACACCCTAAGCTGATTTTTCCTGAGGTAGTCTGCATGGATCTTGATTTCTATAGACTCTTCTGTGCTTAGTCTAAACCTCTGACTATTGTGCTTTTCAGAAACAAGAAAACCCATTGTATATCAATCTGTTTGGTGCAGGTTTTTGCTGCGCAAAAGGTGCTGTTAAATAAAATTTCGATTTAAGGAGTTTCCAGCCCTAGATACTCAGTTCTGCATTTTCTTCACAGTTTACTATGCCCCATCAGTAGTGCTCATAGCAGGTTATAAGAAAGATCCAAAGAGTTATTTCAGGTAGTAATCCTTCCCACTCATTTTCCCCCACTCACACCACCTCCTTTTTTTTTTTTGCACAAGCTTGTTTTCTCCCTCAGCAGGATCATATCAGTGTTTCTGCTTCTAGCACAAGCACATAAAACATTCAATCAGCATGATTCAGGCAATAGAGCAGTGCACTGCAAACTAGGGCTGAGTGCTTACAGCAGGGGTAGAGAGAAAGGGAATTTTTAAGCCAGCCTCATTCTTGAAGCCAACGTAACATATAGTTACGTGGCATAGTTAAAAGCAGGAGGCACTGAAATTATTTGTTAATTTAATATTTCTAAATAGTTAATGATAGTATTTTTTTTTCACAGGAGCTAAAGTAAGAGGATTTAATCTGTAACTGGAAATATATCTATAAATTATTTTTAACAATATATGCAATTATTAATCCTAATTATAATGCAATTATTTAAATTCTATTAGTTTGCACTGATTGTAAGGATTTGTTGAACATTACCATGGTTGCAATTCACCTTCACTTGGCATAGTAGATTTTAAGACATAATATTTCTGTACTGAACTTCTATAATAATCAATGGCACCAGTTTACAGAGTCTTTTCCAACATCAAGATCCAAGATACAATGCATTTTTTGATCATTCAGTTCTGAGTTACTACAAGTAAGCAGACTATAATACATTTCATTCCAGAGGGAAAGAAGGTGTTTATACAAGCTCTCTCTTAAAAAAAGGAACATTTTATTTTCACTGAGTTGCACAGAAACCCCACATATTTATATATATTGTTAAGCAGCAAGCCAATTTATGTCTCCGAGTGATATCACATTTCAGCACTGCCTCCATTTTAGAGGCAGATATCAATTAAAAAGAACAAGTTCAAAGAACTTAGTAAATGTAACAGCTCTTTCTGTCCCACATGAAATCTTCTGACTTGTATTAGAATTCCTCTCATTCTTCCAATAAATTCTTCTAACTTATATAAAGGGAGGGACTCCACTAGTTTCCAAATTTTGAGTTTTCAACTGTAGTTTCTTGTTCTTTCAGGTACCTGCAGAGGATCCCAACACATCAGAGGATTACTTCTGTGTTTAACAGTTGTTAGCAATGACAGTACAGGTAAGTGATTCTACTGGCACAGCAACGGAGCAGTGACTAGTAGAGAAGTGGAGCATCTCTGGCTTGCAGTAGTCTAAACACATTTGCAGCTATTTGCAAGGAGAAATTTACCCTGTGAAAAGGGTTCTGCCCACACTGTACAAGCTACTGGGGACTCTTTCCCTGTGTCAACTGGGCTCTAGTCAGATAAATATAAGTCCCAGGGAAGATCATTTTAGTTGGCATTTTTTTGAATTGGCATTGCTGAACTTCTCATGGCTGAATGGAATTATTAAAAAAAAAAAAACAAGACACTTGCATGAATATCCTATGTTTCTGCATGTTGAGTTACTCAAGGTAGAAATGTTGTGTACGCCAGAAAAGTGATAATAAGAGCTAGGTTTTCCAAAGGATCTAAATATTTTTCTCCTCAGTTTTCCAGGAAAAGGATATTTATGAATGAATCACTTTCCTGTGGTAAATAAAGAATATTTTGGTCCTTGAGACTGTAAATCCTGCAATTTTTAAACAGCTTTATTTGCATGTATTTCTTCTTAAGGATAAATATTAATTTAAGAACAAATCTCATTGGGAAACAAATTTATCCTCGACAAATTAATGTTCCTGTTAAACATGCAAATTTATTCCTGGAATTTTATAATTCAGCTAGTTTAGTTTGGCTATACAATCACACCCACACAACTTTGTTTTTTGTTTGGTTTTTTTTAATAATAAACTAAATCACATGGTTAGATGCAGAGGAAAATTGTCAGGCTCATCAGCTGACTGGTTTGAACTGATTAAGGAGATGTAAACCTTTCCCAAGAAGGCAGTGTTAAAAACCTCATTTGATGCTATCTTCTGAAATATGAAACAATGTGTTAGGCAGGAATACCTCAGTAAGGTGTTTAATTCATATTTGTGTTCTCCTTTCATTATTTGCTTCTTCCATGTGACATGCTGTTCCTTGTGCCATAATTTGAATTGAAACTGAAGCAGCATAAAACTTCCGCTACTGTAAAGGGGAGATCTCACCAGTGTCACAGAGTGGTGATGTACCACATGCTTGGAAAGAGGGATGAGGACAACGAAAAAGCAAGGCAGAGAAAAGGAAATGTAAGATTTTTCTTTCCTAATAAGCCCTAGATGTAAGCTAATAAGCTGGGCTCAAAACCTGTGCCTCAGTTAAAGCATTATATACAGATATGCCTCACAGGACTAGGGCTTAAGGAGTAGTGAGAGTTTTTGACAAGGTACAAAGGGCAAACACTGCTTGGGACATACTGATTTTGGACAAAACCATGTTTCTCCTTAAAGGAGCAGATGGCCGAGGGAAACTTGTAGCTGCAAGTCACCTTTAATTGTCACAGCAGGACCAAGTCACTGGTCATCTGGCCATGTGCTCTCAGGATCTCTTCCCAGCATGAGTAACATGAGGGCAGAGCAGACTGTGTCACATATGCAGCTGCATGGAATAATGGGGTAGAGTTCGTGTCATTTAAAGCAGCACAGGGGATGATGTGGAAGAGGACTACCACTGTCCCCACTATCCTGGCCCCACTGTAGCAAGGTTGTTTTTCCCTAACAGAAGGGAACAAGGTCGGGATTTGAGGCTGAGCAGTCTGGAAAGTCTGGTGTTTGTATGTGAGACATGTTAGGGGTCTTTGTAATGTAGTAGTTAAAGTTAAGCACTTGCATTTTTCATCTCATATAATATACACACACACGTACAATATATAGTCTGATAAAATGCATTATTTTTAATAAACCTCTCTACTACAGTAATATTAATGCCATCCTTAAAGGAAAAGAGCAAATTCAATGCTAAGGTGACATTTTTCTCACACAGGAATTGGCATGAATTTTACTCTATCATATTCATCACATACTTGTGCACATTATAAGATCACCTACGAAAATAATTTCGGCTTTGACTTTTCTTTATGAGCCTTCAGTGTGTTATTCTTTTTTTCCCTACAGCTCTTCCAAACATCCAGAAAGGTTAATAGTATCTAAGACTTTCCTCAGCATTTAACACATGCAAGTACATGCATGAGCAGATACTTTTACCCGTCTTTCTTTAACAAGCTCAATACTGTTCTTTCTCTCCCTGCACAGACTCCAGACTGTATCCACAGGTTCCGTGCCTTCATGCTGACTTTTTGCTAGTGTTTTCCTGGTGTCTCCTTCACCCATACATCACTGCCCCTGGGCAAACCCCTGGTGGGCCTGGCTTCCACCTTCATCTCTGCAAGTCTGCTTTGCTCCAGCTGCAGGTGTCTGAGAATGGCATTAGGATTAATCTTACCTGACTTGGATCACACATGATGCTGTACCCAGATAAATCCATGGTTCTTCACCCCGTCAGGAGGGGTGTTCATCTGAGGCAAAGCAACTAATAATAACAAAAACAAATCCACTAAGTTCACAAAGAAAATGTTGAAAATAATATTGTGAGTTCATACAATAATTTATGTGATATATTTAAATGAACTATGGGAGGTGTTAATCATTTTTCTGAAGGAAAAAAGTTTATTAAAAGAAGAAATTAAAAGACTGTCCTTATCTGAAGTACAAGACTAAGTAACAGTACTCAGAAATGGCTTGCATTGTAATGTCTTGGTAATCAGTGTATAATGTGAAATTTTTGCATTTTGACAAGAAATACACAGATTTATATATCCATTTGTGTTTAATTTTATCAAAATATAATCAAAAACCATGTGCACTGAAGGACTATTGAACCGTGAAAGTTGTCTCCTCTTACCAAAGGTTCCCCTGTGTGTCATGAGGTAGAGCAGTAAGAGTTTGTTATCTGCATTAATCTCTTTAACTGGATTAAATTCTTGAGAACAAAATCCACTCAGTTCCTGGACTCGTATATGGGCCAGATCTGTTCAACATGTATTTATGAATAGACATGCAGACAATTTGACCACGTTCCAGAAGATTACAGCTGAACTCTGTGTCACAGGTTTTCCCAGGAGACTAACTAAAAAACTTCATAAAACTTACATCCCTTTCTAGGGTCACAGTCCTTCTGAAAGCTCAGTTGTTTTGTTTTATCCACCTGAAAAAAAAAATAGAAGAAAAAATTATAAAGAGCCTTCTGAGTGGAAAACAGTCTGTGTTTGATTCAGCGTTGTTTTGGCTACTGCTTATGAGGCTTTGGTTTGTGCTAGGCACCGGCAACAAACGCATAATCTAGTGCTACATTTCATTTTGATAAATGTTGCAGAGATTATTATTTTATTTTTCATTCTGAAGCACAGGTCATGGTCAACAGACTGTATGGCCTTGAAAATCTGGTGTCAAAATTCTCATTTGCCTGTAGAAAGTTACCCTTACTTGTTCTACATTTTTATTTTGGCACCTGCAGTCCTGACTGCATATACTTACAGGTGACCTAACTTAATTTTTTCTGTGTTGTAAGTAGAGAGACTTTCTCAATAGCACTCAATTTGTTTGATGTTGAGCTTTTTGGTAATTTTAAACCCCTTTTTTAATTTTAAATATTTTTTCCAATATGAATTTTTGAAAATGCAATAATTCCAGCTCTTTCCAGGAATTTGTTCAGACTGAGAAATATAAGTAAACTAACTTAATGTACTTATCCTTTCTTTTTTGAAGCATTAGAAGTTTCAAAACATCTCTGAAGAATCAAAGTGATTCTATCTTCCACCTAAATAATTAGATTCACAAAAAAAAAAAAAAAAGGTGGAATCAAGTAAAAGTGATGTGGTGACACTGAAAATGGATATTAAACATATTTTTCTGTCCTGAATTACATGTCAGCATGTGCTACAAAAATCTTCCTTTGAAGCCAAAACCTTCCTTTGAAATTCAGGTAGTTTGTTTCTCGATAACCAGACCCATCACACCTTTTTAATGTAATTTAAATAACAATCAGTGAAAACCCTAATAGAAGTGAAAATATTATGGATTTTTTTCCCTGGCTGTATGACAGAGCTGAGTGTTCTATTAATAGGCTCAATTGTAGATAAACTGAAAACATGATGATCTTCTTGCTTATTAGTCATTAAATTTAAATATTTTTACATATTAAAAAAAAACCACAGAACACAACACAAGGAGATTATACATGTCAGTAATTACTTTGTAGCTTTTAATGACAATGAGGAAAATGACTGAAGGGGAAGACAGCGCTAAATCTCTCACTGAAATTTGTAGACGACTGACATCTGGTGGTAAAGCTGCTTAAACCAGAGGATGGGGCTAGTTAGTCTGAGAGTACAAATTTAAATAATCATTTCCAGAAGATCAATCTGTTTCTTTTCTACTTCTGTATATTTAAAAATTATTTTGTAACATGAATTAAAAACATCCAAACACTCTCTCAATTATATATATATATATATATATACACACACACATAAGTAGATTCATTCCTTAAATATTAGTCACAACTGGTAAATTAACAGAAAGTGAATAATTAAAGGATTTCAGTGGAGAACCTGACTTCTTGGAGTTGCTTATTATTCTAAAAGGATTTTTAATCTTTAGCAGGTTTTCCCACTTACTTTAGAAATAGCATTGGTACACAGTTGTTGTTGCAAGATGGTACTCTGAAACACCACGCATACACTGCCTGCCACCTCCCCAGAAATAACACTTATTTGTATAGTACACTGATTTTTTTGCATATTACAGGTACAATTTATAAAGCTGCTTTTTATGATGCTGACTTACCTGTTGGGAAAACAGGGATGCTAGCCTTTTAGAAATACTTTGTTACTTTCTAGAATAAACATTTAATTAAACTAATGAGTGTTACTAGCGGCAGCTTCCAGGTATATCTAAACCTTCTTTGGCATTAAAGCAATAAGAACAGTTCCTGTGGAACTGAGCTGTAGCTGGTTCAAAAACCATGGGACTGTGGAGCAACTCAGCTTGGTAATGACTGTGGTCAGTGGTGTTACCTCTACAGACACTGAAGTTGCCTTTGTATCTACCTAGCCAAACAGCTGTCCAAAAAGAGGCCGTGTTATCTCTAGAGCCTAAAACATGGAGGAGGATAGATGATGCTTTATGGTCATTTTAGATGCCTCAGGGTATCTCTCCCAGTCTTCAACTAATTCTCCAGAAGGGGTGTCAAACATGACATCTCACACCTGTTGGCCCTGTGAAAGGTATCCAACACCCTGAAATATGCAAAATGACACCAAGTTACTACATTTAGGTAAGTGAGTCTTACTTCTCTTAATCTTCAGTGTTTTGGCTGGAGCTTCTCAGCATAGCAAAGTCTGTAGAGCGGGCCCTGTGCTGCTGTCCCTGGCTCAGCTCTCCAATTTGGGCTCCTTGGCAGGAAGACAACACAGGCTTTTCCAGCTCTCACAGATTCGCATCTGGAGGAATGTGTACATACATCACATGCATAGCCTTTCTCTTGCTATAGCATTTCCCCTTAACAGATAATTAAAATACAGATCTGATTTAATAAGGAAAATAGGATTACAGCTTAGGGCAGAGGAGAACCTTAGCCCTTCATATTCTGGTGCCTTTTTAAAGCAGACTTTCTTGATGACTGAAATGGAGAATATTTTTTAAAAAACACTAATTCAGCTGTGGCATGGTTTGGTTTTTTCAGTATTTTCCCCAAATGTAGGGAATCTTGTCAGGAATTAATTAATTATGAAAACACTATTTAGCAAGGGAAGTAAAGGCTTACTAAAAAAAAAATTAGCTGAATGCCTTACCAAACATATAATTTTCTTAGTTCTTTCATAATTCACTTTAACAACGCATAGTCCCTTTCCAGGAAGAAACCTCCAGGCTAGCACAAAAATAGTGTTCTTTTTTTTTCTTGATATATTTAAGTATGGGAAATGTGCCTTAGCCACTGCTTAATTTTAGGAGATACTTAAGTTCACTTGCATGTAAACCTGGTCTGGAGGACAATGGCTGGCATAATTACATGTTGTTTTCTTGTTAGATTGAAACAATTGTTAAGATTAATTGGAGATCTTTCTCAGAAAAACTTGTTTTATCTACCCAAACAAGCATAAAAAACTTCCTTCTTGGTTATAAATATATATTTATCATTTCTGGAGCCCACTGTGTTCAGACTTAACAGATATCCAGACTAATTTTATTTAAATTTTAGTTACTGTACTTTAGTTTTTATTGAAGCATTCCATGAAACCCTTTAGCTAAGCTCTTGCTTCTCTATGAGTTTTAGAACTGTTGGTTCAAAGAGCAATGATTTCACCTAAGTAGCTTTTTTGCTTGGTCTTTTTTTTAAGATTCCTTAAAAGAAGATATGTAGTGCCCAGGATTTATTAACATCCTGAAAATTGGTCAGTAACTGCCACAACAATTTTGATTCAGTATAGTTTTCATGAAAAAAATGTCAGTTACCTCTTACCACAGATGCTTTGACTGGTATGGAAAATTACTGTCTTTTACTGTAAAATCTTTATAAGTTTAACATCAATGAAAATGCAGAATCTGACATTTTTACCACTTTTAGGATTTTATTTTCCAGCAAGAATTAATATGGTGATACAAACTCTTTGTGTAACAAATGTACAGGTCTAACAGATTATTTGATGCCATTACTATATGAAAATATAGAGGGTGAATGCCATAATATGATAGCAAATTACCTTATTATGACTGGAAAACTAATATAAAAAGTGTCTTGAGTATAAAATATTGGTTTTAACTGAATCATTTATTACTTACCTGTCAATGAATGTTTCTTGCCAAAACCAAAAAGGACAACAGTCTCTTAGAGATTACAAGGAAGAAGAGGCGATGTCTTCCTTAAAGACTATTCCCAGTAAGATTTTTATTTTGGTATTCATGGATGCCATTAATGTGTAGTGATTAGAGTAATTGCAAATATGACTGAAAAATCCTAAAGACATATTTGCTAGATGTTTTTTAAACACACATAGAAAAATATTTAGAACATTAATAACTTGAACTACTTTGGAATATAGTTTTATTTCAGATAAGTGGCTTTAGAAAGCTCCCATCACAGGTTCAAAACCAATAGAATCCTTTTTTATTAGTAATGACTGAAAACAAGTTGAATTTCTCTCCCTTTTTTTTTTTTTAAATGTATTAGCAGACTGAATGTATGATTTGACTACTGTGTTCCTGAAAAAGCTACAATATCCTTCTCTGATCTATATGGGATCTCAGATGAGCATTGCTATTGAATGGGACAGTAGAGATGAATTCATCTCTATAAGAAACATCTAGAAGCATCTACATGTGTGTGAGGGGTGTATATGATGTTGCCTAGTGCCTAAGCTGCTCTTCTAGTACAATGAGTCTGGAAAGCAATTCAGACTAGCAAAAGATTTGCCGGCTGTATCACTGCAAGCTCCACTAATTATTGATATTACTTGATTCATTTTCCTAGACATAGGTATTTATTGAGATGTTTTAGGCTAGCCCACCTGACCCCTGGTTTTCAGTACAGAAAGGTCTAAGTCTCCTGAGACTCAAATGCCAGCTCTGCACACGTATCACAGGTGTGCTAGAGTATCATCTCATAAGGCTCTACATGTAGTCAGGTGGCTGAGTTGAACTTATGATCTAAACTAGCTGTGAAGAGATCTTGCACAGTCTTCTTACATACAAATGCATAAACTCAGGTGTTCAAGCATCCTGATACTCCCAAAATTTCCAGAACTAGGAATGTTATTTGAGAAGTAAACACATGACCAAAACGTACAGAGTTCCGGGACTGATAAAGGGATGCTATAAGTACTTTAGGGTATTGGGTTTTTTTGTGATAAATCTAATTTAGATCAAAAAGTACAGCCTTAAGAACTCAAGCTAGTTTAATTTGAATCCAACTCTAATAATCAAAAAGTCTTGAGGCACAAGTCTCCTTTGTTCTTCCAGCTGGGGTTTGATAAAAAACAAGATTTATGGCTGAGCTGTATCTGTTAGGATGTCAGAGCTGAGTCTGCTGTTTGCTTTCTTCTTCACAAAAATCCTGAGCTTACTGAAATATCTGGAGCTGTTTTATCTCCTGGAGGTCCTATTCTACCTTCCTGCAGGCTCAGATAGATATTCATCTAACAGATACTATGGAGCTTTATTTTTAAGGTTTTCCAATGAAGCCTTAAGCTGGAGGTGAAATGAAAGGCACACCATGAAATAAACAGAACTCAAGAGAAATGTCATAACAAAATTTTCAAGCACAGAGCACAGGGAAGAGTAGTAAATTACAAAGAAATAAGAGCTACAAGTGGAAAGGGAGTGACTAAAGACACAAAAGGCTCTATCTTTCCTCTGTAGAGAAAAGAGGTTTCTGGCATGAAGATTATCAGGAGGATTTCAACACAGGACACTGGTCTGTGCAGTTCAGGAAGAAAAAAAAATGGTTAAAGAGAGGTAACCAATGAATCTGTGATGAGAAGGGATCCTCACTGCATTTCTGAACCCTAGACTTCCTTCTGAACTTATTGAGGCATTGGCCTTTTCACAAACCTTTCCTCTTAAAATTAATTCAGAACTGGCTGCACAGTCAGTAAGTTTCTTAAGTCCAGAATAAGGCTCCAGAATAAGTGACTACTCAAATTCAAAGACAGAATATCTGTAGTCAAATTTCTAGCTCCTGTGGGAACACTGGCAGGCTTTAAAAGCATGTTAGCTGTCAAAGCCTGATTTTGCTGTTGTTCCTCCCTCTCATTGGCCAAGTGTGTGAAATATCTTCCTTCATGCCTCTCATCGTTACTTCTGCAGTCTCTGTGGTCTGGAAAGAGTCCTGGAACTTGGCTTCTGGTGCTAAACACAGGAAAAGGAACTGTTAACATGTAGTTTTATAATATACATATTTGATAATTTTATTTTGTGCATTACGTTTTCCACATTTCAGTATTTGTGCTGTGGTGACAGTATCTCTCACATAACAACCTTTGCTACACAGAATACTGTTAAACATTTTGGTAGTTTGTGTATACCTGTCTCAGGGCCAGTGTTTAGAGAGGAGAGGAAATTCCAGTGAACTGGTGCAGGCAATGGAATGGACGGACATGCAAAGCAGTTGATGGGAAAATGAACAAATGGCTATTGTTAGTAAGGCAAAGAGGATGTGATAAGAAAATAAGCAACAAAAAAATTGGTGACAGGGTAAAAACAGCAAGGGGCCTTAAGGGGATGGGAGCAAAACAGAACATCATACAATATAGCAGGGAGCCCTGAGAGTGGAAGCAGAGCAGGGATGGGTCATGTCCAAAGCACCAGACAGGATGAGGAACTCCCTGAAGCAGTGAGATAATTTGCAATGTGACATGAGAACAGAGTACAGACCTGAATGAGCATATGAAAGCATATGAAGAAAAACCCACTCACAAACAGATATTGTGATGAGAGATATAAATCCATTTAGCAGTATTTGGAGACCCTGGATGTAAGTTCAGAGAGAAAGTGGTTGTGCACAACTTACAAAGTCAGTGGGACCCTTAAATAATAACAATTAAAAAAAAAATTAAAAAATGCATCTGTCAAGAGACGTTTGTATAAAATGCCTCTTGGCAGTCAGACCTCTGAGAATACTTATAATAAGGCTTATATACAAAGCAAAAAGAAAGAAGAAAGATATTCCCCTCTAAGTCTGACTTTTCGGTGACTCAGTCACTGAGACTGAGGAAGAAGATCCCCATGTGGCCAGAGAGCAGAATGAAACAAAAGTATTTCCTTTTGAATTTATTTGTGACATCAGATTTATAGCAACTAGCAAAAAGATTTCAAACATCTGACAGGACTTCTCTGCCACATTTTCAAGAGTTGCGTAGAGTATTACGAATGTATACAGTATATAATCGCAGGAAATAAAATAATCATTCCTAAAGTAAATTTTTTTCCATAAAAATATAAATACACTAGTGTACTTTATACTGCTCTTTGCTCTGTCTTCTGTAGTTTGTTTTTCTACTCCATGACTTTGGAAAGGGAAAATGTCTTACCATATTGTGACTAAGCCTTCACATATCCAAAAACTATTAATGTACCTCTAAACAGTACAAAGGGTTTTCTAGCTTATGTGGTTAGGTTGGTATCACTTTCTTGTAATTTTTTCTTTGGTTTCTTTTTTTTCTTGGTTTGTTTCAGAATTAGGAGGATAAGAATAAGAATTATAAAAGATAAATGTAACAAAACCAAGGAAATTAAGTGTATGCAAATGTTTGCTTTTAGGGTCAGAGGGCGTTATACTTTCATATTTCTAGCATGACATATCCTTTAAGGAAAATACATTTGTCTACACTGCTGTCCAACCAGGAGGAAATCACTGGTTTCCCAGGAAGCAGCAGGTTATCCAGCTTTCAACCAGGCCTAATGCAGACAAAGCCTTCTAGATCATATGATATAGGCTGAATGAGAAGGCAACATCAATACTTCTAATACATCTTCTTCATTTTGTTATGTAATCATCCCAGTTGTCCTTATCAGTGTCTGTTTTGTCTATTTGCTTCAGGTGATAAGAATTGTCTATTGTGTTACTTGTCTATGGAGCATTTCTTTAAAAGGCTGGGGGAGGTGGTGGCTGTCTCTGACTCCTGAGAGAGGGTGAAGTCCATACAGCCTTTCATGTTGGCTAGGATTATGTCCTAGTTTCCTTTTGTCTGATGCATCTGTATTGCTATATAGTTTTTCAACTCTCAGGATGCCTTTTTTATCCTATATTTGCCTAGCAACAAGCAGAAAAATATGCTGGCCTGAGGATGCCAGGTGATACAAGCATAACAAATGAAAGCTGTAGTGTGAACATGTCCTTCCATATTTTGATTGCATTTTGTTTCAGGGTATCTGAAATTGAAGTATTTTATTTGGTCATCAAATTATTTTGCTTTTCCCCACATGAATGAAAATTTAAGCCTTCAGTATGTCCTTGCAGATTTGGCTGTCAGAGCTGATTGGCCTGTAATGTCAGTGTTCACATTGCTCTTGGGACATTCAGGAGCTTAACTGAGCTAGGTAGGCTCATGCTACCTCTTCCCAAACATCCTAAATTAAGGAAACTGTTCAGTGTCTTAGGATTTTTAAAAATCATTTTGAAATGAAACATGTCGGGTAGATTTGGGATGAGTATAGCTAAATCAAACCAAATTACTTTATTTCAGTTTCAATCAAAAAGATTTTGGAAACACTTTCCCAAATAGCAGTTTGGATTGGAGGAAATTATTTTCACAAAAGGAGCTGCTCATTTAGAAAATAATTGTTCCCCTACTGTATTCATGCTTTGTAAACCATGGTGTTTTCTTTTTTTTCCCCTAAAGACTAAGTCCAGATCCCTTGCTGCCACCTGCTGTTGTCACACAGAGTGGCTGGAATGGTTACCCATGGGATTGTGTTAGTTTTGTAATATTGTACTTTCTAAACAAGGAGAAAATATTTAGTATCCAATGCAGTTTCTAGGCAAGTATGTGAGTTTGTCTGTGAGATTGGAAAAGAATATTAAATTCTAAACTTCTGACTAATTTAATAATCATATAAAAATGCAATGATACGCTATTTGGGTTGACCTTTTACTTGTGCAAATACTCATATGAGGGAAAAAAAAAAAAAAGGCTGGGATTAGATGCTGTGCTATAATGTCAGCTAGAAGACTGTTAAAGTCTCTGCTCTACATATACCTACATAGCTGCCACACCCAAAATCTCTTGTTTACATACCCACACAAAAGCATCCACATAGTTGTGCTGCTGAAAACAAACAAACAAACAAAAAAAAAGACAATTGTCAGAATACTGCTTTAACCAGAGTGAAGATGGCATATTTCCTCAGCAAAGAGATGAAATCAGGGATTTCTCCCCCTCCCCAGCAGGGTATCAAATGTATGCAAATCTCTTACAGGGTGAATGAAAATTTTCTAACTTAGGAATAAAAGCAAGAGGCTTCTGTTTGGTCCTGTAAGACAGAGAAAAGTTGAATGTGAATCCGTCTAGATGACTGGTCCTGATGATTACATATGGTTAGTAAAAAGCCTCTCAGAGCTTCTTTCAGATTTTCTGTAGAATTAGGCAGATAAAATATGGTGTTAGGAGTTCATTGAGGACAAAGAGAAAATAAAAACTAGGTGTTCACCGTTATATAATGAAAAAAAAAAGAAAAACAAAAAAGAAAGATCACTGAGCATCAGGGAAGTATTACAAACCTAAGCCCCTAGCTTTTTAAGTCCTCTGCCACCAGCCCTGCACCCAGCACCCCAGCACTGATGCTTTGTTGAGCTTGTTGGAGCAATGCACCAACGAAGTACTTACTTTCTGTATCTGAAGACGTAATTGTGATGTTGCATAGGAAGCCAGTTTGCATATTTTGCCCTTAAGATCACATTCTGATTGAAGTGAAAGGTGAATTTATGTGCTAAATATCTGGTTATTCATTTTGATTAACTGCTAATTCAGTTTGCCAGCTGACAGATTTTCAGACAGACAATGCCACGGTTCGTTTTTTTGGGATGATGTGCACTAGGCAAAACCGATGAGACTGTGCCAAGGTTGGTCTGTAATCTTA
The DNA here is from genome assembly GCA_035584735.1 of Pseudotriccus pelzelni. Classification (NCBI taxonomy): domain Eukaryota; kingdom Metazoa; phylum Chordata; class Aves; order Passeriformes; family Tyrannidae; genus Pseudotriccus; species Pseudotriccus pelzelni. Next base: position 37,391,775 of record JAWMRA010000130.1, on the reverse strand, counting down.
CAAAGTCCCTGAGCAGTCACTCATCAAGTTTTCTGCTGTTATTTCTCCATAATTTCATACTTCTATGACACTCTTTCTCTGTTTCCCATGGAAAATGTTCTGATGGATTACAATATGTCCTTCATTTTATGTTTTTCAGTATGAAGATTTAAGTAATTAAAGAAAAAACAATTATGTTTTAGAGCTGTAAAGATACCATTACAGGCTGGAGGAGAGACACAGTCAAGAGGAGTGCAGCATGATGTGGTCCGGTCTGTACTACTTAGATTTGCACTGAGATAATAGTCCCTTGCCTTGTTTATATAACCTTTCTTTTGTTAGCATTTATGCTGTCAGTACCTTGTATTCTGTGCTTTTGAAAGGTTTGACATTCTTCCATTAAAATATAGCTTGGAGCAGGAGATTTAAAATCCTGGAAGGCTTTATACAAGAAATAAAACACTGTGTTTCACTAATGTCAGACGAAAACTCAACATTTTTAATATTTTTTTATTTGTCCCTAAGATGAAATGAAAAATAATATGTAAAGAATAGTAGAAAGAAATATACCATTTTAAAAAAATATTAAGACTATTTTAGTTGTTTCTGTTGGGGTTCTTTACCTGACTAGTAAAATTTCCTCTCTTTTGTGGACTTGGAAATAAGCAATACCATGTTTAATATATAGAATCATAGAATCATAGAACCATAGAATTAACTGGGTTGGAAGAGACCTCCAAGATCATCAGGTCCAACCCCACTGTGATTACTAGATCATGGTACTCAGTGCCACATCCAGCCTCATCTTAAACACCTCCAGGGACAGTGAATCCACCACCTCTCTGGGCAGGCCATTCC